>CM076580.1:1541193963-1541584231 GCA_034641835.2 Pinus albicaulis | reverse complement strand
CTTGTTTCGGGAATATCACCCTAGAGGTTCGTTGGGTTACAACCTCCACGGAGGCGGGGGCATGCTACTTAACGGAGACTCACACAACCATGCATGTTCAGGAAAAACTAAATAGAGTAGATCGAGGAAGTTACCCGTAGGTCCTACGGTTGAAGCAGATCCCGCGGGGTCCAAACCCCCAGCAACCGTCCTTCCTTCTTAACCTGAAAGATAAGAAGAAACAAGCACGAAGAACTGGTTGTACAGCATATATCTACTCTAAATGTTAGTGAAATCCATATAAAACATTAAATAAATCATAATGAATGCTTAAATAACAATTTTCTCATATATGTAAGCAGACACTAACACGTATATTTCGGGAACAAGATGGTACTTCTGTATTATAAATATCATGTACAAAAGTAACGAGTGGAGAGATCACCTGAATCCTTCCACGATCTTCGAGCAGACCGTCGTCCGGATCCGTCCCGCCCTTGCCTCGCTAAGACTCCTTCCAAACTGGTGCATACGAGATGACATATAGGAAGATGAGCATCTCAAGGAAACAAGGGTTTCCTGTAATGAACTGGGAAAGTGCAGGAGGCACGGGGAATCAGACTTGGATAGGGAATACCAACAGAGTATAATATCAATAATTCTCTCTCTCCCTTAGGCCATACACATGAGGGCTTTTTATAGTCCCTCCAAGTAGTTTCAACAGTTGGAAATAGTTGGCCACGTGCTGGGGTGGTTGAACTACCTGAGTAACCATCAACCCAGCCCGAAAATAGGGAATAATTATATATATTTTTAATCATTTTAATGGCATACGTGGAAAATTCTAGCTGGACTCGCGTATACACGCGGAAAATCACGGGCATAGTCGCGTATGGGGATTTTTACACTGTTTTTAAGTGAATTTGTTCAAGTCTGTAGGAATGGGTGCCCAAAACCATCAACACAATCATGAATCATGTGAAGGTGAAAAGCATCTTATATGATAACTAAACAGCACTATTCTCTTCTAAACAGCAAGGAGAATGAGATATGTCTAAACAGACAATACGCTCTGAAAAATGTAATCACATCAACAACCTTCTCATGCTGCCATCCTCTTCCTTTTATAATTTGAGAGCTTGCAAACCTTAAACCACCTTCATTGAAATGGCTCCTTTCACATGAACCATCTCCATCTAAAACTGCGTTGTGCATCATTGATGGCCACTCCTCCAAGACAACGGTATTGATTTGGTCATGGTTGACCTGGTCAAAATATTTAGCCCCTTTCACACCTAAGGGTTCTCATTTACATAGCCCAGATTTATCTTTGTTCACATGTGGCATTGATTTATTTACTGTTTAGGAGTTTTATGATCCTCCTTTACAATTTTATTCATGAAACAGAAAAGAAAAAAAAAATTGAATATTCCCACTAGCTTAGGACTAATTGGGAATATTACAATCCTCCCCTCCAAAATGTTGCTTGTCCTCAAGCAACTGATAAGGTGAGTGCTTCAAGTCATCTCCTCCTCCTTTGGTGACACAAACATGAGTTAAACTTCCTCCATAAGCCAAATGTTCACCAAACCATCCCTGTTTGTTTGGTCAATTTAGTGTGTCCTAAATTGCTACATTAATTTATCAATCCCGGATTCGTAAGATGATGAAGTGTGGCGCACTATATGTGCAAGATAACCTATTTCTTATCTTTTTTGTCGTTTTTAGTTTTCTAATGTGAGATGGAAATTCTAAAATAAAAACAAGTATGGTTATGATTGTTCAAGGCAATGATATCCTTTATAATGATTTACCAACTTGAAACTTCAAAAGGAATTTGAAACATACAATGACAAAAGTTGAAAGGAAATGAAAATGTGCTGCTAACCTAATAAATCAAAACAGTGAACTATTGAGCATGAAAACCAAACTATCCTTGCTGCTGTCTAAACACAAAAGAAACTATGCTTAAAGAAATCCAAGAATTGCAACAAAGTAAATCTAAATCAAATTACATCAACTTATATTCTGATCCCTCGCCATTAGTCCAGCTATGGCTTTCGAAGGTAACCATAAACAACTTGAGCAATCTGATATTTAATTTGCAGAAAAAGAAACTAATATCAAACTACACACTCATACTTCAATCCCTCACCATTAGTCCAGCTATGGCTTTCGGAGGTAACTGAAAATGACATGAGCAATTTAATATATCTAACTTGGAGAAAGTAAACTAATATCAAACTACACACTCATACTTCAATCCCTCACCATTAGTCCAGCTATGGTTTTCGGAGGTAACTGAAAATGACATGAGCAATTTAATATATCTAACTTGCAGAAAGTAAACTAATATCAAACTACACACTCATACTTCAATCCCTCACCATCGGTCCAGCTGTGGCTTTCGGAGGTAACTGAAAATGACATGAGCAATTTAATATATCTAACTTGCAGAAAGTAAACTAATATCAAACTACACACTCATACTTCAATCCCTCACCATCAGTCCAGCTGTGGCTTTCGGAGGTAACTGAAAATGACATGAGCAATTTAATATATCTAACTTACAGAAAGTAAACTAATATCAAACTACACATTCATACTTCAATCCCTCACCATCAGTCCAGCTGTGGCTTTCGGAGGTAACTGAAAATGACATGAGCAGTTTAATATATTTAAATCTAACTACTGAAACAAATGTGCAAGACTGAAATAAACAAAGCACTACTGGAATTAAACAAAAACTAAGAAAAATAAATTAGCAGCAGAACAATATTGATTCCATGTCATTATTCAAAAGATATGTAAATGCCCGGGCTGCCTATTTGTAATCTGAAACAAGAACACTGATCAGTTAACAAAAACATAAAACATGAAAGACAGAAGTAAAATGTAAAGCATGAAAGATTATGAATAGTGATGAAGCATAAATACCATGAAAGATGCAATGTATAAACACATGAATGAATTATGGTACAATGAACTTAAAGAAATAAACAAGAAACTATACAATAATGCACAAAACCTCAGCGTGTGCAGGGGCCCTCTGCACAGACCTCGGGCAACAGCCTTCAAATCCGAATTACGTTTGGAAACAGAGTCTTCTTATATATTAAAATGCAGTCATAACAAAAAAGTGATATTACGGCACAGTGGCAACGTAATTACATTACAAAGCTATATGGAGGCTAATGGAGACTAATCTAATATGCGTATGCAAACACATTATTTATAACAAAGGAAATATAACTAATTCCCTAAAGTTTGTGCTGATAGAAAACACGTAAACCATTACGTCCAGAGATCTAGGATCATGGCCGCGTTGAGGAGTAAATATATGAAGAGTGGATGTTGGATTCGGCTATGGAGCCGTGTACAGGTGTTGATGTGTCTCCCGCAATTCAGAAACGGCCATATAAATCTTCACGTGACGAGAAACAGAGTCCTGTCACCGTGGGACTCTACGGTTGACTTCCACTTGGCCACCTTTGACCGCAACCTCCTTAGGTGAATTTGCTCGAGCCAATAGGACACGATCCATGTCCACATCATTTCTGACTTGCCCATGTGGCTCGTTTTTCCTGAAGACACCTGTAACATATACTTTCACAAAATGGCTGCGGAAAGTTGCAGCAGCTGCGGAAAGTGGCAAGATTCCGCAGCTAAATGAGCAAAAATCTAAATCAAACGGCAGACACAAAACATAGTTAAAAACCATTTTAGATGCTCTTTTACAATTGATATGCAATGATATTGACAACTTAGAAGGTTCAGGTGAATGAAAAAGGTCTAGAAAGGTGTATGGAAAAGATGCAGATTTGAGACTCAACATACCCCCACTGTGAAGGTGTTGCATGTCCTCATGCAACCAAAATTTTGATAATCCTTCTTCAGTTCATATGCCTTGACATTTCAGCCAGTACATCCAATCCTCTCCTCTTCTTCCTTGGTGCTGCTAACATCTTGGGCTTCTTCATTAAGCATCTAAATTTGATATTAACCAGTGCTCTGCTTAACTTCTGGCATTTCTTTTTCAATTTCTTGTTCTTCTTCTGCCATATTCCCAGATGTAGCATGGTATTATCATGAATGATTTTGTCCAATTTGCTTTGTTCCTTCAATGTCTCATTTTCATTTTTAATGTGTCTATTTAAAAACTCTAGCTCAAAGACTTCCTGTTTCAGTGATTGGACTAGATCATCTTGTGATATGTGAGGCTGAATGGACGAAGCACTGGGACCTGTAGCTGTTTTTTCTAAAGATTATATATAATCATATAATTCTTGCTGCTTGGGGTCTATATTAGGTGTCATTTTTATCGGGCTGTCCCCAAAATGCCGTGAAGGAGAGTTGTCTTCAAAATCTGGCTGAGAAGGGCTCACATCAACATCTGGCTGAGAATGGGATGGACTATGTTCAATGTCTGACTGAGAATGAAATGAACCAGGTTCACTAACTGACTGAGAGTGAGATGGAATATGGTCAGCTGGGGATTGTTCAGATGTTTCTTCTCTCAAATCGATAAAATGAGGTCCCTTCATTTGCGTTTTCCTCAACTTCCCCTTAAGCCTGGAACTTCTTCTCACACGTTGTGGACCACTGTCTTTTTGCTTTTGTTTTCCTTTCTCTTTCTTCTTGGCTATAGATAACTGTTCTTGAAGATGAACCAATCTCTCAGATAACACTTGATGATCTTCTTCGGAAGAAGGGGTTTGATGCATAGCCTCAATACTTTTTCTCTCTTTTGATGTTATTGGCTTTTTACCCTTGGTTTCTCTCTTCTTCCTTTTTGACAGTCTCTCTTCCCTACTAGTGCTTTCAATTGTAGTAGTAGGAGTATTTTGAGTTTCATCATTTGTTCTTTTTCTCCTACTCCTTCTTGATGTGCTACCTTCAGGAATTTCTTGAGGTTCCTCAAAGAAATTTCTAATCAAAAATTGTTCCCATGTGTCTTTCTTCTCCTTTAACTCTTTTTCAATCAAAATTTTTACAAGACCATGGTGATATAGATGAGGTTCTACATCCCCTAAATGTTTCTGAACAGTCACAGACATCTTCTTCAAACTATTTAATAGAAAATATGGGAGATTGAGAGTTTGATTATCTAGAAAATTCATCAGCAATCTGGTATGGTACATATACATGGACCCAAAATGGCCTTCACAGGTGATGAATTTTTGAACAACTAGCAGCAAAGTAGCCCATTCCTCTTTCAAAGCATGAACAAGAATTCCTCTTTTAAAAATAGTTATGTCCATACCTGGGTTATGTAGAATTACTCTCCAAGCTTCATCACTAATGCTTTTATTCTTAAACCAACGTTCACCCTCTTGAAGAAGTTCTGTGGCAGATGCTATAGATGCCTCATTCACCGTAAACTTAAGGTCTCCAATCTCTACCTCCAGGCCATTGAAAGATCTTGCAAAGGCTTTTGTCACTTCTTTATGGTAGCCTCTAAACTTTTGGATAAACCGCAGCCACTTTGCCTTCTTCAATATATCCCTGACTTGCGGGTATCCTTCCATGAATTTAGGTCCTTCTGGTTCTGCTCTTAACAATTTACCCATCCTTCTTTCTGCTCTTTAAAAACTTGCCTGCGTGAGGAGGGTTCAATGGAAGTAGGACGGCTGAATGAACAGAAATGAGCACGATGACTGTAGGTAGATATCAGAGAGTGGGTATACAGACTGTAGCGTAACAGAGAATGAAATGGAGAGAAGCGGAACAGAGAAGGGTTACGTGAGCACGGCAGAGATACGGCTGTGAGATTAATAGAACAATAGGAAGAGTATAACACATCCGGCAGTGTTTGAAATTTGGTGGCTGCAAAATAAATGTAAGCACGTTTAAACAATGGCTATGGATTTTATGCGGCTGAAAGAAGCCGTAGTCAAATCAACTACGTCTCATTGTCACAGGTGGAATATCGGAGTATGAGTGAAGATCGGAGGTTTAATTATGGGACCGTTTGAGAATGAATGCGAGGATTGTGGGAGGATTGTACAGAGATCATGGAGTGATTACGAAGTTTGTCAATATAATCATTGCACATAATGGATGGAGCTTATGGTTTATAACTATATAAAAATGTGTTTTAAATGCTATTTGAAATAAATTTTTACTCATACCTTGGAATTCTTGCCATTTTTCCTTGGTCTTCAATTAGTTGCTCCTCATTGATATCTTGAATGCTCCATGTCTTCATAATTGGTCCTCATACCTGCATTTTATTTCATGATTATGGAAATAACATATGGCTGTACATTCTTTTGAAAAACAGAGTGGTAGCTGCGGAATCTGCTTCTGGCTGCGGAAACTGGTGTCAGCTGCGGAAACAGATGTCAGCTGCGGAAACTGACACAGCTATTATTTGGGTGAATGGAAATGAATGGATGACAAATGACTAGATGGAAATGGTCATGAAAAAGAATTTTATTGGTGAAAATGGAATGAAATAGATAAAATGAAGTGGAATGGAGTGAAATGAAGTGAAATGAAGTGGAATGGAATGGAGTGGGTGGTCACAAAACTTGTGAAATGAAAGAGAGATTTTTTTATTTATTTTTATTTTTTGGAAAATATAGAGTGTCAGGTGTTCCTGATTTTCACCCTATATTTTCTGTATAAGACTGCCAATCAGTGATTGGTTTTCAGGCTTATACAAATAATTTTTTTTTTTTTTTTTTTTTTTAAACTGAAAAGAACAAAAGCTAGGCTGGTGGAGAAGAAGAATTCTTCTGTACCAGCCTGATTGCAAAATTTTCTTGAAACATTTTGACAAAATCCTCTTTTGAGAGTGGCTTATGATAAAATTTCAATCTGTGGCCATTCACAATAAGAGGAGTTTGAAACTCATCAATGGTCTTGATTCTTACCACTCCATTGCTAAAGATCTTGTCAATCTCATATGGCCCAAGCCAATGAGTCTGAAATTTTCCTTGGAAATCTTTAAACTTGGAATCAAATAACAATGCCCAATATCCTTCTTGAAACTTCTTCTCTTTGATGTACTTGTCATGCCATTTAGCTCTTTGATATTGAACTAGATCGGTTCTTAAAATTGCTTCTTGTCTGATCTCATCTAGCTCATTCAACTGCTCCATTCTATGCTTTTGGGCTTCTGATAAGTCCATCCCCAACTGAACTGCTATCTTGAAGGTCTTGACTTGGAACTCAATGGGGAGCAAGACTTCCTTCCCATAAACAAGTTCATAGGGAGAATGTCCTGTTGTATTCCTCCATGTAGTTCTGTAGGCCCACAAGGCTTCTGGAAGCCTTTCTGCCCAATCTCTTCTATGTAGATGAACAGTTTTGGTGATGATACTTTCCAGAACTTTGTTTGTGGACTCCACTTGACCATTTGCTTGTGGATGGTAAGGAGTAGATTTTCTGTGCTTGATTTTGTATTCTTCCATCAACTTCTCCACCAAATTTGATGTGAATTGGCTCCCCTGATCTGTTACAATTTCTCTTGGAACACCAAAGTGAGTAAAAATATCCTCATAAAGAAAATGAACAACTGAATTTTCAGTAGCAGATACTAATGCTTTAGCTTCTACCCATTTAGTAACATAATCAGTACAAACCAATATATGCTTCTTTTGCTTAGATGGTGGATTAATAGGTCCAATGAAATCTAAAGCCCATTTTTCAAAGGGTTCAATGAGTACCTGTGTTTGCAATGGCATTTCATTTGAAAGGGTAGGTTTCCCTACTCTTTGGAAGCTATCACACCTTTTGACATATTGTTTTGCATCTTTGCAGAGAGAAGGCCAATAATATCCCAAGGAAAGGATTTTATAGGCCGTCCTTTTGTCCGCAAAGTGTCCGCCGCATGGTTCATCATGACATGCCTTAAGAATATCGGGCATTTCATCTTCCCTGACACATCTTCTGATCACAAGATCTGGCCCTGTTTTAAACAATTCGTTAGAAATCCATGAATATTTTGAACTCTCCTGAATAATTTTTCATTTTTCACTTGGAAATAAATGTGAAGGCAATTTCCCTGTAACCAAATAGTTAGCAATATCTGCATACCAAGGAGTCTTAATAGTTACTGCAAACAAGTATTCATCAGGAAACTTATCCTCTACAGGAGAATCTTCTTTAGTATTCTGAATCCTAGACAAGAAATCAGCTACTGTATTTTGTTTTCCTGGTCTATCCAACATAGTAATATTGAATTCTTGCAAAAGTAAAAGTCATCTTGTCACTCTGCCATTAGTAACAGGTTTGTTCATTAAATATCTAATTGCAGAATGGTCAGTATGAATAAAAGTTTCATAGCCTGTTATGTAATGTCTAAACTTATTAATTGCATGAACAATAGCTAAAAACTCTTTTTCAGTCACGGTATAGTTCAACTCTGTGGGAGTCAAATTTTTACTGGTGTAATAAATGGCATAAGGAATTAAATCTTTTTGACCCAACACAGCTCCAAGAGCTGTATCTGAAGCATCTGTAGAAATATGGAAAGGAAGTTTCCAATTTGGTCCTCTCAAGATAGGTGCTTGAGATATTCTTGTTTTCAAAGTTTCAAAAGCGGATTGACAATCAGGATCCCATTTAAATTCACAGTCTTTTGTAAGCAACTTGAAGAGTGGAGATGCTATTTTAGTGAAGTTTTCTATAAATCTTCTATAGTAACCAATAAATCCTAGAAAACTTCTAACATCTCTTTGACAATTTGGAATAGGCAACTTGGAGATGACTTCAACTTTTGATCTATCAACTTTAATCCCATCTCTTGAAATATGATGCCCCAAAACAATACCTTTAGTAAACATCATAAAGCATTTTTCATGGCTTAATGAAAGGTTTGTTTCTTTACATCTTATAAGGACTTTTTCAAAATTTTCTAATGCCTCTTCAAATGAATTACCATAAACTGTAAAATCATCCATATAAACCTCTACACAATCATGGATTAGATCAGAAAAAATTCCTAGTACTGCTCTTTGGAATGTTGTAGGTGCATTACATAACCCAAAAGGAAGCACTCGGTAGGCAAAAGTTCCCCATGGACAAGTAAATGTGGTCTTATCTTGATCTTGAGGTGCTACCTGAATTTGATTATAGCCACTAAAACCATCCAAAAATGAAAAGTACTTTTTACCTGCTAATGTGTCTAATACCTGATCGATAAAAGGCAAAGGAAAGTGATCCTTCAAAGTTTCTTTGTTCAATTCCCTGTAATCAATGCATACCCTCCATTTACCATTCTTTTTAGGCACTATAACCAAAGGAGAAACCCATCGGCTATCTGAAATTGGATAAATGAAGTTTACATTGAGAAATTTTTGGAGCTCTTCTTTCACTATCTCCCTAAGATTTGGATTCATCCTTCTTTGAGGTTGTCTGATTGGTCTACTGTTTTCCTCAATATAGATATGATGGATGCAAGTCTTAGTATCAATACCTTTCATGTCAGTATACTCCCATGCAAATGCAGTAGAATGTTTTTGCAAGATTTTGGTTAGTTCTTCTTGTTGTGACTTTTCCAAATGTTTGTTGATATTCAATGTTTTTCTGGAAAAATCTCAATGGTAGAACTACCAAACTCTTCCATAGAGTAAAGAGACATTTGTCTTGATGATAAATATTCTATGTCAGATTCTAATTGAAATTGTGTGGGGTCATATTCTGAAGATGTCTCAAAATTTTCTAATGTGTTCAGAATTTGACTATCCTCACTGATTTCAGAAATGGTAAAGACAAGTTGTATAATGTCCTCATCATCGACCCATTCATTGTCTCCTACTTCTGTAATTTCTTTTGCTGGAGGATACAAATTGAATTTCTTTGTCGAATTACCATTAGAAATGTACATATCCCCAGATCTACAACTAATAAAAGCATCAACTGTGGCTAGCCAAGGTCTTCCTAAGATAAGTGGGTGCCCTCCTAGATTACTTTTGGGAGTCAAAATCATAAAATCTACCGGATATTCCCAATAATCTAAGGAGACTGAAATATCTTCTAATACACCATCTGGTTTAATAATTGATCGATCTGCAAGTTGCAGTAAAGTAGGTGTAAAAGAAGGTTAGGAAGTTTTAGCTGGTCCATAGTCTGTCTACTCATAATGTTGATAGCAGCCCCTAAGTCAATCAATGTGTTTGGAATTTCTATCCCATTATATGTGTCTTGACAATTGGACTTCCTGGATCTACATACTTCTGCATGGTAATTTTTCCCATCATAATATCTGCAATCTTTCCTACCAGGTGGATTCTTCTTGTGTCTTTTAGTTTCCTTCCTGGTCTTTTGAAACTCAACTCCTTTATTGTTTTTGCTAGAATAGAAATCTCTCGAATGGCTTGTAGCAAGGGAATCTTGATACAAACATTCTTCAATTCATCTAGAAAGTCATAGTTAGGCAACAAGATTTGTTTTTCCACCCCCTTGTCAATTTGTAGTCTTTCAGGAAAAGGAGGTGTAGATGAAGATGCAAGTTGCTCAACTATAGGAGTTGTGGGTGTTAACTTTTCTTTTTCTTTTTGAATATTTTAGTTTTGAAGAGATACTTCTTCAGAACCCTTATTGGCTTCAAGAGAGTCCTCCTCAGAGGTATCCTGTTCTAGGTCATCTATAGAAGGTTTTTCTAAAACTCTACCAGATCTGAGTTGTACATCGTTGAGAGGAACAATCATATAGGTAGGAAATTGTTGTCCTTCTACCATGTAAGTATTCCGAGGATTTTTATTGTTAGGATTTGGCAATGGCTGAGCTGGAAGTTGATTTGTCTTTTGTTGGTATGGGAGCATGAGTTGAGGATTTGGATTTTGTTGAGAAGGTTGTTGTTGTGGAAATGGCAATGAAAGTTGTGGATTTGGGTTTGGAAGTTGTGGAACTTGTTGATTTTGAAAAGATGGAGGATATTGATAAAATTGAGAAAATCTCCCATAAGGATTTTGCATCCCTTGTACCCATGGTTGATATGGATTTTTATGTTGGGGCCAAGGTTGTTGCCAAGGATTCCAATTTGGTGGGGTTTGAAGATTCATAGGGTTGTTAAACCCTTGAGTTTGTTGTCCCTGCCAAGGTCTTCTTGCAACAAAACAGAGAGATTCTACTGAATTTGGGTCTTCTTGAAAAACAGCTTTGAGTCCAGGAATTGAAAGACAATCCTTGATCTCATGATTCTCTGAGCAAATCATACATGTTTCTACAACTTTTGCATCCAAGGGACATTCCCTTAAATCATGTTTCTTCCTACATTTCGGACAAAAGATGGCTAAAGCATCTGTTTCTGCTTTCTGCTTGTTTTGGATTTTAAGGGTGTCAAGTTGTTCACTAAGGCTCCCTAAGATATCAGTTTTGAATTCATCAAGCATGTTACCAATCTCTGCCCTACTTACTGATCCAGTTGCAGATTTGTTAGCCCTAATAAGAGAAGGATCCCTAGGCCCTTTTCCTATTTTAGATTTTCTTCTTGAGAGATGGACACATAGTTCTGTTATGTCACGAAGTGGAAGTTGAGAAATGTCTCCTTTCCCCATCATGTTTAAAATATCTATCAATTCATCTCTAATGGCTTTTAATATGAGGGCTTTCAAGGTTTCATCATCTAAGTTTCTCATCTTTGCTCTTTTCAAGTTGTATTGAAATCTTTCAATTAAGTCTTCCAAATTTTCATCTTCTTTTTGCATCATTTTGAATACCTCATCCTTGTGATTGGTGGGCATACAATAGTCCAATTATCTATCCAAAAATGTTTGTTTCATATCATTCCAAGTCCTAATAGATTGAGTGGCTAATCCCATGAACCATTTCAAAGCAGATCCCTTCAATGTTGAAGGAAACAGTTTGAATTTTTTAGAGTCTTCCATATAGTCATAAGTTCGGCACACAACTTCAAACTCAAACAGAAATGTTTCAGGATCCTCACTTCGCAATCCATAGAAGTTAGGGAGAACAGATGGTGAGATATTTTTCATTGTTGCATGAGTTTCCTCATCAAATATAGGGAAACCAAACAAATTGTCTCCTTCCCTATTTCTACCATTATTTCCTTCACCATTGTTGTCTCCATTGTTTCCTCCTCTTCTACCTCTACCTCTACCTCCATCTATTACTTCCTTTGCCATGATAGTTTCTTTAGAGTCCTTAAAGTCCTCTAGTTCTTCTACCAAGGGAGGATGAGAGAGAGTCTCTTTGTTTTCTAAATGGGATTTAGTAGGTGGTATAGGAGAATCCTCTAATTCAGCTGCTCCTTGAATTCCAAAAATCTTAAGGCTAGGGGTAGATGGTGGTGAATCTGGTCTATGCCTTGAACAAGATGGAGTTGTGAAAATCGAACTCTTGGCTTTAGCTATAAACCTTCCCCTAGAATCTCTTGCTCTATGCATGTCATTTTTTATATTTTTTTATATTTTTTTTTTAAAGTTGGGCTAATAATCCTCTTTCTGATCTTCCAGGTCACACTAGGTGCAAGAAGAGAGCATACTTAAGAAATTACTGAACCAATAACTCTCTTTTCTGATCCTCCAGATCACACTAGGTGCAAGAGGAGAGCATACTTCAAGAAATTATCAAGTTTTCCCTTCTTTTGTTATTTTGTTTTTTTTTTAAGAAATTGGCTACCTAGTTACACTTCCCCGGCAACGGCGCCAAAATGTTTGGTCAATTTAGTGTGTCCTAAATTGCTACATTAATTTATCAATCCGGGATTCATAAGCTGATGAAGTGTGGCGCACTATATGTGCAAGATAACCTATCTCTTACTTTTTGGTCGTTTTTGGATTGTTTATGAAATTCTGAAAAAGAAGTATGGATACAAATATTCAAGACAACAATGTCTTTCTAATGATTTTCCAAACTTCAAAAGAATTTTAAAAACACACAATGACAAAATTAATTCTTCAAAGAAAATGAAATTGCATCACTACTTTAGTCAAACAAACAATGAACTACTGATCATGAAACTCATTATTCTTGCTGTTGTTTAAACACAAAAGAAACTATGCTGAAATAAATCCAAAAGTTGCAACAAAGTAAATCTAAATCAAATTACATCAACTTATCTTCTGATCCCTCATCATTAGTCCAGCTATGATTTTCGGAGGTAACCATAAACAACTTGAGTAACCTGATATCTAACTTGCATAAAGTAAACTAATATCAAACTACACATTCATAATTCAATCCCTCACCATCAGTCCAGTTGTGGCTTTCGGAGGTAACTGAAGATGTCATGAGCAATTTAATATTTCTAAATCTAACTACTGAAGCAAATGAGCAAGACTGAAATAAACAAAGCAGTACTGAAATTAAACAGAAACTAAGAAAAGTAAATTAGCAGCAGAACAATATTAATTCCATGTCATTAGTCAAAAATTTATGCAAATGCCCGGGCTGCCTATTTGTAATCTGAAACAGGAACACTGATCAGTTAACAACAACATAAAACATGAAATATTATGGACAGAAGTAAGATGTAAAGCATGAAAGATTATAAACAAATATGAAGCATAAATACCATGAAAGATGTAATGTATAAACACATGAATGACTTATGGCACAATGAGCTTAAAGAAATAAAACAATAACTATACAATAATGCAAAACTCCCAAAGGCAGTGTATTTCTCTACACCAAATTTTCTACAATAGCTTTCAAGTACGACCACATGCTGAAACAGTAGTCTTTATATATTAAATGCAAATACAATGTTAAAATGATATTACAAACATTAGCAGCAACGTAATTACATTAAGTAACTATCCCTGGAGGCTAATCTAATGCGCTAATGCGTATGAAAACGCGTTATTTATAAATAAAGGTAACACAACCACCCCTAAAGTTTTCGCCGAGAAGAACACGTAAACCATTACGTTCCGCAGATCTAGGATCATGGCCGCGTTGGAGGAGCAATCTATGAAGAGTGGATGTTGGGACCAAGCAGGAGCCATGGCACAGTGTTGACGGTTTCGGCATCCGTAAACGGCCACATAAATTTTCACGGACGAGAACAGAACCTGTCACCGTGACCTTGGCTGCTGACTTCCACTTGGCCACCTTTGACCGCAGCTTCCTTAAGTGAATTTGCTCGAGCCAATAGGACACGATCCATGTCCACATCATTTCTGACTTGCCCATGTGGCTCGTTTTTCCTGAAGACACCTGTAACATATACTTTTACAAAATGGCTGCGGAAAGTTGCAGCAGCTGCGGAAAGTGGCAAGATTCCGCAGCTAAATGAGCAAAAATCTAAATCAAACAGCAGACAAAAAATATAGTTAAAAATCATTTTAGATGCTCTTTTACAATTAATATACAATGATATTGACAACTTGGAAGGATCAGGTGAATGAAAAAGGTCTAGGAAGATGTATAAGAAAAATGCAGATTTGAGACTCAACACTAACCTTAAACTTGACTTTAGCCTAGACGTAACCTTAACCTTAACCTTACCTTGACCTTAACTATAACCTAACCCTAACCTTGACCAAACTCATAACCTTAACCTTAACCTTTACCCTACCCTTACACTAACTTTATCTTAACATTAAGCTAACCTTAACCTTTATTTTACCCTTAACGTAACCTTAACCTTAACCTTAACCTAACCTTTAACATTAACCTTAACCTTAACCTTACCGTGACCTTACCCTTAACCTAATCTTATCCTTAACCTAATCTTACCCTTAACCTTGACCTTAACCTTAACCTTAACCTAATCTTACCCTTAACCTTGACCTTAACCTTAACCTTAACCAAACCTTGACCTTAGCTATAACCTAACCCTAATCTTAACCTTAAGCTAACCTTAACCTTGACCTTAACTATAACCTAACCTTAACCTTGACCAAACACTTAATGTAACCTTAACCTTGACTTTACCCTTAACGTAACCTTAACCTTGTCCATAACCTTACCCTTAACATTAAGCTTAACCTTAACTTTACCCTTACCCTTAACCTTAACCTAACCTTGACCTTAACCTTGACCTTAACCTAACTTTAACCTTAACCTTAACCTTAACCTTAACTTTGCCCTTAACCTAACCTTAAGGGTTTAGTTAGGTTAAGGTTAGGTTAACATTAAGGTTAAGGTTAAGAGTTTGGTTAAGAGTAGGTTAAGGTTAAGGTCAAGGTAAAGGCTAACCTTAACCTAACCTTCCCCTAAACTTAACCCTAATCTTAGGTAAAGTTGAGGTTAAGGGGTTAAGGTAACCTTAACGTTAACCAAACCTTAACCAAACCCTTAACCTTAACCTTAAACTAAACCTTAACCTTACCTTTAACCTTGAACTTAACCTTAACTTAACCTAAACATTAACCTTATCCTTACCCTTAAGGTTAAGGTTAATGTCAAGGTTATGGTTAAGGTTAAGGTTAGGGTTAAGGTTAAGGTTAGGTTAAGTTTAGGTTAAGGTTTGGTCAAGGTTCAGGTTAAGGTTATGGTTAAGGTTAAAGTTACGTTATAGTTAAGGTTAAGGGTAAATTCAAGGTAAAGTTTATTTTAAAGGTAAACTCTAGGTTAAGGGTAAGTTTAAGGTTAAGTGTAAGGTTAAGATTATGGTTAAGCTTAGGTTAAGGGTAAAGTTAACATTAAGGTTAGGTTAACGTTAAGGTTAAGTTAAGGTTAAGGTTAAGGTTATGGTAATGTTAAGATTAAGGTTAAGGTTAAGTGTTTGGTCAAGATTAGGGTTAGGTTATAGTTAAGGTCAAGGTTATGGTTACGTTATAGTTAAGGTCAAGGTTAAGGTTAGGTTATGGTTAAGCTTAAGGTTAGGTTAAGGTTAAGGTTAAGGTTTGGTCAAGGCTAGGGTTAGGTTATAGTTAAGGTCAAGGTTAGGTTAAGGTTAAGGTTAGGTACAGGTTAAGGTTAACGTTAATGTTAAGGGTTTGGTCAAGGTTAGGGTTAGGTTAAGGGTAAAGTTAAGGTTAAGGTTAGGTTAAGGTTAAGGTCAAGGTTAAGGGTAAAGTTAAGGTGAGGTTAGGTGTAGGTTATAGTTAAGGTTAAGGGTTTGATCAAAGTTAGGGTTAAGGTTAAGGTTAAGGTTAAGGTTAGGTTAGGATAAGGTCAAGGTTGAGGTTAGGTTAAGGTTAAGGTTACAGGTTTAGTTATGTTAAGGTTAAGGTTACGGTTAAGGTTAAAGTCAAGGTTAAGGGTTTGGTTAAGGTTAGGGTTAAGGTTAGGTTAAATTAAGGTTAAATTTAAGGTTAAGGTTACATTAAGGGTAAAGTTAATGTTAAGGTTAAGGGGTTAAAGTAACCTTAACCTTAACCTTAACCTTAACCTTAACCAAACCATTAAACTTAACCTTAACCTTACCCTTAACCTTTAAATTAACCTTAACTTAAGCTAAACATTAACTTTAACCTTACAATTAAGGTTAAGGTTAAGGTCAAGGTTAAGGTTTGTGTTAAGGTTAAGGTTAGGTTAAGTTTAGGTTAAGGTTTGGTCAAGGTTAGGGTTAGGTTAAGGTTAAGGTTAAGGTTATGGTTAAGGTTAAAGTTAGGTTATAGTTAAGGTTAAGGGTAAAGTCAAGGTTAAGATTATGTTAAATGTAAACTCAAGGTTAAGGTTAGGTTAAGGGTAAGGTTAAGGTTAAGGTTAAGGTTATGGTTAAGCTTAGGTTAAGGGTAAAGTTAAGATTAAGGTTAGGTTAAGGTCAACATTAAGTTAAGGTTAGGTTAAGGTTAAGGTTAAGGTTAGGGTAATGTTAAAATTAAGGTTAAGATTAAGTGTTTGGTCAAGGTGAGGGTTAAGTTATAGTTAAGGTCAAGGTTAGGGTTAATTTATAGTTAAGGTCAAGGTTAAGGTTAGGATATGGTTAAGGTTAAGGCTAGGTTAAGGTTAAGGTCTGGTCAAGGTTAGGGTTAGGTTATAGTTTAGGTCAAGGTTAGGTTAAGGTTAATGTTACGTACAGGTTAAGGTTAAAGTTAATGTTAAGGGTTTGGTCAAGGTTAGGGTTAGGTTAAGGGTAAAATTAAGGTTAAGGTTAGGTTAATGTTAAGGTCAAGGTTAAGGGTAAAGTTAAAGTGAGGTTAGGTGTAGGTTATAGTTAAGGTTAAGGGTTTGGTCAACCTTAGGGTTAAGGTTAAGGTTAAGGTTAAGGTTAGTTTAGGATAAGGTCAAGGTTAAGGTTAGGTTAAGGTTAAGGTTACGGGTTTAGTTATGTTAAGGTTAAGGTTACAGTTAAGGTTAAATTCAAGGTTAAGGGTTTGGTAAAGGTTAAGGTTAAGGTTAGGTTAATTTAAGGTTAAATTTAAGGTTAGGTTAATTTAAGGTTAAATTTAAGGTTAAGGTTGCGTTAAGGGTAAAGTTAAGGTTAAGGTTAGGGTTAAGGTTAGGGGAAGGTTATTGGTAGGTTAAGGTTAAGGTTAGGCTAAGGTGAGGGTTAGGTTATAGTTAAGGTTCAGCTTAGGTTAAGAGTAAGATTAGGTTAAGGTTAAGTTTAATGTTAAGCTTAGGTTAAGGTCAAGGTCAAGGTCAAGGTTAAGCGTAAAGTTAAGGTCAAGGTTAGGGTTAGGTTAAGGTTACGTTAAGGGTAAAGTCAATGTTAACCTTAACCTTCCCATAACCTTAAAATTAACCTACCCCTTAAGGTTAATTAAAGGTTAAGGTTAAAATAAGGTTAAGGGTATGATTTTAGTAAGGTTAAATTTAAGGTTAAGGTTACATTAAGGGTAAATTCAAGGTTAATGTTAGGTTAAGGGTAAGGTTAATGTTAGTTTAAGGTTAAGTTTAAGGGTTTGGGAGGGTTAAGGTTAAGGTAATGTTAAGATAAGGTTAAGGTTAAGGTTATGGTTAAGGTAAGGATAGGTTAGGGGTTAAGGTTAAGATTAGGTTAGGTTAAGGTTAAGATAAGGTTAAGGGTAAGGTTAACTTAACTTTATAGTTAAGGTTATGGTTTTGGTAAGGGTAAAGTCAAGGTTAAGGTTAGGTTATGGTTAATTTTAAGGTTAAGATTATGGGAAGGTTAAGGTTAAGGTTAAGGTTAGGTTAAGCTAAGGTTAAGTTTAGGTTAAGGGTTTGGTCAAGGTCAAGGTTAACGTTAGGTTAAGGGTGAGGTTCAGGTTATGGGTAAAGTTAAGGTTAAGGTTAGGGTAAGGTTAAGGTTAAGTTTAGGTTAAGGTTAAGGTTAGAGGAAGGTTAAAGTTAAAGCTAGGTTAAGGTAAAGGTTACGAGAATGTTAGGTTAAGGTTAAGGTAAAGGTAAGGTTAAGGTTAAGGTCAAGGTTAGCTTATAGTTAAATTCAAGGTTAAGGTTAGGTTATAGTAAAGGTTAAGCCTTAACCTTAACCTTCACCCTTAACCTTAACCTAATCTTAACCTTAACCTTCACCTTGCTAAACCCGTAACCCTAACCTTGAATTTACCTTTAACTTTCACCTTGCTAAACCCGTAACCTTAACCTTAACCTTAACCTTGACTTTACCCTTAACCTAGCCTTAATCTTAACTATAACCTAACCCTAACCTTGACCTTAACTTTAACCTTAACCTTAACCTTAACCATAACATTAACCTTCCCATAACCTTAACCTTAACCATAAACTTAAACTTAACCTAACCCTCACCTTGACCAAACCCTTAACATTAACCTTAATATTGACGTTAACATTAAGCTTAACTTTAACCTTAAACTTAACCTTGACCTTAACTATAACCTAACCCTAACCTTAACCTAACCTTAACCTTGACCAAACCCTTAACACAACCTTAACCTTGATTTTTCCCTTAAATTAACCTTAACCTTGACCTTGACCTTACCTTTAACCTTAACTTTAACCTCAACCTTAACCTGAATAAACCCGTAACCGTAACCTTAACCTTAACCTTACCCTTAACCTTAAACTTAACCTTGACCTTAATTATAACCTAACCCTACCCAAACCTTAACCTTACCATTAATGTAACCTTAACCTTGACTTTAATCTCCACCTTAACCTTACCCTTAACGTAATCTTAACCTTACCCTAACCTTAACCATCAAGGTCAGGTTAAGGTTATGGTTGAGGTTAGGTTAAGGGTAAAGTTAAGGTTATGGTTAGGGTTAAGGTTAGGGTTAGGTTAGGATTAGGTTAAGGTTAAGGTTAGGTAAAGGTTAAGGTTAAGGTTAAGATTAAGGTTAAGGTTAAGGGTTTGGTCAAGGTTAGGGTTAGGTTATAGTTAAGGTCAAGGTTAAGGTTAGGTTAAGGTTAAGGTTAAGTTAAGGTTAATGTTAAGTGTTTGGTCAAGGTTAGGGTTAGGTTATAGTTAAAGTTAAGGTTAAGGTCAAGGTTAAGGGTAAGGTTAAGGTTAAGGTTAAGGGTTTGGGCAAGGTTGGGGTTAGGTTATAGTGAAGGTTAAACTTAAGGTAAGGGTAAACTCAAGGTTAAGGTTAAGGTTAAGGTTAGGTTAAGGGTAAAGTTAAGGTTAATGTTAAGGTTTTTTCAAGGTTAGGGTTATTTTATAGTTAAGGTTAAGATAAGGTTAAGGTTAGGTTAAGGTTAAGGTTAGGTTGAGGGTAAAGTTAAGGTTAAGGTTAGGGTAAGGTTAAGGTTATGTTAAGGTTAAGGTTTAGGTTAATATTTATGTTAAGGTTAAGGGTAAGTTAAGGTTAAGGTTAAGGTCAAGGTTAAGGTTAAGTAAAGGTTAAGGTTAAGGTTAATGTTAAGGGTTTGGTCAAGGTTAAGATTATATTATAGTTAAGGTCAAGGTTAAGGTTAAGGTTAAGATTATAGTTAGATTATGGTTAAGGTTAAGGTTAAGACAAGGTTAAGGTTAAGGTTAAGGTTAGGGTTAGGTTAAGGGTAAAGTCAAGTTTAAGGTTAAGGTTAGGGTTACGGGTCTTAACCTTGACCCGAACCTTAACCTTATCTTAACCTTAACCTTCACTATAACCTAACCTTAACCTTGACATTAACTATAACCTAACCCTAACCTTAAGGGTTTGTTCAAGGTTAGTGTTAAGTTATAGTTAATTTCAAGGTTAAGATTAGTTTGATGGTAAAGTTAAGGTTAAGGTTAGGTTAAGGGTAAAGTTAAGGTTAAGGTTAGGTAAGGGTAAGGTTAAGGTTAAGGTTAATGTTAAGGGTAAAGTTAAGGTTATGGTTATGGTAATGGGAAGGTTAAGGTTAAGTTAAGGTTAAGGTTAAGGTTTGGTCAAGGTTAGGGTTAGGTTATAGTTAAGGTCAAGGTTAAGGTTAGGTTAAGGTTAAAGTCAAGGTTAAGGTTAGGTTAAGGATAAGATTAGGTTGAGGGTAAATTTAAGGTTAAGGTTAAGGGTTTGGTCAAGGTTAGGGTTTGGTGTTATGGATTTAGTCAGGTTAAGGTTAGGGTTAAGGGTTTGGTCAAGGTTAGGGTTAGGTTATAGTTAAGGCCAAGGTTAAGGTTAGGTTATAGTGAAGGTTAAGGTTAAGACAAGGTTAAGGTTAAATTTAAGGTTAGGGTCAGGTTATAGTTAAGGTTAATGTTAGGTTAATGGTAAATTTAAGGTTAGGTTAAGGTTAGGGTTAGTTAAGGGTAAGTTTAAGGTTACGGGTTTATTCAGGCTAAGGTTAAGGTTAAGGTTAAGGGGGTAAGGTTAAGGTTAAGGTGAAGGTTAGGTCATAGTTAAGGTTAAGGTTATAGTTAAGGTAATGGTTAAGGTTAGGTTATAGTTAAAGTTAAGGTTAAGTTTAAGGTTAAGGTTACGAGTCTTAACCTTAACCTTCAATATAAACTTAATGTAATATCCCAAAATAGGGAATTTCTACAACAATAAGAATATCTTAAGATATTCTTAAGTTGGAGCTTCAGAAATACTTGAACACAATAATGGATTTTTAGTGATAAATAGAATCATATGATGTGTTAAAAACACATATCCATCAAATGAGTGAATCAACAAAAAAAGAAGAGCTTCTACACATTCCCAAGTGGGGAAAATGCAACAAATAGACCTTGAAAACGTTATTTCTAAAGATTTGTGTTTTTTTTTTGGTGAAATAACACTTGTTTCCCTTAGAATATGACGTTACACTCTCACATACAAAATGGGATCAGAAATAAATCCCTTCTGATATGTTAAACAGACCTCCCGACTTCATATCAACTTAAAAATAGCTAAATCCCATGACTTACGTTATGCAGAAAAAGGCTGAAGCATGTACAACGTTATTTTATGAGGGTTCCTACAGTAAAATGATAAAATAACATGTATATGGAACTATAGTGACAATATGCTAAGAAAATCATGATCTGACCTCCTTATTGCATCATAAAGCCAACCCGACCAGGGTTTCATGAAAGCACAAGTACAAAAAGAGAAGATATGAATATTCAACTCAAAAAATGAAATCTTACTACAACATTACAGAAATATATCTGAATAATAAAAAATAGGGATGAAAATATTTTCCTCTAGCTTTCTGGGAGAAGGGTTGGCCCTTTCTCTAGGAAACTAGCTCAGAAACAAGGGTCTTAACCCTACGGCAACAAATCTATGCAAAATGACATAGTTCCTGCAAGGGAATGTGTTGTAGGAGATGAGAAATACTTTGGAATGATTCCAAGATATGAAATGTGCCAAGAAATATTCCTAGCTGATATCTCAAGAGAAGGAAGGCACCTTCTACTGAGAAACAGACCCAGAAGTGGTGTAACAAACCTCCACTGCAACACCCTGCAACTCAACAATATTCTGCTATAGAAATAATGTTGGGGCTGAAAAATGGTGCTTGGTATCAAGCCTAGATGGGGAGAAATATAGTTCAAGCTCTCCCAAGAGGCCTCTCAAGCGAGGAGGTGGGATTCCCGCTCGGGAAAACCCTATGCTCAACAGCACTACAACCCTGCTAATCAGCAAGAGGAAGCCAAGTCTAAACATACAAGATGAAAATATCAAATAAAAACTATCCATAACAAAGGATCCCATCCTCTCATATATATCAAGTGAACCTCTCCACATTGGGTCCCATCCACATGTGCCATCAAGCTCATGCAAGTTGTCCTCCACCAAAACTGCATTGTCCATCAAGGAAGTTCAATGTATCTAGAAAACTTTGTTGACTTGGTCAAATTTGACTAAATCAACATGATCCCATCTCTGTTCACACCCAAGGGTGCTTAAATTAGCTACTTATTCTTACCCCTTTCACATTAGGAGTGTTATTGATCCCTCTAAAGAGGTTAATGGGTCTCCCTACCCATTTATTCACTTACCTAGTGATAAAATAACTCTAATATTCGATTTAGCTTGGAGGCTAAAATTTTGGAATATTACAATCTTCCCCTCCAAAATGTTGCTTGTCCTCAAGAAACTGTATAAGGAGAGAAAAATTCCTCCCCTCCTCTTCTTGTGGCCTCCTCATCAAAAGTCTCCACCATTGCTCAAAATGATCTGCTACAAATCTGTCCTCCAATGTTTCCTCCCAAGCATGCAAAACCATATGGCTTACATCATAAAAAGGTGGAAGATGTAAGTGGAAACCTCCTTGCTATCTAATGGCCTTCTCAAGGTAGGAGTGATTATGAACAAGGGGAATATTATTCCCAATGAGTGACTCCCACACCCATGCTATCATCCAAATGAAATTAGCCAATCTAGTTAGCTCAAAAAGATCCTCAACCCCTGGTTCATACAATGTGTTGGGGCTGCATGGAGAGATTGGATCCTCCAAAACAAGTGGTTTCTCTCTCCATTTATGATAATTATGGGTGTGTTGCTGATCTTGGGCTGAAATATCATGACCTCCAAGAGTGGCCCAAGCTACCCCATCAAGCAAATAAACCATGAAGTGCCTCCTCCAAAAACTAATGTTCTCCAAATGGCTCCTCCCACATGAAGAAGAGAGATGTAATTTGGCAATCATGGGCTGCCCATTGCTGCTCTTGAAACATGCATCATGAAAAGTAGGGAAAATCATAATCCCAATGGGCTTCTTAAACTCATTCCCCACTCTCCAAACAAGACTTCCCATGAACATTGAAATATCAGCAATACATGGAAGCAAAAACCAATAGAAATAAGTTGTCATATGACAACTGGAAAGTGGATCAAGGTCCCACACAAAGAACCAGTGTAGTGCATCCTTTTACTGCATCAAATCAATAAAAAAAAAGTGCTTTTCCACCCACTTGTTTGCTACCACAATCATATTACAAGATATAAACATGAAGTACAAAGTGGTGTCAATGGTGCAGACCAAAAATTATGTGGCTTCCCCCACAAACCACCAATGAGATAGCCAATCTCAATGCTATAAATGGCTTCAAGTACATCATTATACAATATTAAAGAAGGAATAATCCTCCTTGGTACAATATGCTGCTCATATAAAGAAAATAAGTACAAAAAATAAAGTGAAATTGTACATTCTCCATCATGTACTTGAGATCTTGAGCTGAAATGGCTCAACTGGAAACTCTCCCTCACCTCCAAAGAGTAGTGAAGTGGCTGTGACATCCTCTCTATCACCATCTGAGCTATGCATATCTCCATATGCCGAAATATGTCATGCTGAACGCCCTCCCAAATGAACTCCTCTGCCAAGGAAAGATATGTATCAAAATGCATGGAAAACAAGTCCTCATGTGCTGCATGTAGCAGCTTCTCCTTGAGATTAGAAGCTCTAGTCAAGAAGACTCTACCATAAGAATAGATGACCATATCATCCACCATATATTTTTCATCTCTATCAGGTTCATCAAGAATCATGCAAGCACCAAGATCCTTGGAGTACTCTACCAAGAGTTAAGACCTCCAATATGGATCAATCCTCCCAAGAGACAGCGCTAGTGATCTGGCATGTGAAGCTCTCCTCATGATTTTTCCTGTTACTTTGACATCCCCCATGCCAAAGTCTCCCTCCAAACTCTTCACCTCTCCAAAATCCAAGAATGGTAAATCAAATGGAAAGATTTCTCTTACCAACTTCAGATCTGGTGGCCTCCCCGGTGGAATGCCTCCATAGAGTGAGACATCAATGGTAAAAGAAGATTGTTCATATGGTTAGGCAATTTTGCCCTTGCCCTCACAATGCAACCTAGTCTTCCTCCTCCTTGCACCATCTCTCTGAAATAGATAGGGGTGTGTGATACTCATCAAATGATGATGTCTTTCCTCCCTACCTCCTTCCATCAACATCATCTCACAATCATGCTGCTCATTGATTTTACTTTTCCTTCCATATGCGAGATCCTGGGGAACTTCTTGTAATGACATAAGAAAACCTCTGGTTGGAGCATGTGCTTCTCCTTCCTTTGCATGAAGCACTAGATATGCTCTAGATGTGATAGCGTTGTAACCCCCATCCTTCTCTTCATCTTCAATATGAATAGGAGGTAATTTGATGCAGGCCTAAACCTGCAAACCCAGAATATTCAATACTGCTATACATATAAGCATATATCTCACTTCTAAAATTCCAAGTCCGGCAATTCCCAACTCGCAATGCGAAAGCTTATCACAGCATAGGATTTAAAATTCCTCAATCACATTCGTTTATTATCACTCAATTCCCATTCACATATGGCTATACTTAAAATTCAATAAGGTCAATGTAACCATGCTTAAAATCTCCACTTGACCACATATGAATTCAACTATGGACAAATACGGATTCCAATATAAAAACCTGACTAAATAATGCCATTGAAAATATTTATTATATCTGCACTTTCTAACATATCACTACAGCACAAGGGATCAATAATAAATCTCGATATGCTACAAAGGTGATTACCTCAACAACGCCTCTGCAATTCATCTGCTCTACCTGCACTCAAGTCGGAGTTTATCTGTTCCTTTGCGCCCTGCACCTTCAATTTATGTCAAACAACATTTAAATTAAATTCAACACATCCAGTTAATTGCGTTTAACCTCATACAATTGCTGCAACCCTGCAATAGCGACTTCGATTTACTCCGTTCATATTTGATTATTATAATTCCATAATTTGATTTCGCCCTCTTGGAACCGACCTTTGGAATTACACCTTCTCTGATGTGGTGGAATTCTTTCAGCATTTCCACACGCAGTTTCAACACTCTGCATTCCCTTTTGAAATTTGATGCTACAGATCAAAACATTCACGCATTTCCCATTTTCTGGAAAACTCAATTTACTTACAAACCAACTTAACGTGAATGCATACCTTTAAATTTTTGGACAGTGATACGCACAAGGCTTATGCCAGTGATTTGATTTTAAAAATCCGTCTTCAATCCCTTCTCACCGCTTGGAATTCTGGAATGAATTCTTCAATTGCTTTTATAATTTCTTGGATGATCCATAGAATTCCATCGACCTTCATCTACAAAATATTAATTCAGACCCAAACCGAATTCTATTCGATTATACACCATCTGGTCTTCAACGCTTTTGCAGAAGTCCTTCACCTCAGTTGTGAATCGATTTCAATTCATTGAATTATTTAATTTAAGCCAGAGCATAACCTCTAGAACCCTTCGCGCAGACATTGATTCCTCCACGTCTTGCTATAACACAAATCGACTTTTGAGATTATTGTTTCATTAATTCAGAATAGACAGAGTCCAATTTTCTTCAGCGCTAATTGATCTCTCCACAATTCAACCTGACATTTACAAAAAGAATTTATCCAGCAAATTTATATGAATTCAAACCTGCCAATCGAAGTTCATTCGATTGCATACACCCAATTTCAACGCTGTAGCAGATTTAATTTACTTGATTTCCATCGATCCTTACAATGCTTCTTCATTCTAATTGGAACGCTTTCCCTTTACCGATCAGTCTCCTACTGATGTTCATTCCTGCATCTTTAATTAATTTGCAGATCGAATTTTACTAACGTGCCCTTGCTTCTGATCGATACTCTGTCCCATTCAAAATAGGCAGAATCTGAAGCGAATTCTGCATCCAACACCCTTTGATTGCCCAACTTGCTTATGCATTACATATACCAATCAACATTTAACCATATCGACCAAGCATTTCAAACAGCTAAAAATGCTCCATCTCACAATTTGCCAAAACAATACTACAACTCTTAATGGTTTACAATTCATTTAAAACATTATGCAATCAGTGAAATCCACTCACTTTCGATGTCACTGAATTACACAAGTTTTCTCAATCAATCAACGGGTTATATATAAATCTGAAAAAAAAATTTCATATAAACAAAAGGAGATCACTTACAGCCTTTTCTTTGGCCGGATATCCAACGTTCATGGCCCTTACAATTTTCCAGAGGCTTACAGCCTTGGTTGTTAAAGTTTGCTCTCAATCACACTCTCTCACAATCTCAATCTGTTTTTCTCTCAAAACCCCCTCCTATTTATACAATTTTAAAAATAATCTAATTTAATGCTCAATCCCCTTAATATCTCAATACCACTAAAATATCTCAACAAATCCTATCATCTAGAATCTTATCCCTTTATATCCTTAACTACCCAAATTCTCTCATATCCTTTTATTAATAAAAGGATATTTACAAAATCCTCATTTTCTCCTATTTTATTTAAAATAACAAATTAATTAAATAAAATATTAAAAATTGTCACACCCCCTTTTCTAACATATTTACAAGTAAAAATACCCTTGATGCTCCTGCATCAGACTCCCCATGTAAGAAAATTCATGACCACCTGGTCATAATTCTGGATAATTATTTCCTCCTGGATCCCAAATTTTATTTTGTAATCTTTCCTTGCTTGTCAATTGCTTTACTACTGTTGTTATCTGCTGTTGTCCTCGAGGTTTCCATATTTTGTGTTGTAATGCTCCACTTGCTCTGCCTTCAAGATCTGCTACTGTCTTCCTCTTGTTGTCACTCCTTTTCTTTCTTGCTACTGTCTTTCTCTGAGACATTTTCATCATTAACCTCCTTATCAACTCAATTTCTCTGTCTAGTATATCCTCTGTCTGCTGATTGTTTCCAGCATCTTCAATAAAACATGTTGCTCTAGCTGTCACTATGGATGTTGCAGCCTCCCAAACTTCCTGTCCCTCTGCAACATTCCTTTGCTCATCATCTGTAATTTCATCTGCAACTTTTTTCTCTGGTTCAAATGTCTCCAGCAAACATTTCAGCATTTCATCAACATGCTGCAAATTAACTCCAGCATAATCTCCATCTTCCCCTTCGACAATCTTCAAAAATTGTCCATCATCATCAAGTTTTGCAAACACTGTAGCTTCACCCTCTGTCACTGTAGCAGCTCCAAAATTTCGTACACCAGTCTTCTCTTGGCTATACAGACAAGCCAACTTTTCCTTGTCACCCATGGTAACAAGCCTCTGCTTATGAGACATGACTGTCTCATCCTCTACCTGCAACAGTTCTTCTTCTTCCAAGACAATCCCAAATGATGGACTGTCTTCTACATCACCTGTAAACACAATCAAATTGTCAGCATCAAAATCACAACACTCACTTGTCGATTCAGTCACCAAGTTTTCTCTCTGCAGCTCCAAGTCTTCTTCAGGACTCAGAAAATCTTCACTGGCTTTTTCCTCAGCTTTCTCTGGCAACACTTCAGTATGCTGCTCTGAGTTCCTTTCCAACTCCTCTGTCAGCACATCAGTATGCTGATTTGCATTCACCATGAGACTGTCAGCTAGTCTCGCCTTCTTACCATCATCTGCTTCATGACTGTCCTTCATGAAAACTTTCCTGCCTTGCTTCCTCAGCAAATTATCCTGCACATAAGTCCTCTGCCTCTCCAATTCTCTTCTCTGAAGATCTAGTTTCCTGTACAACTCAACAACTTCATTAGGAGTAGAACTTGGAAACTTCACACGATTTTCCATACCTTCACCAGCTTTTAGCCAATCATCAGCTGGTCCTTTTCTCTCTGCACCATCATCCTGATTGGACTCCTTCGTCTCCATTTCCTTCTGAGATCTTGCCATCTCATCATCGATCTGAACAACCTTCATATTCACCTCTTCTTGAACAAACTCTAAAGCTTGCTCATCTCCCTGTACTGTACCTGCAAACATACACAACTCGTCAGTTTTAAAACCACAAGAATTTTCAGTCTTGACTGCTTCCTCCAACACATCCTTCTGAACAAATCTGCGTGTGGAATCTTCAAATTCCATCTCTGCTTCAAGAACTCTAAGTTCCTTTTTCAACAAGGCAATCACAATTTGCCTCAACCTCTTCTGCAATTGTCGCCAAATCATTCTTTTTCCCTTCAGTGGAAAGATCCATCCTCTTTTCTGATCTTCCTGTTCTTGCAGCCATTCTTCTAGTACCTGCAATTGTACTTTCATTACTGCAATCTCTCTTTCTCGAACTTCTGCAGTCATCTCATCTCTCTGGAATTCCTCCGAACCTCTTCTCTGATCCTCCATGATTATCTTCTCCATGAGTTGCACTAGCCTCAGCAACAAGCTCTCCTGTCTTGCCGCCACTTACCTCACCAAGCTCTCCTCACTCAGTCTTTTGGTAAGTACTTTGGTTCACTACCTCTGGAACCCTTTGAGCACTCTCCTCTGCTCTCTCTCTAGGCTATCTCTTCAACTCTCCTTCTTCTTCAGGACACTGCAATTGTCCTTCATATCCAGCGTTTAACTGAATGTTAGGTTCACTGCCATTTTCTTATCTGCAATCATAACTTCAATCACAAATTTCAAATCAGAAAACTATCTCACCTTTTAAGATCTTGCATGATCTTTTCCTCCTTGCAATCCTGTTCACTTGTGTAGTTTGCATATCAGATTTAGAAATCTGATCTTCCTTTCAATCATTCATCATACATTCAAAAATACATTTCAGTTCTTCAACAAAACCTTCTGTCTTTATTAAAAAACAAACATTCTTCAATCTCAACAGAGCCAAGCTCTGATACCAAAATGATGCAGGCCTAAACCTGCAAACCCAGAATATTCAATACTGCTATACATATAAGCATATATCTCACTTCTAAAATTCCAAGTCCGGCAATTCCCAACTCGCAATGCGGAAGCTTATCACAACATAGGATTTAAAATTCCTCAATCACATTCGTTTATTATCACTCAATTCCCATTCACATATGGCTATAATTAAAATTAAATAAGGTCAATGTAACCATGCTTAAAATCTCCACTTGACCACATATGAATTCAACTCTGGACAAATACGGATTCCAATATAAAACTCTGACTAAATAATGCCATTGCAAATATTTATTATATCTACACTTTCTAACATATCACAACAACGCAAGGGATCAATAATAAATCTCGATATGCTACAAAGGTGATTACCTCAACAACGCCTCTGCAATTCATCTGCTCTACCTACACTCAAGTCAGATTTTATCTATTCCTTCGCACCCTGCGCCTTCAATTTCTGTCAAACAACGTTTAAATTAAATTCAACACATCCAGTTAATTGCGTTCAACCTCATACAATTTCTGCAACCCTGCAATAGCGACTTCGATTTACTCCGTTCATATTCGATTATTATAATTCCATAATTTGATTTCGCCCTCTTGGAACCGACCTTTGGAATTACACCTTCTCTGATGTGGTGGAATTCTTTCAACATTTCCACACGCAGTTTCAACACTCTGCATTCCCTTTTGAAATTTGATTCTACAGATCAAAACATTCACGCATTTCCCATTTTCTGGAAAACTCAATTTACTTACAAACCGACTTAACGTGAATGCATACCTTTAAATTTTTGGACAGTGATACGCACAAGGCTTCTGCCAGCGATTTGATTTTAAAAATCCGTCTTCAATCCATTCTCACCGCTTGGAATTATGGAATGAATTCTTCAATTGCTTTTATAATTTCTTGGACGCTCCATCGAATGCCATCGACCTTCATCTACAAAATAGTAATTCAGACCCAAACCGAATTCTATTCGATTATACACCATCCGGTCTTCAACGCTTTTGCAGAAGTCCTTCACCTCAGTTGTGAATCGATTTCAATTCATTGAATTATTTAATTTAAGCCAAAGCATAACCTCTAGAACCCTTCGCGCAGACATTGATTCCTCCACGTCTGGCTATACAACAAATCAACTTTTGAGATTACTGTTTCATTAATTCAGAATAGACAGAGTCCAATTTTCTTCAGCACTAATTGATCTCTCCACAATTCAACCTGACATTTACAAACAGAATTTATCCAGCAAATTTATATGAATTCAAACCTGCCAATCGAAGTTCATTCGATTGCATACACCCAATTTCAACGCTGTAGCAGATTTAATTTACTTGATTTCCATCGATCCTTACAATGCTTCTTCATTCTAATTGGAACGCTTTCCCTTTACCGATCAGTCTCCTACTGATGTTCGTTCCTGCATCTTTAATTAATTTGCAGATCAAATTTTACTAACGTGCCCTTGCTTCTGATTGACACTCTGTCCCATTCAAAACAGGCAGAATCTGAAGCGAATTCTGCATCCAACGCCCTTTGATTGCCAAACTTGCTTATGCATTACATATACCAATCAACATTTAACCATATCGACCAAGCATTTCAAACAGCTAAAAACGCTCCATCTCACAATTTTCCAAAACAATACTACAGCTCTTAATGGTTTACAATTCATTTAACACATTATGCAATCAGTGAAATCCACTCACTTTTGATGTCACTGAATTACACAAGTTTTCTCAATCAATCAACGGGTTATATATAAATCTGAAACATTGTTTTCATATAAACAAAAGGAGATCACTTACAGCCTTTTCTTTGGATGGATATCCAACCTTCATGGCCCTTACAATTTTCCAGAGGCTTACAGCCTTGGCTGTTAAAGCTTGCTCTCAATCACACTCTCTCACAATCTCAATCTGTTTTTCTCTCAAAACCCCCTCTTATTTATACAATTTTAAAAATAATCTAATTTAATGCTCAATCCCCTTAATATCTCAATACCACTAAAATATCTCAACAAATCCTATCATCTAGAATCTTATCCCTTTATATCCTTAACTACCCAAATTCTCTCATATCCTTTTATTGATAAAAGGATATTTACAAAATCCTCATTTTCTCCTATTTTATTTAAAATAACAAATTAATTAAATAAAATATTAAAAATTGTCACAACCCCTTTTCTAACATATTTACAAGTAAAAATACCCGTGATGCTCCTGCATCATAATTTCTCCATAAGAAGAACCTTCTTTGCAAAAGGAGCCTTCATGCCCTTTTGTCCAAGGTTATGAAACATGGATCTTGCCTCCAGCAGGGTATCATGCAAGATGTGTTCTCCTCTAATAGGTTTCTGAAGTGGTCTTGAGTTTGTAGGTCCTCCCAACTTATGCAAAAATTTCATTGGTTTGATTGTCTCATGTTTTTTATCAAACCTTTCTACCAATCTCTTAGTGAACTTTGCAAAATAAGAAGTATGAACATTTTTCAATGAAAATGACTCAAACATCCACCAAGCATAGGCCTTTCCTTTAAAGTGTAGTGCTGCAACTCTGATGGCTTCATCTTCAGAAACTTGTTGTTGCTGCAAATAAGTATACAACTCCTCCACCTTGATCTTGCAAAACTCTTTGAAAGGGATATGATCTCTGAAATTTTCATTTTGAGATTCATACTCTTGCAGAAAATTATTAAGAGTTTCCCTCCTTGGCATTTTCTCTTCTTTCATCTCTTCCATAGAAGATCCGGGCATTTGACTGTGTTGTGCATAATAGGGTGTAGCTGCATGCTCACACCTATCATGTGCCAATTTAGATCTAGCTCTAGATCCAATCTCCTCTGGAGATCCCATCTCTCCTCTTACCTTCTTAATATCTTCATTGATGCACTGCATAGATTTTGGAAGAAGCTTTGTAAGCCTATCTTCGTTTCTTTCTCCACATAATGGAGTTTTATTTCTGTTCATCTCTTCTTCTCTTGATAGCTACATGGCTGAGTTCCACAGGCTGGGCCAATACTATGCTCCGATACCACTGTAATATCCCAAAATATGGAATTTCTACAACAATAAGAATATCTTAAGATATTCTAAAGTTGGAGCTTCAAAAATAAATGAACACAATAATGGATGTTAATTTATAAATAGACTCATATTATGTGTTAAAAACACATAGCCATCAAATAAGTGAAAAAACAAAAAAAGAAGAGCTTCTACACATTCCCAAGTGGGGAAAATGCAGCAAATAGACCCTGAAAACGTTATTTCTGAAGATCTGCATTTTTATTGGGTGAAATAAAACTTGGTTCCCTTATCATATGATGTTATTCCCTCACATAAAAAAATGAATCAGAAAGAAATCCCTTCTGATATGTTAAACAGACCTCCCAGCTTCATATCAGCTTAAAAATAGCCAAATCCCATGACTTATGTTATGCAGAAAAATATTGAAGCATGTAAAACATTATTTTATGAGGGTTCCTATAGTAAAATGATAAAATAACATGGATCTAGAACTATATGGGACAATATGCCAAGAAAATGAAGATCTGACCTCCTTATTACATTATAAATCCAACTCGGCAAGGGTTTCATGAAAGTACAAGTACTAAAAGAGAAGATCTGAATATTCAGCTCAAAAAATGTAGTATTACTGAAACATTACATAAATATAGCTGAGTAATACAAAAGAGGGATGATAATATCTTCCTCTAGCTTTCCGGGAGAAGGGTTGGCCCTTTCTCTAGGAAACTAGCTCAGAGACAAGGGTCTTAACCATGCTGCAGAAACTTTATGCAAAATGACGCATTTCCTACAAGGGACTATGCTGTAGGATATGAGAAATAATTTTCCCTACTACCAAGATATGAAATTTTCCCATAAATATTCCTAGCTGATATCTCAAGAGAAGGAAGGCACCTTCTATTGAGAAATAGACCCAGAAGTGGTGTAACAAACCTCCACTGCAACACCCAGCAACTCAGCAATATTCTGCTACAGAAATAACGTTGGACCTGAAGAATGGTTCTTGGCCTCAAGCCTGGATGTGGAGAAATAAAGGTCAAGCTCTCCCAAGAGGGCTCTCAAGGGAAGAGGTGGGATTCCTGCTTGGGAACACCCTGTGCTCAACAACACTACAACCCTGCTAATCAGCAAGAGGAAGCCAAGTCTAAATAGACAAGATCAAAAGATAAAATGCAAAGTATCCATAAAAAAAAGCACCCATCCTTTCCATATATAGTAATTGAACCTCTCCACATTGGGTACCATACACATGTGCCATCAAGCTCATGCAAGTTGTCCTCCACCAAAACTGCGTAGTCCATCAAGGAAGTTCAATGTATCTAGACAGCTTTGTTGACTTGGTCAAAGTTGATTGAATCAACATGATCCCATCTCTATTCACACCCAAGGGTGTTTAAATTAGCTACTTATTATTACTCCTTTCCCATTAAGAGTTTTATTGATCCCTCTAAAGAGGTTAATGGGTCTCACTACCCATTTATTCACCTACCTAGTGATAAAATAACTCTAATATTCCATTTAGCTCGGAGGCTAAAATTTTGGAATAATACACTTAACCTTAACCTTAGCTATAACCTAACCCTAACCTTGACCAAACCATTAACCTTAACCTTAACTTGACTAAACCTGTAACCTTGACCTTAACCTTACCCTTATCCTTCACCTTAACCATAACTTTACCCTTAACCTAACCTTAACCTTAACCTTAACCTTAACCTTACCCCCTTAACCTAACCTTAACCTTAACCTTAACCTTAACCTTACCCCCTTAACCTAAAACTTAACATTTACCTTAACCTGACTAAACCTGTAACCTTAACCTTACCCTTACCTAACCTTAACCTTAACCTAACCTTAAGGTAATGTTAAGGTTAGGTTAAGGTTAAGGTTAAGTTAAGGGTAAAGTCAAAGTTAAGGTTAGGTTAAGGTTACGGGTTTAGTTAGGTTAAGGTTAAGGTTAAGGGTTTGGTTAAGGTTAGGTTAAGGTTAAGGTTAATTTTAAGGTTATGAGAAGGTTAGGGGCTTAATCGTACCCTTATCCTTAACCTAACATTAACCCTAACCTTAACCTTGACCTTAACTATAACCTAACCTTAACCTTAACTTAACCTTAACATCAACTTTAACCTTAACCTTACCCCAGCATTAACCATAACCTTAATCTTAAACTTAAACTTAACATTACCCCCTTAACCATAACCTTAACATTAACCTGACTAAATTTGTAACCCTAACCTTACCTTAATCTAAATTTCACCTCAACCTTAACCTTAACCTTAAGGTTAGGGTAAGATTAAGTTTAAGGTTAATGTTAAGGGTTTGGTCAAGGTTAGGTTTAGGTTATAGATAAGGTCAAGGTTAAGGTTAGGTTAAGGTTAAGGTTAAGGGTTTGTTCAAGGTTAAGGTTAGGGTAAAGGTTAAGGTTATGGTTAAGGTTAAGGTTAGATAAAGTTTAAGGTTAAGGTTAATTTTAAGATTTAGGGTAAAGTTAACATTTAGGTTAGGTTAAGATTAAGGTTAGGTAAGGGTAAGGTTAACGTTAAGGTTAAGGTTATGGCTAAGTTTAGGTTCAGGGTAAAGTTAAGGTTAAGGTTATATTAAGGTTAAGGTTAAGGTTACGGGTTTAGTAAGGTTAAGGTTAAGATTAAGTGGGTAAGGCTAAGGTTAAGGTTAAGGGTGAAGGTTAATGGTAACGTTAAGGTTAAGGTTACTGGTTTAGTTAGGTTAAGGTTAAGGTTAAAGGTTTGGTCAAGGTTATGGTTAGGTTATAGTTAAGGTTAAGGTTAAGGGTAAGGTTAGGGTAAGTTTAGGGTAAAATTTCAGGTTAAGGTTAAGGTTAAGGGTTTCCTTGTCCTTAACCTTAAACTTTACCTTAACTATAACCTAACCCTAACCTTACCCTTAACCTTAACCTTAACCTTACCCTTAACCTAATCTTAACCTTAACCTTAACCTGACTAAACCTGTAACCTTAACCTTACCCTTAACCTTATCTTACATTGACCTTAACTATAACCTTAACCTTAACCTAACCTTAACCTTAAATTTACCCTTAACCTAATATTAACCTTAACCTAACCCTAACCTTGACTTTACCCTTAACTTAACCTTAACCTTCATTATAACCTAACCCTAACCTTGAACAAACCCTCAACCTTAACCTTAACTTTACCCTTAACCTTACCCTTATCTTAAACTTACCCTTAACCTTATCTTAACCTTTACTTAATCTTAACCTTGAACTTGACCTTATCCTCAACCTTAACTTTAAATATGCCACTCTTTTCAATGAAAACAATAGCATAGGACCTTCGGTAAGTCATCTATCGAATCTTTGTCCATTCGTTAACTAGGAATCAATATTATAGCTTGTTTTGTTTGTTGCTAGACCCACCCTAGGGTTAGTGGGATTGCCTTTGTCTGCAGAGGGGATTTACCTCAGCAAAAAATTGGTGACTCCACTGGGGATTAGTGTGAGTTTTTCTTTCATCCATTAGGTCTTATTTTTTGTCTTTGGTTTCTTATTTTTCCTTTTCTGATTATTCTGCTAAGTCTAAGACCCTTGTTCAGCCCCAGAGGAACAGATCTAACCTCTGTCTTTCAAAAATTTTCCCTTTTGCATAAATGAACTAGCTTGGCGCGCTTTATGTTCAGAAATTTGCACCTATTGGCACTAATTTCTAGTGTTGTGCCCCCACCATCCCCTATTTGGTGCTGATTACAGCCAAAAAGCCGTGCCGACCCCTGTAGGTTTTAGGGTTTGGTCTGTTTTGAAGATTTTTGGTCAGTAATTTTTCTTCTCGGTTATTTTTATATATGTCTTGAGTGCTTTGGGATTGTTTTTTATTGTGATAAACTTTATTCCTTCAGTTGTTTATCTGTTTCCTATCAGCATTGCAGCCTTAGGGTTTTTAAGTGCTTTGGCATGCTGAGCCTCCTGTAGGATTTTGAGTCTTTTATTTCATAGTCAACTTCATTCCAGGTTTGGTTGCATTCATCTCCCTTGATCCGTTTCAGTGATTGCATTGGTTGAATGATTCTTGCCTCTTTTTTTCAATTTTGCTTCTTATCACTCCCAGCATAGATCACACTGCTTGCATGGGTCTGTTTTGAAATCTTCCTTCAATTTGAGAGATTGCAATGTTGGTTTGAGTTTTTTATGTTTGTTTTGGGTTGATTGAAATTATTTCGCTTCAACTCTAGCATTAACGTTCTCGAACTAGTGTTTTGGTTTGCTTTTCATGTCATTTACTGCACTGTTTGCTCTATTACATTGAAAAATAAAATAAAAATTGTTTGCATTCTTGTTTGCATTGTGAAATTGAAAGTTTTTCACATATATATAATTGGACAATTATAGGAAATATTTCTCATTTTCATTAGCTTGCATCGGATATTGTAGCGGATGCTTCTGCATGTTCTTATTATTTTCTATTGCTTGAAAACTCCTAACTTTCTCGTAGATAGCTTTTCATCGAACAAAATGGTATATTTTCGCATGTAGCTTGCATTTAGGGATTTTTGAGATCCAACATTCGGTAGGACCTTGGAATTGAAACGTAAATACAAGATAAACTTAAAATTTACTCAATTAACCTAAAGCAACATTGAAACCTAACGAAACATCTAGTGGTCTAAGTTAGAGACATGTTCCGGCGTCTTTAAACCTAGTAGTTGTCGCTCGCCATCTGGCTTCAGAGAGCACTAGTACGGACTTGCGCTCCCAATATTGTCAAGTATATAAAGGGAGACCCCTCTAGGTTGCAATCCTTTTATCCGTAGGAAGCTGAGTCTGCCGCCTTGTAACCATGATACACCGAACACAACATTCAGGGAGATTACCTGCACATACGTTAAGTCCTTCGTCAATTCTTCTTTCATTTGATTACCAAGGTGTATATGGCAGTTCACAGAAACCTAGTACACCCTTTTACCTAGAATACCTGAGCAGTCATTTTCGACCTTTAATGACTCCATAAATTTGAAAATATCATCGAGCACTTGTTCTTTTGTGCTCATTCAACCTGAAAGGGATAGAGTCACCTTTTTCTTATTTCTCGACTCTTAAAATATGAAACGATAGAGTTTTGTTTCAGTGTCTTAAAATTAACTATCCACGAAATATTCCTGGTTAAAGTTAGCTTCCTTAACGTTGTTTCTGATGACAACTTTCTAGAGTTTACAATCAAGGAATCCCCTCTGAAGGGAATCCTGGTCCTTTTCCTACTTTTGGGAATATTGGTGCTCCTTATATGGCAATGTTGTCTCTTCCAGGGTTAACTGGTTGTTTTCCCGTGTGGTTTTTTTTTACCTCAGTGGTCCCGAATACCCTGATCTCTATTCGACCATCACCTCCACTTGAATAGCACCATGTTGATTCCAAGGTGGACCTCTCCCCTTCTTCACCTGTTTCTTCATCCTCCTCGTCTACTTCGCCTAGTAAAAGATTGGATTCCAGTAACTAGGTGTCTAAGAAGAAGAAGAAGAAGTCAAATAAGTGAGAGGTTAATGTTGCAGCTATTGCACCTCAAACACCTTCCCTTGAGAAATCGTCCAACCTTCCATGGAAAGTCAAATTCCCTTGCATGTTGTGCAAAGGTGACCATCTTCTTCGAGACTGTCTTGGCATTCCCAAGGTACTTGAAGAATGGTACAATGGTCATCCACCATTTCCTTTGGCTTCCAGAAGTCATATTGGTAGCACATCTTCGACTAGTGCTGATACGACTCATAAAAAACATGGTAAGATTACCAATCCCTGTAAGTTGTGTGAAGGGCATCATCCCATTCACCTTTTTCCATACATGGATGAAGCCAAGAGAGTATTGGAAAACAGTACTGTTTCTGCACCTTGCCTTCCAGCTGGTTACCAGAAACTTTCTTTGAGTCCTCCGCTAGTTGATTCCATGATCAGTCAAGATTCATCCTTGGTCAATCCCTCTCCCCCAAAAATTCAAATTTAGGAGTCCATTCCCGAACAATCATTGGTCACAAAATCGGTTGATTTGACCCCACCTGTGGCTCATCAGGTATTTTCCATCGACAGTGGATCTCATCCCTCTCATGTTCTTCTTCTTTCTTTAGATTCTTCAGACTTGGAGAAAGATTCTTCTGTCCCTGTAGTTCAATAAGCTGCTCCTCCTTCTCCCGTGATGGATGTCCTCAAGGATTCTCCTCTTGCTCTGGTAACAACGGGGGGTCGCCATTTCAGTTCTATGGTAACCCCTCCAAGTAGTTTGGTTTCTTCCTTTGATTGGAGTTGATTTGCAGAATACCACCTTCCTTCTTATGTGCCTTTTGAGATAATGGTACATACCTTTGATCTGGTCGTACCCAACACCATTATAGATGAAGGTGTGTCTGTTAGTATTTTGTCTTCAACTACTTGGAAAGATTTTGGTTCTCCATTGCTTATGCCTATTATGCAAAATCTGTTGGCTTTTAATAGAGGAACCAGTCAACCGTTAGGGATCATTCCAAAATTGTCTATTACTTTGGGAAGGAAAACCGTCTATATGGATGTGATGGTTGTTCCAGGCCCCTTAGATTTCAATTTACTCTTGGGGCATGACTATACTTATGTCATGGGGGCATTCGTCTCTTCCCTCTTTCGTGTGATCTATTTTCCACATAAAGGTCAGATCGTGACCATTGATCAGCTTTCGTTATTTGGTCATGACTTGACATCTGGTCCACCATCATCCCTTCGAGGTCTTTATCCGTCGGTTGTATTTTCCCCGCCGCAATTTAATTATGTGGCTACCTATCCCATGCCCACATTCAGTGATAGTGCCATTGTGCATCGTGTGCTGGGGGCATTGGGTCCTGATTTCCAAGATGTTGTTCTCCCATCAGATGCGAACATCTTGGATTCCATGACCTCTTATTCGTCATCATAAAAGGTTGATGGAGCAGAGTTCCTTGTCTTGTGTCAAGCTACTTAAACAATGAAACAAGGTGTCCCGAGGATAGTCCATCTTCTATTTCAACCTCATTAAAAAAATGAATTAGTTCCCGAGGATAGTTCATCTTCTATGTCAACCTCGTTAAAAAAATTAATTAGCTCATGGGGATAGTTCTTTTAATGTGTCAACCTCGTTAAAACAATGAAACACATTCTCGTTCAATTCGATTCTTTGCTCAGATCTCATAAAATCCCAGTCGAGTCTTTCTCTGATCTTGTAATTTGAACCTTCACTCCATCTGCCTTTCATATGGACTGAAGCTTGGGCGGCATGTACCTCGAATTGAGCCACCATGCTAGGGGCATGCTTACTTTTTTTCAAGCATAGTTTGTTTTCGTTTCAATATTGTGTAAAAATTAAATCAGTTTCAAGCATAGTTTATCTTTGTTTCAAGCTTGTGTAAAAATGAAACCAACCTCAAGCAGAGTTTCCTGATTTCAAGCTTGTGTAAAATTCCCATTTTACCTCTCGTGATCACCATTTTATTAGCCTTTTTTCCAGATGAACCCTGGTTTTCTCATTCTGTCATCACCATCTGCTTGGCCGATCATACACGTTCACTTGATTGTTTTACCCATTCCTGAGGAAACGCTACAATGAGTGGTCTTGTTAGCCAGCCTCTTAACCTTTACTTGTTCTGAGCAGTTCCACCATTACTGGAACCCATAGCTAACCTTTATACCACTCCTTCCTCCAGGAGGAGTCAACTTTTAGCTCTTTTCTGACTCTTAAAAATTTAAAATATTGTCGAGACTCTTATCGTTTTGAACTCGTTGAATGGCTGCGAAACGATATCTACCCAGTATACGTTTACCCCTTTTTCGGGCTAGGATAGATTATTTATGAAAAAGGAATACCTTAGCCTATCGCGGCTAAGAGTTTCTCTTGGATGTTATTTTCTACCTTTTCGAATCTGAGAGAATATTTACGAAAAGGGTTGTTACACAACATTTTGTCAGCATCCCTGCAATCCCTCGTCCCGCATATTGCAGGATCATTCTCGTGACTTGTGAACAGTGTCATACTTTGAAAACACCTTCTTTGCATCCTTCTGCATAAAGACATAATTTATCCTACTGGACATTTCCTCAAAAAAACACACAAAACCCATGTTTTGGCCTTGGCGCAGATAGCCAATTCATCTCTTGCACCTATGTGGAAGATTTGCACTAGAGCCCACACCACCTGGCACTTTGTCTTAGTGTACCCCCCGCGCCAAGCTGTTTTAGGAATTTTTTTTTAAATTAGAGGCGAAATTTTTCTTCTAACTACCTGAGGGATGAGTCACTGGAAGTGGTTAAGTTGATGAGCCACGGATCTCTCTCTTTAGGTAGTGGTTTTTACCTCCCATGGAACACTCCTTAAAGATATGCCTCCCTTCCATGATTATAGGGATCCTAACCTCCACCTCTATATAAATAGGCCTTCTCCATTTATGAAAGCTAGCTGAACATATAGCCAAGGAGCTGAACTTGGAGAAGAATACTATAGCTGAGTAATTTCTATTGAGAAGGTAGAACCAAGGAGAACTCCATAGAGAGAGTCCCGTCTAAATTCCCGACGAGCCTTTGTGAGATGCTCTCCGTTTGAACCCTGCTGGAGGAGATCACAACATCGAAGCTTGGTTGTACTCTTCCTTCCATTTATTAATATACTCGACTGTGGTGTTGGTTCCATAATTGTGTTATGATTTTTATGTAATGCAATTGATTTAGTCCTCTTCAACTGACTGATAGTTACGAATGTGAACTAGTACCTTGTATATCGTCATTGTTTCTTGTGTGTGTGCAAGTGTCCGAGCATGAAAGAGAGCAGATTGTGATCTGTCAAACCAGGAGCGAGGATTGAGCAACTCTTTTTGATGACAACAAAAACATAGGACGTCCGGTAAGTCATTTATCGAATCTCTGTCCATTTGTTAACTAGGAATCAATATTATAGCATGTCTTTTTTGTGGCTAGACCCACTCTAGAGCTAGTGGGATCACCTCTATCCACAGAGGGGATTTTCCTCACCAACAAACTGGCAACTCCACTAGGGACCAGTGCGAGTTTTTCTTTCACCCATTAGGTCTTCTTTGGTCTTTGCTTGCTTGTTTTAAATTTTCTGATTGTTTTGCTAAGTCTTAAAGCCTTGTTCAGCCCCACAGGATCAGATCTGACCTTTGTCTTTCAAAATTTTCCCTTTTACCTAAGTGAATTGGCTTGGTGCATTTTCTGCTTAGATAAACGCACCGATTGGCACATGTTTCTAGTTTTGCACCCGTGCCATCCCCTGTTTGGTGCTGATTACAGCTAAACAGCCGCACCAACCCCTGTAGGTGGTAGGGTTTGTTTTTTTTTGGAGATTTTTGTTCAGTGCTTGTACTTATGGGTTATTTTAGGTATGCATTGAGTGCTTTGGGATTGTTTTTTATTGTGATTAGCTTCATTCCTTCAGTTTTTTGTATATTTCCTATCAGCATTGCAACCTTAGGGTTTCTAAGTCCTTTGGTATGCTGAGCCTCCTATAGGAGTTTGAGTCTTTTGTTTCACAGTCAACTTCATTCCTGGTTTGGTTGCATTCAACTCCCTTGATCCATTTGAGTGATTGCATTGGTTGAATGATTCTTGCCTCTTTCATTCAATTTTCCTTCTTTTCATTCCAGGCATAGATCACTGCTTACATGGGTCTGTTTGGAAATCTTTCTTCAATTCGAGAGATTGCAACATTGGTTTGAGTTTTGTTATGTTTGTCCTGGGTTGATTAAAATTGCTTCGCTTCAAATTTTGCATCAATGTTCTAGAGCTAGTGTTTCGATTTGTTTTTCATGTTATTTAGTGCATTGTTTGCTCTACTACATCAAAAAAAAAAAAAAAAATTGTTTGCATTCTTGTTTGCATTGTGAAATTGAAAGTCTTTCGCATATCTAGCATTGGAAAATTCTAGGAAAGAATGTTCATTATAATTATCTTGCATTGGATACTGTAGTGGATGTTTCCGCGTGTTCTCATTATTCTCTATCTCTTGAAAACTCCTAAATTTCTCGTAGATAGATTTTCATCGAATGGAATGATATATTTTGGCATGTAGCTTGCATTTAGAGATTTTTTGAGATCCAACATTCAATAGGACCTTGGAATTGAAACGTAAATACAAGATCAACTTAAAATTTACTCAATTAACCTAAGTAAACATTGAAACCTAACGAAAAATCTAGTGGTCTAAGTTAGAGACGTGTTTCGGTGTCTTTAAACCTAGTAGTTTTCGCTCACCATCTGGCTTCAGATAGCACTAGTATGAACTTACACTCCCTGTACCATCGAGTATATAAAGGGAGACCTCTCTAGGTTGCAATCCTTTTATCCGTACGAAGCTAAGTCTGCCGCCTTGTAACTGTGATACATGGAACACAACATTCGGGGAGACTACCTGCACGTATGTCAAGTCCTTGGTCATTCTTCTTTCCTTGATCACCAAGGTGTATATGGAAATTCATGGAAACTTGGTACACCCTTCTACCTAGACTACCTGAGCAACCATTTTTGATCTTTAATAACTCCATAAATTTGAAAATATCATCGAGCACTTGTCCTTTCACGCTCGCTTAAAAATGAAAGTGACTAGAGTCATCCTTTTCCTGTTTCTTGACTCTTGAAACATGAAACAACGAAGTTTTGGTTTCAATATGGTAAAATAAACTACCCACGATTACACGCCCATTAAAGTTTTATCACTTGGATTTTCTTTGTTTGCCTTGGTTTTTATCCAAGAGTCTTCGTTTTCGATCTCTTTTCCTTTTCTAGTGTACTATGGTCATAGTGGCAGAACCATCAGTTTCTTCTAGTGGTAGACCTTTCTTCAATGATTCATCTGAAGCTTCTCAATCCGCTAGGTCTACCGAGATTCAACAGCCTATTCTCCCGTCAGAGTACCCCTTTGGAGAACCAGTTGAGTTCAATTGGCCTCTTTCAAACGCTTGGTTTGGGTTTGGGGTCAGGGAACACTTTCCCCCTCTTACATTGGGATTGCCATTTTAGGCTTCTATCATACCTCCTAGTCCCCGTAGTATTTTACAAGATATCACGGCGGATTCAGATATGGACTCATCTGGTCCTATTGGCACTGAGGGGATTTCTGTTTCTGATGAGGAATACCAACTTTTTTAGGAAAACATCTCTCAAGATTCTGCTCAATCTTCACCCTCGGTGTTGCTTCCAGCTGGATATAGGTCCTTGGGTTAGATTATGGCCGATATTGCCTCCATGGTAGCATCAACTCCATCAAGGGGTCCGATCCATCCATAATTAGGGATGTAGCCAACAACATCTGTCTCGTCAACACCTTTTGTTACGTCTGTCCCAACCAGACCTACTGTCTGCGTGGCTGCATCAAAACTGGTTGTCAAAACTTAGTCGTCAAGGGCTTCGCCTTCAGTAGAGACTTCAATTTCCATGGCAATCCCCGACGACCTGTCTTTCGAAGAGCATCGGCTGGCTACTCAACAGCAGAGCTCCCAGACTTACCAGTCCCCTCAGGATTCTGGTGAACCTTATATTTCTCATTATGATGTGGTTGGTAACCCCATTTATGCAGTTCCATTTCATTATGATGAGTATGAAAACCCTATCAATTTTCCTACTTCAAAATCTTATCAATTCCTTTCCGGTTTTAGACCTACCTTTCTTGTGCAACCTTATAACCAACAAGGACAACCCTTTAAGGGAAAACCTTCAGTTCAACAAGGGTATGCTTACGACCCACAAGGAAAACACTTTCAGGGACAACTTTCAGTCGAGCAAGGGTATGACTACGACCCACAAGGACAACCCTTTCAGGGACAACCTTCGGTCCAACAAGGATTATTTTATGTTCCGCAAGGATAGTCTTACAATCCACAAGGCCAACCTTTACAAGGTCAGCCTATGATCCAACCTTGGCAACCTCAAGGAGTTGCTGGGCAACCGATATATCAACCAAGGCCTTCATACGGTCCTGGGGGGCAGATTTATTCATCTCAAGGGCAACCTTTCATGCAACCGCAACACCCATATCCTCTAGTTGGTCCAAATGTTGCGTAGCCAGGGCCATCTTATGGTCCTGCTCCAGGTCAACCTGGTCATCAGGCACAACCTGGTCTGCCACAACTAGGGCAATCTTATGGTCCTGCACCAAGTCAACCTAGTCATCAAGCACAAACTGGCCCATCACAACCATCAAGCCAACCTGCTCCGCAGGGGCAACCTGGTGGCCCTCATCAGTCAGGTCAACCTGCTCAGCAGGGACAACCTGCACAGACAGTCCACCCTACTCAGCCACCACTCTACTCTACACCATATTTGGGTCAACCTACATGCTCGATTTATCCAGCTCAGCAGGGCCCTACTTATTAGCAACCCGTTCGACCCCAAGGCGCCTATTACCCATGAGGTCAATATCGACCAGTTTACAATGCGCCTCAGGGTTATGGTTATTAACTTCAACCACCAGGCTATACTTACATTCCACAAAAAAATCTTTACGCTTCTCAATCAGGAACTTCATATACTCAGAATCAATATCCTGGTCCTCAACCTCCGTATCCTGGTCCTCAGCCATTGTATCAGCCAAACTATCCAGCTTATACCCCTTATAGTCCGAATCCTTTGGGACAGAACCAATGGGGTTAGAGTTACACTCAACCAGGATGGAATGTGGGTACTGGTCCTTATCGAGGACCTGCTATTCCTTTCAACCCTCAATTACCCTTTCTTTCCATGTTGGAATTACCAGATGTGTCTAAATTAATGAATGATCCAATTCTTCATAATCCGTATTGGCCTCTGGTTCCAACCATGGTTCCTAGTGATTGCCCCAAGTTTGAGGGAAAAGCTGGAGAAGACCCCCAAGCACATGTCATGACATACAATTTATGGTGTTCTTCGAATTCTTGGGTAGATGAATCTATTCAACTCCATCGTTTCCAACGAACTCTCACTAGAGTGCTGCTAAGTGGTACATCGAGCTGTCTCGCAGTATCTTTCAAGATTTCAACTCTCTTTCTATGGCGTTCCTTACTCATTTCCAGTTACCGGTTCATTATGAAGCCGAGACGCATCTCCTAACATCCTTGAAACAGGACTGGGCTACCCACATCTCGGACCACATTCATGAATGGAGACGTCATCTTTGTCTGATAAAATTCGAAATTCCTGATCAATTTCTTACCCATTGGTTCACCACCTCTTTTTTCAATCAGATTGCAAAAGATATAGCCATGGGGGCATGTGTTATTGAGGAACAGGCTATTGCTCATGCCCAGTACCTTGATTTAGTGTACTCTAAATTGGGCATTTTGTATGATATATTGACTGATGCCCCATGACCTAGGACTTCTAAAGCGCTAGCCACCCCATCCGTCGACGGTGTTATTGGTTCCATGTCTCATAATTCACGTAAGTCTTATAACACTTGGAAAAAAAAATCAAATTATTCTAATGATTCTGCTTCTCAACCTACCCCAGTTTCTGGCAAAACCTCGGAGGTAAACGTCATTTAGGCCAATCCTACGGACAAGACATCTGTTGTTATATCATTCATCACCGCCCTAAGAAACTTAAAAAAGGTGACCACCCAAAACATAAAGGCGAGAAATACTTAAAGGAGTGAGTGGGTTGGCGTGAATGAGAATGCATACAAAAAAGGGGGATAGGACATATAGTTTTAACTTTGCGGTAAACATTTACCCAAAATAAAGGAGTATATATGTGAAAGACAGCTGGATAGAGTGGGACCCGCCCGAGTTACGAATAGTCAAGAGAAGAAGACAACACTAAGCATTTCCAGGGGGATCAAGGATGGCATGGGGAAGGCAGAAGCTCACCCCCTGGAATGGTGGTGATGCAGCAATGGTGGGACCTGAGACAAGTATTCCGTGGGGTGATGGTCGCGATCTTAGAGCCACTCCAAGGCCTCGGCGGACTTTTTAGTGGGCCCATTCAAATAACAGCTGTCGCAAGTAACACGAAGGTAAGGTAATTCCTAGGACACCTCGTACATGGCTAGTATCGATATTTAATATGGAGCGTGGTATACACCTAACCAAACTCTGATAACCAATAGACAAATGCCACGTGTCCCAATCTCGATGTCCTTATGATGTTAGCCCTACAAGTGTCGTCCTAGACTCATTTTTTGGGTAATATAAAGTCGTTTAACCCTGTTTTGTGTCCACTGTGGTAAAATACTTTCTTTTACGAGATATTGTATAGCCAAAGTGTGAGCTCCCAGTACTAGGTCTACTAAGTCGCTTTCAAATTCCTTGCGTCGTTTTCTCCTGAGCATTTTCCTTACTGCACAGGTATTATGTCCCTCTTTCACTGTCTTAGTTTCCTTCCACTTTTCATTTTTCAAAATGGTCATGGGTAGAAACAATATTAAGAAGCCGGAGTCACAAGAGAAGATTCTCCGCCCCCTAAAAGGCAGAGAAAAAATGATGAGGAAGATGTTGAGGAAGAGCTGCCGCTAGAAAAAGTGGCACTGTATGGAGAGTCAGACAATGGAAAAGCTGGTTTTATGGTGAGATATGTTGGTCCATCATCATCTGATTTCTCAGAGGTTTCACAAGTCGTCTCCATTAACAGGGCCAAGGTAGGAGACGAAATAAAGGGCAAGAAAAAAACTATCAGAGAGAAGCTTTGGTCGGAATTAGTGGGATATGTAGACAAATATCATACTCGGTTTACTGCCGAGCTTGATATGGATAAGGAGCAACTGCTGATGGCCATGACTGAAGAAGTTATAGATCCAGAGGCCGAGACTACCAGCTATAGAGCTCTGAAGGTTGCGTTTAGCATGTCACAAGTCCCCCCAATCGATAAAAGCAATATGTTTCAGTGTTTCGGTGACATGCTGAAAGACGAGGTCGTGAAGCTCTCTCTCACCCTAAGGAAGCTGCAAACCAAGTATAGCCAAGTGGTTGAGAACCTCAGGGTAGAAAATACTAATGCTCGGGCACTTTCAAATGATCTGCGAAGTCTCCATGCAGCTGTGAATGGCAAAGGGAGTGGTAAAGTTGATCCTCACGGTCATGTCATTTTGGAGTTGCAAAAACAGGTCGCAGCTTTGAAGCATAAATTGAATATGCTTGGTTTTCAGCATGTGCAAACTACTAAATTAGCCTAGATGGAAAAGGACAAGGCTGACCTAGCAAACTCCCTAGCTAAAGAGAAAGAGGAGAGAGCTAAAATTACTAGCAAGATGACTACCCTCCAATAGAAGATGGACGAGTTTCAAAGAAGCTGGGATACACACGTATGCTCCATGCCACTTCCTGAAGTATCTAGCTCACTTCCAGAATAACTAACTACACCATTGAAATACCTTTAGGTAGCAGAGAAGCAGGCTCAAACTGCACAACAAAAGATTCATGAGCTCGAGGCCCGTCTCAAGGAGAATACCAAAATGGTAGCAGCTTTGCAAAAAGAAATAGAAGAGGTGAAACAAGAAAAGCTACAACAGGAAAAGAATATCAAGGACCTGACAAGCCGGATGAAGGGAAATATCACCCTCTTGGAAACCTGATGCTGAATCTGGATGGACATCATCATGGAGGTAAAGAAGCGTTGGGCCTTTCTGAATTTAATTGAAGAAAAGAAGGTCGTGGCTTGTCAATTCAGAAGGACTCTACATGAAGAGCATATAGATGTTGCAACTAAGGTTGAAAGTGTCGGAAGGTATATTACCTTCCTAAATAATTTGAGCTCAGAAGAATTGGCCAACTTGGGGATTAAAGATAGGTTCAAGAAGGTATTAGAATGCAGAAGGGTAATGGAAAAGGAAGCTTTGTGCAACCTTGCACTGGATAGTTTGGAATGGATGGTGACTAGTTTGGGATAGTTTGAAACAAAATGGACTGAACTAACGCTTGTAGACCTCCCATCATGCTGGGAGCCTACAACTACTATGTTTCAACCATTAAAAGTATACAAGTGCAAAATGACAGAGGTGATGAATCAGATAGATGCACCATCTAAGAAGACAACTTGGCTTAAGGCTGAAACAATAATTGCCTCACTCAGTAAGGAGTTCTCCCTTCTCTATCAAGCTAAGCAATGGTTGCATACTGAAAAGAACTATGCCAAATTGATAGAAGTACATGCGCTGGTCGATGCTTTCGTTGCAATACCTGGTCCTGCAGCTGACATCTGGCAGAGGTGTAGTGATCATACGAGCTCCCCAGTCACCGTGTCTACATCCCTATCAACTCCGTCTTCCAAAAATAAAGCTAGCTCTTCCACGACTACAATACCACCTTCTCAAGCAGTAGTCATGACTCCGTCTCACCAGAAGCAATGATAACTAATGATTGGGCCTACACGGCCTCTTACTTTATTTTTCTTTTCATTTTTAATTTCGAGTGAAATTCATATTTCACTCTTTTATTTTTACTTTCAGTTAGTAATTTGTTTGTATTTCCATTAGAAATGGCTTCAAGCCCACTTTTTAAGATGTGGGAGGTGTTCTACCCCATCATCAATTTTTATTTTTGATTAAGACTTGAAACAGCATACAGGCATGAGGAAAAGATATTTTCCCAAAATATCTTTTCGTGTATAGAAATCAGAAGTTATAAAAGCAGAGAGAAAAGACATATACAGGGTTCCATTTTTTTGGAGAGACTATCAACTAAAAGTGCTCTGTGTATGTATTTTTATATGGTCTGGATAGTTGATGTTAAAGAACCCATTGGGACTTGGTATAAAGATTTTTGCTGTTGAAAAGGATTCCACATGAAATGCTATACAATTTGTACTCCTTCCTATTTGATTATATAATGTTCACTTCGTCTCCATTCATTTTCTTGTATCTAAATGTTCTGGAATGCAAGTGCTTTGTATTGGGTGTGAATTTATCATAGTTGGTACTCATATATTTACATTTATAGCAATTTAAATACGGCTCAGGAATGATACTTTGTTCACTTTCTATCTAATTTCCACAATTCTTCTGATAAGCACTTTATGGATTCTTATTTTAATATAAGCCCATTTACAGTTTATATCTCACTTCATATTCCTTCATAGTTTCCACTTACGCATACCTTGATAATTGCTTATCATTTTAATAGTCGGCCCTCTTTATATCAAGATGATTTTTAGTTGTCTGATGCAACTACTTATTTAGCCTGGTACAGAATCCTCAGAAGTATTCCTAGTTGTTATGTTTATCTCTGAAGGCTTGGTCCCACTATCACCAAATTTCTACCATTGGTCAATAGCAAGGAAGCCATATTATTGTCTATTGCTATCAGTTATATCAGGAACTCTTTGCATTTAAGATGTCCTAGGCACTTGTATTTTTACAACTCAATGCTTTCTCTAGGAGTGACAACAACATCCAAGGGGAAAAATAGGGGAAAAGGCAAAGCCAAAGCCAATGCCCCAAAACCAAAGTCCTCTAAACCTCATGCTGATGATGGTTCATAGCACAAGCCAAAGTATCCCTGTCTGATTTGCGATGAGGAACACTACACTAAGGATTGTCCTAGATGAACCAAAGTTCGTAAATTTCTCAAAGGCACTAAGGGAACTCCGGTTGTCCTTAAAGAACCTCTTCCATCTCAGCAAACACAGATGGTCGATCAATCTGCTCCATCTGCACTGTTTGGCTCTCAAGTGTTCATGATGAATGGTTCTGCACCTGCTTCCATCGCTACTCAATCAAAAGATTATACTGGATCACGTCACGCAGCTGGGAAAGAGACTGCTGATGGTCCTTGTGTACTCAACTTAGTGTTCCTAAATTGATGTCATAAATTGTCAACCAGGGCTAGTAAACTGTTGAAGTGAAGTGCACCATATGTGCCTAGGTATCTTCTTCCTACTTCGTTGTGTTTAGTGTTTTTCTAGTGTTTTTGGACTTGTGTTTTTTATGGTAAGGGGAAAACCTAAATTACTAACAAAGAGAAGTTACTGATCACACTAAAACAGAATAAAATCTACTCTAAACTATGAATGGTACCAAGAACAGAGAATGCTAATCCATAGATTGTAAAACTGCTAAGAAAAGTAACTCATAACATTAAACTTAGTCCAATTAATTTCATTAGAGGTATGTTGGAACAAACTGAGAAAAGGATTAGTTTTGATGTAATGAGGTTCTCTTTAAAACATTAAAGAGAAATCTTGTTCATTGTTAGAAATCTATTGGAACATTTTGAGAAAAAGATTATCTGTAACATAGTAAAGAATCCTATGCTAAAATAACTTATGACACTAAAATTAACTCATTCTGAAACTCACAATGTTACTATTAAGCCTTATTCAAGGATTAGAGATTTATTGGAACAACTTGGGAAAAAGACTTGTTTGTAAAATCATGATAATCTCTTACATAATTGCAGAATAGTAAAAAACTCAAAATAATATAACTAATTCTGTTCTTATAATATTAATATGTTAGAAGAAGTTGAGAACAAGAGCAAATTATAAAATAATGAGGGTCTTTTGAATCTAATTAATAGGACTGAAGTGCAATTAACTAACAAACTGAAATGCAATGAGCATAACTGAACTAAAATGCAATTAACTCAAAGTACTATAGCTAGATCTCATTCACGTATTAGTGATATATTGGAACAGCTCATGAGAACAAGATTGAATGTAATATTCGATGTAAGTAAATGACATAAAACATGACACAAGAGGATAAACTCAGAAAATTTCCTAAGTTAAGAACAAAACAGAGTTAAAGGTCACTTATCTAGAAAATATGCAAAAACCTTTTCGGACAGTAGGGGCCCTTTACCATCAGATTAGAAAATGAATCCTTAACTCCTTAAAGTTTCTTCAGATCATGCATCAAGGTTATACTTATTTCATTAAAATAAAATGCTTCAGAAATATAGTATCACAGTCTTTTAAAACTAAAAACAAAACATCGACTACTGTCTCTCGGCTCACCAAGTTATTTTTATAAGGAAATACATAACTGACATTGAGTAGAAATAGGCATAAGTGTCTTTTATAATCAAAATCGAACAACAAATCTTGTTGAGGACTCATATTCTGCTGAAGACACCTCAAGAGTCATTTTCCTTGTAGAAGTCTGCTTCTTGGTTTTGGCTTTATCCACATGCATAACCACTGCCAGATTTGTGCTCATCCCTCGTGGAGGACAAGGAATGATGCAGGAGATTTTTGGAGTCTAACCATATGCGTCTTTCCCTTAGATGACACCTGTAACCTATTTAAACATAAATATGGCTACGGAACATATGACTAGCTACAAAATGACTGCATTCTGTTTCTAAGTCTGCTCAAAAATCACTATGACAACAAAACCACAAAATTCTAATAAGTCAGTCAATGCATGTATTCTTAAAGTGATTTTAATCATTCTTATTGATCTTTTAGGCCTATAACTGATAAAGGATAAATGGAATGAAGTGGATTTGGTGAAAAGAAAAGACATTTTTTGGGCTCAACAGTCCTCCTCCCCCACCTACCTCTGGTCCTCTTGAGATTGAAAGGCCCAGTGTTGAACCTGTTGTACGACCACCTTCTAAAGTTGTTCTCCGGAAATATTCTTATAATCCTAACACCCATGCTGCTCAGCATTACAGTATTGTTGAGGATTTAGTACAGGTGCCATCCGCGATAAAGCGTTAGAAGTGCTTCAGAGTTGTCCATCTCAACGGAAAGCGTTATTATCTATGATTAGCGGGATTGATCCTGCTCATTCTAGCCTTCTCTCTTTCGACTTAGAGAATTTTGTCCCTCGACTTTCGCACCAGATTGCACTTGTCATACAAGTCGGCATTAACGATATCAACATCCATAGAGCCATTGTGGACGAAGCTGCAACCACTTGTGTCATATCATCTGCTTGCTAGAAGGCTATTGGATCTCCAGCCCTAACTTCGTCACCCAATTCCCTTGAGGCATTTGATGGAAGGGAATTGAAACCCTTCGGCATTCTTTCCAGCTTGTCGATCACATTACAAAGAAAGACAGTCAATGTGGAAGTAGAAGTAGTTGACGCTAAACTCAATTAAAATCTCCTACTCAGTCACATTTGGACTCACGCTATGTTGTGCATTCCGTCCACCCTCTTTCGTCTTCTAGAGTTTCTACATGAGGGAAAAATCATTACTGTCGACCAGTTGTCATTCTTTACCTCATCTTCTGAGAACAACATTCCATACGTGGATCAGATTCCTTCTCCCCTCAATAGAATAGGGCTGAGCCTTTTCAAAGGCCCCGCCCTCATGGGTATCTTTCCCCTTCCACCACCAACTAGCATTCAAGTTAATATGATCTCTTACTTAGATGACCCTTGGTTTTCTCATTCCACCGTCCTCGTCTACTTGGCCGATCATATGCATTCACTTGGTTGTTTTACCCATTCCCAAGGAACATCTGTAATGAGTCGTCTTGTTAGCCAGCCTCTTGAACTTTACTTGTTTTGAGCAGTTCCGTCATTACCGAAACCAGTTGCTACCATTTATACCACTTGTTCCTCCATGAGGAGTAAACTTTCAGCTCTTTTCTGACTCTTAAAAATTGAAATATTTTCGAGATTCTTGTTGTTTTTAACTGGTTAAATGGCTGTGAAATGATATCTACCTAGTATACATTTACCCCTTTTTGGGCTGGGATAGATTACTTATGAAAAAGGAATACCTTAGCCTATCACGACTAAGAGGTTCTCAAGGATATTGTTTTCTACCTTTTCGGATCTAAGAGACTATTTATGAAAAGGGCCTTGCTGGAGTTTTTTTTTCTGTTTTCTTTTCAAACTCTCTAAACATGAAAAGATGTTAAGTTCTCCCATTGTCAGACTCGTTAAAAATTGATGACATTGGACTCCGTCGTTATGAAGTTACTCAAGTTCCTCCTTCCTAGGGCTTGTAAAATGTACTAGGTTGGATTTTTCTGAAGGACAAACTTGCATCACAAGCATATGCTATCCCCTTCAAGATTTTTTACAAAAATAATTGGGGTACTCGTTAGAAATGGTGGGGGAAAATGGAACTAGAATTTAGTCCAAAGTATGTCACTCTTGAACATGGCACTTGTCTGCATTCGTGTCAGGTTGGGGACATCTCACTTCGTCATTTGTTTGCCTCCATGGGTTTGGGTAATCTCTTTTGACCACTCATCTGATATTTTCCATGTCACTATGACCTCAAATCCCTTGATGTCAAATACTGCCAAATCCAGTGTCGTGCCTCCGATATGTTCAAAGGAATTTTTTCCTTAGCAATTTTCAACCTCCCTCCGATTCTCTGTTGGTCTTGATTCACAAACCATCATATTCTTCTATCTAGTGACGATGACGTGGGAAACATTATGGCCCTCCTTTGACCAGGTCACTTCCTGTCGACTTCAACTCATTTTCTAGGAAGTTGATCTAGAGACTCCCTTTAGGTACCCTGAAGCTTGCATGCCTTAATGGCAGTTTATTTGCATCCGTCACAAGGTTTACATCATTGGCATTTAATCGGATGAGTCTGTAGGTGTTTGACATCAGATCACTGTTCACATTTCGTGGATTGTACCTTTTGTACCTTGAGATCCATTGTCATTATTGGTGGTTTCTCTCACATCTGTTAACAACTCTCACTATTGGCTGGTAATTAGACGATGTTCTGGCATGTTCAACTTCAACACATCTATTCTCATGCTCGAGCTTGTACTTTTTTCGTGTCGGGATGGAGCGCAAGACATTGGGTTTTTTCTGATGAAATACAGGCTACAGGTTATTTATGGATTACTATGACTTATTACATGACTCTTCTGATTGGATGGTTGCGACCATACCTGAGTCTATTTGTTGATCCTTATTGCTGGATGGTTGCATCCATACCTCAAATCTCACTTTTTGTGTACTCTATTATGGATGGTTACGCCCATACCACATATCATGTATCAGAGATATCAGTTGTATTTGTACTTGCAGGTTTTCCGACAACATTGTTTGGGTCGAATGCGTTCTCATAAATAATTTCACCCCTCCCTCTCTCTCGGACCTCATACTTTAGGGGGCATCTGTTACACATCATTTTGTCACCATCATTGAAATCCCTCATCCCAAATATTGGAGGATCATTCTTGTGACTTGTGAACAATGTCATACTTTGCAAACACCTTCTTTGCATCCTTCTGCATAAGGACATCATTTCTCTTGTTGTACATTTCCTAAAAAAATCACACAAAACCCATGTTTTCGCCTTGGCATGGATAGCCAGTTCATCCCTCGCATCGATGTGGAATATTTGCACTAGATCCCATGCCACTTGGCGCTCTGTCTCAGTGCAGCCCCCACGCCAAGCTGTTTTAGGAATTTTTTTTAAACTAGAGGCAGAATTTTCCTTCTAACTACCTTAGGGATGAGTCACTGGAAGTGGTTAAGTTGATGAGCCATGGATATCTCTCTTTAGGTAGTGGTTTTTACCTCACATGGAACACTCCTTTAAGATAGGCCTCCCTTCCATGATTATAAGGATCCTAACCTCTCCCTCCCCCTATATATAAACAGGCCTTCTCCCTTTATCAAAGCTAGCTGAACATATAGCCAAGGAGCTGAACTTGGAGAAGAATACTATATTTTAGTAATTGCTATTGAGAAGGCAGAACCAAGGAGAACTCCGTAGAGAGAGTCCCATCCGAATTCCCGACGAGCCTTTGTAAGACACGCTCCACTTGAACCCTGCTGGAGGAGATCGCAACGTCGAAGCTTGGTTGTACTCTTCCTTCCATTTATTAATATACTCGACTATGGTGTTGGTTCCATCATTGTGTTATGTTGTTTATGTAATGCAATTGATTTATTCCTCTTCGACTGATTGATAGTTACGAATGTGAACTAGTACATTGCATATTGTCATTGTTTCTTGTGTGTGTGCAGGTGTCCGAGCATGAAAGCGAGCGGATCCTGATCTGTCAAACCAGGAGCGAGGAGCGAGCCACTCTTTTCGATGACAACAATAGCATAGGACCTCCGGTAAGTCATCTATCGAATCTTCATCCATTCGTTAACTAAGAATAAATATTATAGTGTGTCTTATTTGTAGCTAGACCCACTCTAGGGCTAGTGGGATCGCGTCTATCTGCAGAGGGGATTTACCTCACCAACAAGGGCCTTGCTGGAGCTTTATTTTCCACTTTCTTTTCAAACTCTCTAAAAATGAAAAGAAGTCGAGTTCTCCCTTTGTCAGACTCATTAAAAACTGATGACATCGAACTCTGTCATTATGATGTTACTCGATTTTTTCCTTCTTAGGGCTCATACAATGTACTAGGTTGGATTTTTCCGAAGGAAAAACTTACATTGCAAGCATATGCTATCCCCTTCAAGCTTGTTTACAAAAATAATTGGGGTAATTTTCAAAAATTGTGGGGGAAAATGGAACTAGACTTTAGTCGGCAGTATGTCACTCTTGAACATGGCACTTGTCTGCATTCAAGTCCAGCTAGGGACATCTCACTTCATCATTTGTTTGCATCCATGGGTTTAGGTAATATATTTTGACCGCTCATCTTCTCTTTCTTGCATCACCATGACCTCAGATCCTTTGATGTCAAATATTGCCAAATCCAGTATCATGCCGCCGATATGTTTGAGAGAAGTTTTGCCTCTGCAATTTTCAACCTCCCTCTGATTCTCTATTGGTTCTAATTCAAAAATCATCATATTCCTCTGTCTTGTGTTGATGATGTGGGAAACATCATGGCCCTCCTTCGACCAGGTCGCTTCCTGTCGACTTCTGCCCATTTTCTAGGAAGTTGATCTAGAGACTCCCTTCAGTTACCTTGGAGCCTGCATGCCTTAATGGCAGGCTATTTGCATTCGATGCAAGGTTCACATCATCTACTTTCGATCGGATGATTCTACGGGTGTTTGACACCATATCACTGTTCACATTCTGTGGATTGTACCTTTTGTACCTTGAGAGCCATTGTCATTATTGGTGGTTTCTCTCGTGTCTTTTAACAACTCTCATTATTGACTGGTAATCAGACGATGTTCTTGCACATTTGACTTCAAATTGTCTATTCGCATGATTGAATTTATACTTTTTTCGAGTCGAGATGGAGCGCAAGGCCCTGGGTTTTGTCTAATGAATTCCAGGTTGTGGGTTCTTTGTGGATTACTATGAATTATTACATGACTCTTCTGATTGGATGGCTGTGACCATACTTGAGTCTATTTGTTGATCCTTATTGTTGGATGGTTGCGTCCATACCTCGGATCTCACCTTTTATATACTCCATTATCGATGGCTGTGCCCATGCCACATATCATGTATCGGATATATCAGTTGTATTTGTACTCACGGGTTTTCTGATAGCGGTGTTTGGGTCGAATGCATACTCATAAAGCATTTTACCCCTCCCTCTCTCTCGGACCTCATGCTTTAGGGGGCATTTGTTACACAGCATTTTGTCACCGTCCCTGCAATCCCTCACCCCACATATCAGAGGGTCATTCCCATGACTTGTGAGCAATGTCATACTTTGAAAACACCTTCTTTGCATCCTTCTGCATAAGGACATCATTTCTCCTGTTGGACATTTCCTCAAAAAAGCACAAAAAACCTATGTTTTGGCGTTGGTGCGGGTAGCTAGTTCACCCCTTGCGCTGATGTGGAAGATTTGCACTAGAACCCGTGCCACCTGGTGCTATGTCTTAATGCATTACCCACACCAAGTTGTTTTGGGAATTTTTTTTAAAAATTATAGATGGAAGTTTCCTTCTAACCACCTTAGGGATGAGTCACTGGAAGTGGTTAAGTTGATCGGCCACAGATCTCCCTCTTTAGGTAGTGGTTTCCACCTCCCATTGAACACTCCTTGAAGATAGGCCTCCCTTCCATAATTATAGGGATCCTAACCTCTCCCTCTCCCTCTATAAAAACAATCCCCCCCCACCTTTATGAAAGCTAGCTGAACTTGGAGAAGAATACTACAGTTGTGTAATTTCTATTGAGAAGGTGTTATGTCCCTATATTACTAGTATAGTCCCTTATTGTTGTTAGTGTAACCCCCTTATTTTTATTATTGTACCCTTGTAACCCCCATATTGTTATTATTGTGCCCTTAAATTATTATTGTTAGGTAGGCTAGGATTACATTATGGCCCCACTAGGATTACATTATGGCCCCATGGACTCCTATCTATAGAAAGGAGATTTTGTAAATTGTATCATCCAATAATTGTTCATTTATGTAATGTATTGGAGGTTTCCCCCTCGAAGTGGCTTATTTCTAAGGCGTTGATATCTCTTTTATTCTATTTTTGGAGCTTGTTACACAACATTTGGTATCAGACCTTTGGATTCTAGGGTTTCGCTGCTCTAAACAAGTCATCGTGGAATTTTATCTATAACGTTTTTTCTACGAAGGTTAAAAATATGAAATTTTTAGGGAGAGAAGCCGAAATCATGAGGAAACTTGTCAAAAAATTTCAGATCTTGGTTTGGAATATCTTCGAGGATATGATCTGTGGAAGGTAGTGCTTTTTCAGGCTCCCAAATTTCATCTCAAAGAGGTGATCATGGGAAAATAGTCATAACTCTCTCTCTAAGCATTGGATTGGAGTTCTGTAAAAAGTGGTTGAAATTAAGTGGACTGTTGTTTCTTGGCTATCAATTTCAGAGCTGAAGGATGAAACCGTGACACATGGAAAGTCGTACAAGTTTTCTCTACTGAACCAGTCCATAATTAGGTCATTGTGGGAGATTGGACAAAAATTTGTCTTGGAGAATTCGAATCAGGTCAAACCTATGGCATTCTAAAGAGAATTTAGAGGGATATGTTGGTACATAAATTCAAATATTGAAGTGCTTCAATCACAGATATAATCCAATTTCAATATCGAGCTCCTCAAAAGCAAGAAAAAGGTGTGTATTTGTTTTTCCGAATCGCATAAGTCTTGTTTGAAGAATCAATTTGAATTGATTCCAAGGGCATATTGTAGAATAGATATCAGTATTGGGTTCTAAAATATGCCTCGTAAAAATAATTCAACAACCATTAAGCCTTCAGAAGGCTCTACTATGACTCATGAAGATGAAGAATTGCAACATGATCTATCAAAATTACAAGAGCAAGTGCACCAAATTTTGCTCTCACAAAGAGCAACAAAAAATGAAATGGAAGTTTTGAAGAAAAGCATGGAAGCTAAGATGAATGGCATGGAATATGGCAGGGAAGATAAGATGGAAGACATGAAAGAAAACATAGAAAACATGAAGAATGATCTAAAAGCAGACATGGAAGGTTTGACAAAGTTGATACAATAAATGTTTCATAATGGTGAAAAGATAGTAGAAGAAACTCATGATGAGAACAAAATAAATGTTAATCGTGATTTCAAAAACTCTAATTTTGGCAGGAAGAACCACCATATTCCAAAAATGGAGATGATTAATTTCGATGGAAAGGATCCTGTAACATGGATACTACAAATGGAGCAATATTTTGATCTCCATAATGCGTAAAACACATAAAAGGTACGCATTGCAACTTTACATTTAGAACAAAATACATTTGTATGGTATTGATGGCTTTCCTCCCATAAAAAAATTGTCACTTGGTCAATTTTTACGGAGGAAATGATAGCACATTATGAGGATACAAAGAGCAACACCTTCTTTAGCCAATTGATAAATCTCAAACAAAAGGGCTGAGTGGGGGAGCACATTGAGGACTTCCAAAAATTGAATATAAGAGTAATTTATATTCCAGAGGAACACAAGATAGATCTCTTCATAGGCACTTTAAAGGATAACATCCAACATGAAGTTTGTGTTTTGGAACCTGATTCATTGGAGAAGGAATTCAAGTTGGCAAGAAAAATTGATTGTAAAATTATGGCGACAAGGAATCCTACCACTCACTTCTATAAAAAAGGAAGTGTTGCTATGCCTAGATTTCCACAACCTACAAGGTTGACACCACAAAAATTGGAAGAAAAAAGAGCAAAAGGGCTTTGCTAAAGCTGTGATAGAAAATACACTAAAGGTCATAAGTGTGCTGAGAAGAAAATATTTTACATAGATTGTGAAGAGGAGGAAGAAAATTAACAAGAAGAGGACATACACCAGGAACCAGCCATAGAAGCGGAAGAAATGAATCCGACCATATCATGTAATGCACCGGCAGGAATTACCACTCCTCAAAATCTCAATATAGAAGGACATATCAAGAAGAAAAAGGTAATAGTGTTGATTGATTCAAGTAGCACCCATAATTTTATTCATTGTAAGGTAGCCAAGGAATTAAATTGTTTCCTATACCCAGCATCAGAATATCAAGTGATGGTTGCAAATGGAGGAACTATATATTGCTCTAGAAAATTCCATAATATCAAGCTAACCATGGAGGAATATGTATTGACGAGTCCAATGCTTTCCATTCCTATGGGAGGTGCTAATGTTGTACTAGGAGTACAATTGTTACAATCTTTAGGGACAATAGCTTTTAATTTTCAAGAAATTTTCTTGAAATTTTTTTTCAGAAGGAAAGGAAGTCGAATTACGGGGTATTGTGGGGAAGCTGGGAAATATAATAAGCTCTAATGTCATGAAAAATCTTGTAAATAAATAACAACAAGGCGTAATTGCACAATTATGCTCACTAGAAGTTCCAACATCAAAATCATCTATTTCTGTAGATCTCCAGCAAGTCTTGGACAATAATTCCAAGGTGTTTGAAACTCCCAAAGGACTCCCACCTATTTATGATCATGATCATACTATTCATTTGATTCCAGGAAGTGTTCCTCCAAACATCAGGCCTTATAGATATCCTTATGTCCAAAAGAGAGAAATTGAATGTATGATTGCAGGTATAATTCAACCTAGTAAAAGTTATTTCTCTGCTCCTCTAGTATTGGTACACAAGAATGATGGATCATGGCGAATGTGTTTGGATTATAGGGAGCTCAATAAGCTGACCATTAAAGATAAATTTCCCATTCCTGTGATTGATGAATTATTGGATGAATTACATGGAGCAATTTATTTTACCAAGTTGGATATTTGTTCAGGATATCATCAAATTAGAATGAAGACTGAAGATATTCCAAAAACAACATTTCAAACTCATGAGGGTCATTATGAATCTTTAGTCATGCCTTTTGGCCTTACCAATGCACCTTCTACATTTCAAGGATTGATGAATTCCATTTTCAAACCCTTCCTTAGAAAATTTGTGCTATTATTTTTTGATGATAAACTAATCTACAGCAGGTCTTGGAAGGATCATGTTGAACATGTTGACAGGGTGCTCAAACTATTGCAGGAGAAACAATTATATGCAAAAACATCCAAATGTTTCTTTGGAGTAAAAGAGGTGGAATATCTAGGTCATATTGTATCTCATGAGGGTGTTAAGGTAGACCCTAACAAAATTAAAGCCATTAAGGAATGGAAAGTCCCCACAACCATAAATTAGTTGCGAGGATTTCTCGGGTTAACATGGTATTATCACAAGTTTTTTAAGAATTATGGGAGAATAGAAGCACCTCTAACAACATTAGTGAAGAAAGATGCATTTTCATGGACTCCTGAAGCAACTAAGGCCTTTGAACATCTTAAAGAGGTAATGTGTCGAGCACCAGTCTTAGCTACGCCAGACTTCACAAAAACCTTTATTGTGGAATGTGATGCCTCAGGAAATGGAATTGGTGTTGTTTTAATGTAGGAAGGAAGACCCATTGCTTTTGAAAGTCATCCAATCAAAGGAAAGTATTTACAGAAACCTATTTATGAGAAGGAAATGTTAGCAACACTGCATGCACTAAAGAAATGGTGAACTTACCTAATGGGAAGACACTTCAAGGTAAAAACTGATCATGATAGTCTTAAACACTTTTTGGAACAAACACTATCTTCAGAAGAGCAGCAAAAATGGGTCACAAAGATGTTGGGTTATGACTTTGAAATAATCTACAAAAAAGGAAAGCTTAATGTTGCTGCAGATGCACTCTCAAGAAAGAATGAAGAGGTGGAAGCATTGCTTTGTGCCATTTCTATTATCCAACCAGATTGGATAACCGAAGCAAGAGATGAATGGAAGAAGGAAAAAGATGTATGGACACTCATTCAAAAGTTGCAGCAAGATACTAGTACATATGATACATTCAGTTGGAAAAATGATTCCTTATGGTACAAATATCTCTTATATATTTGTAGGAATTCCCAACTAAAACAAAAGATTCTTTTGGAACTGCACACTTCTCCTTTAGGAGGACACTCAGGATTTTTAAAAACTTACCACAGGGTGAAGAAATAATTTTTTTGGGATGGCCTTAAATCTGATATTCAAAAGTTTGTGGCGGAATGTTTGGTTTTCTAGCAGAATAAATTTGAGACAATTAGGACCCGAGGACTTCTACAACCTTTATCCATTCCAAGTCAACATTGGGAGGAGATTTCAATGGATTTTATCATAGGTTTACCTAATTCCGAAGGAAAGAGTGTCATCATGGTGGTAGTTGATAGACTTACCAAGTATGCACACTTTTGTGCATTATCTCATCCATTTAAAGCAAGTACAGTTGATACTGCATTTATGGAAACAATTCAAAAGGTACATGGAAACCCGAAGATTATTGTAAGTGACATAAATCCCATTTTTATAGGAAATTTTTGGATGGAATTATTTTCTTGTTTGGGTACTCAACTAGCTCATAGCTCATCTTATCATCCTCAATCTGATGGTCAAACGGAGATAGTGAATAAATGTTTGGAAGGATATCTTCGTTGTTTTGTATCTGATAAGCAAGCATAATGGTTCAAGTGGTTACCTCTCTTTCAATGGTGGTATAACACTTCCTTCCATACTGCAGCAAAAATGACCCCATTTATAGCACTTTATGGATATCATCCACCATCCATCACATCATATTTAAGGGAAAATTCGAAGGTTCAAGCAGTGGAAGATCACATCGAGCATCAACAAGAAGTTCTCCAACTCTTAAAGGATAACCTGAATTTGGCACAAAACTGAATGAAACAACAGGCAGATCAACATCGCAACGAGAGAATTTTTGATGTAGGAGATTGGGTATTTTTACGGCTACAACCATAGAAACAAATTTCCCTCAAGCAAGCTAAGAAGGATAATAAATTATCGCCAAAGTACTATGGTCCTTACAAGGTGTTGCAAAATATTGGTGCTATGGCATACAAATTGGAGCTTCCTGCTTCTTCGCGAGTGCATCAAGTTTTCCATGTTTCATGCTTAAATAAGGCTATAGGTGAAAATATTCCAGTTCAAACAATATTTCCAGAATTTGATGATGAAGGAAAAATCATATTGGAACCTGAAGCGGTCACGAAAACAAGAACTCGATAGCTATGGAATCGATCAATTTTAGAGTATCTCATCAAGTGGAAGAACTTATCCACTGAAGATTCTACATGGGAGGATGATAATTTTATATAGAAGCACCCAGAGCTACTCAAGCGTTGAGGACAAAACTTTTTTGAAGGAGAGGGGCATGTTAGGTCTCTATATTACTAGTATAGTCCCTTATTGTTGTTAGTGTAACCCCCTTATTGTTGTTATTGTACCCTTGTAACCCCCATATTGTTATTATTGTGCCCTTAAATTATTATTTTTAGGTTGGCTAGGATTACATTGTGGCCCCAATAGGATTACATTATGGCCCCATGTACTCCTATATATAGAAAGGAGGTTTTGTAAATTGTATCATCCAAGAATTGTTCATTTATGTAATGTATTGGAGGTTTCCCCCTCGAAGTGGCTTATTTCTAAGGCGTTGATATCTCTTTTCTTCTATTTTTGGTGTTGGTTACACAATAGAAGGTAGAACCAAAGAGAACTCCGTAGAGAGAGTCCCATCCGAAATCCCAACGAGCCTTTGTGAGACGCACTCCGCTTGAACCCTGTTGGAGGAGACTGCGACGTCGAAGCTTGGTTGTACTCTTCCTTTTATTTATTAATATACTCAACTAAGGTGTTGGTTCCATCATTATGTTATATCGTTTATTTAATGCAATTGATTTAGTCCTCTTCGACTGACTAATAGTTACGAATGTGAATTAGTATTTTGTATATTGTCATTTTTTATGGTGTGTGTGTAGGTGTTTGAGTGTGAAAGTGAGTGGATCATGATCTGTCAAACCAGGAGTGAGATTCAGCCACTCTTTTCGATGAAAACAATAACATAGGACCTATGGTAAGTCATTTTATTGAATCTTCATCCATTCGTTAAATAGGAACCAATATTATAACTTGTTTTGTTTGTTGCTAGACCCACCCTAGGGCTAGTGGGATTGCCTCTGTCCGCAGAGGGGATTTACCTCAACAACACCTTAACCTTGACCTTAACCTTAACTTTAACTATAACCTAACCCTAACCTTGACCAAACCTTAACCTTAACCTTAACTTAACCTAACATTAACCTGAACCATAACCTTAACCTTAACCTTAAACTTAATCTTATCTTAATCTTAACTATAACCTAACCCTAACCTTGACCAAACCTTAACCTTAACCTTAAGTTTACCCTTAACCTAACCTTAACCTTAACCTTAACCTTGACTTTACCCTTAACCTTAATCTTAACCATAACCTCAACCTTAAACCTAACCTGAACCTGACTAAACCCGTAACATGAACCTAACCCTAACCTTGACCAAACCCTTAACCTTAACCTTAACCTTAACCTAACGTTAACCTTAACCTTATCTTAACCTTAACCTAACCTTACCCTTAACCTTAACCTTAACCATAACCTTAACCTTAACCATAACCTTAACCTTAACCTAACGTTAACCTTAACCTTATCTTAACCTTAACCTTCACTATAACCTAACCTTAACCTTGACCTTAACTATAACCTAACCCTAACCTTGACCAAACCCATAACCTTAACCTTAACCGTAACCTTAACCTTAACCTAACCTTCACCTTTGTTAGCCCCCCTATGAAATTCTTGACAAGCAAGCTGGGGGCTAGATTATTGTGGAGCCTTCAAGGAATTCCTTTCCCCTGAAAAACCATCATCCTTGAAGTCACTGAGTGCTATGCCTAATACAAATCATACCTACTGATCCATTCCTAAAAGGCCTACTGTTCCCCCTGGCACCCCTACAAAATGTCCCTTTCTCCCCTTTTTGCTCCTTCTATCAAAATACCTTTGTTCCCCTCTATTTCCCCTTATCAACCCCCTAAATTCCCTCTGAAATCCCTACACCCTTTGACTTCCAAAATTCCCCCTCCATCTCCCTATCATTACCCTTTAGGCCACAAAATACATTAAAAATGGGTTAAAAACCCACTTCGGACCATATGATAGGCCTCAGCCCTTTTCCCGTTAGCCCCATGCCCCCTTACCTTCCACAAAACCCATCACTATGATCGGGCTCTAACACTGAAGGGCGCTTACCATATTTATTCATCGGGTGCATCCTCGACCGTCGATCCTGACAGATCGGAGGGCCAGCATTTAATCCGAAACCCTCGTGATTTTCCCCGTTTGAACTTGTGATTGAGCCATCGCCGTCCAAATACACGAAGATCTGACGGTTCGGGACTTCTCTGCCCTGTGGTCCCCACTTCCACTGTTCAGAAACCGCTGGTTTCATTCTGCACCACCTTTGGGCAGAGGGTGGTTTTTCTCCGTCGACCAGCGATTCCATACGGCTGCCACCGCATGTCCTTTGTACGGTGGCAAAACCACCCATCCCTCGCGTGTTATCGTTCGGTCCAAACCTCGTAGCGAAATTCACTGCAACCGTTAGATCTTAAACGCCTCATCCAATGACCATCATTCATCTGAGTTGCTTACCTATTAATCTGTCTCCGACATGTCCGCTGGCCCACCATCTGTCACCCTCACCGTCGATGTCTACCATAATCGACGGTCCAGATTTTTTGTCTTCCGTTGACCACCCCTGCGTCTGCCCACCACGTTACTCCTACCACGTGTATCCCCCATACATCCACCCGTTCCATTGCATATATTCATCTAAAATTCGTGCTTTTTAATGTTTTCTCGGTCAAATTCATTCCGCGGACTGCCAGACCTCCACCAGAACGATTTGTCACTATTTTTCGTGATTTCTTCCCAGTTTGTCATCTGCATGGTCATCTTCTACACCCACACCGCATCCATCATCCCCACTCAGGGATTTCTTAACGAATTTGTTGTTTTCCAGGGTTATTAAGATTTAATGGCCGCCATGATGCACATCTCTGCTACAAGGACAAAGAGATCAAGGAATACCACCTTCAACAACTGAAATTCATGAGCAGAGACCCGAGAAGGTGAGCACAAGACGTTCATTAAAGAGAGCAGGATCTAAACTCTATAGAAAGCCTTCCAGCACCATTAAAAGCCCGAGCTAACCTGTCAGAAGAAAAATGGAGCGGCAGAAGGTTTCAGTACAAGCAAAGGAGATTAGGGCGCGCTAATGAAGATATTGAGCCTTAAATCCGTAGTTTAAGAGCCAAAGCACCAGTGTGAAGACCCTGAGGGTCGATCGAAGGCCCTGAACACAAGTAAAAGGTAACATCAGGGTTTGATCGTCAGCAGAATTTTTTTCTTCATCCAAGTATAGGGTGCCCATACATCTTTTATTATGCACAATGTCCCTAGAGAAATTTCCACCCTAATAGCAGTTCAAAATCACCAGAGCATTGATATGGCAGACTTCTCAGTATTTTATTTTATTTTTTTCAAATCACCAGTAGTACCACAGCCGAAACATGTCAAAATCATATATGAAGAAAATCACTCTTTCATAAAAGGGGTGACAGAGATTAAATACTCAGCATACAAGCATAATGGGCCTCGGCCCTCTTTCTTTCAGATGTTTAATACCACATTTAGTGTTCACCTACCACCTCAATCAATCTTCTATTCATCCTTCAGCTATAAATCTCAGAAAGAAACATTGTGATGGTTGTTGGTTGTTGATGAGATATCAGAGAAATGCAAGCATTTTCCTCTTGAGACAAGTTCTCTGTATAATATTGTAAGATAGGCTGAGATTTGATGTATTCAGACTGAATGTTCAAGCTATGGGCTATGATGTACTTGATTGGTGTTGTTTTTAATATGACAAGAATATTTCTTTGGATCCTGATCTAAAGCAGTTGGTGATGTTTTCTTATCTCAGTGTTTGATTTCATTTCATTCCATTTTCTACTCGCTCGCATCAGAAGTTTGGCATAAGATTTACCCTTGATAGGTACCTTATGTTTCTGCTCTCCCATCCCTTTATGTTTTATTCTTATATGTGTATCTGAATATTGATTTCAATTGGTTTAACCAGTGTAGTGGATGTTATTCCCTGCTCTCTGATGTATGAATTAATGAAATCTATGTTTAGATGTTCTTGTTAGGATTTAGTTGGATGAGTTGAGAACACTGGGAGGTATAGAACCCTGTCTCTGCCTCACTAGAATCCTCCCATCCAGATTAAGCCTTTCCAAGATCCCTCGTGCTGCCGGTAATTTTTTCCAAGCAGGCCTTGAGTTAAATGACTTCTGGCCTGATCTATAGACAGAGTTGGTTGGTTCTCCTTTATCCATTTTTAGTCCTTACTGTTCCATTTCACCACTCATCTTGCAAGATCCAAATGATCTAGATGACTAGCCCAACTGAAGGCTTATGCATTGATTACAAATAAATCCTTTCTTGACTCCATAGCCCAATGGCCTTGATTTTCTCTAAGTCATCTACCTTTGCCTAGTTTTCCTCTTTGCTCATCCTTGTCTTATATTGGACCTTCCTTTCCTGATTCCCAACAACCAAACACAAACAATCAAACAAACAACCCTGAGCCTATAACTAGCCTAAAATCATAACTTAGAGCTTCAAAAACATACACTTTGACTCATATAGAGAGATCCCTCTCTGGACCTAGGAGGGCTAGATCCTAGGGTCTGAAAGTGGTTCTATGTTGTCTCATCTTTTGGTCTTGTCAACCTAGCCAAAACATGGGAACCCCAACATAATGGCGACTCCACTGGGGAATTTCTGAGGAGCTTATAACTGAAAACATTGTTAGTCTATGTCCCAGCATTGTCCCAACATAATGGCGACTCCGCTGGGGAAGTTCTGAATGATCTTCATCTCACTACATCAACAATTTCAGAAACTTAGAACTATGGTTAGGTTGACAGTAAGTCACTCATTTCTTGAATCGGCCTCCATTATTGAATATCCACCACACTCTTAGACAGAGCCTAGAAAGGGCTAGGTAGCCTCCAGATCTCACCCTCTTCAGAGGTGACATATCTGGTAAATGCCCTCCTAGTCAATCTCTAGTTGGAGTTTGCTGTTTTTGAGGAGATTCCTAAAATTTGATAGTGCCTGAGCACTGTGGTGGACAGTGTGACCCTTAGATACACCCTAAAACCCTCCACCTGGAGACTCCATTGTTCCTAAACTAAAATAATCCACTGGTGATCAGTACGCCTGCTGATTGTCTTGGTTTCACAATAGACTCCACTGGGAGACCAGCCCCCGAGACAACATCAACCACAGTAGAAGTAACAAGAAGGGTTAAGTTGCTTGGCTAGGAGATAGCATTCTGGCTTTCAAAACCATTCACACAACATCTTATCCCAACCCTGACCCACCTAAAATAGTTGACAATCCGGAGAGTATCCTCAAAGGAGCTCCTGCACCTAAAAGACCAACTATTTCCAGTCACATTCATAGAGCTAATTCTGCACTAGAAAACCTAACAGCTCTAGCACCTTTTCTCCCTGACCTAGACTTACCTAAGAGTTTATCAAGAACTAGGTCATTAAATCACCTAGACCAGCAAGACCTTGAGCCTCACAGTACACCATCTCATAGCGGTCACCTCACTAGGGACAGAGAAACCCCTCCATCTACATCACCTGATATTCACTTCCTTCGAAACTTGGGGCTCTCCCACCCTAGATCTGCTCAACAGACCTCTAATGGTCCCAATATCCCTGTCATCCATATACCAGCTGCTCAAGCCAACCCTATACCTCATCAGAACATTATCATGGCAGCTTGGTATGCACCTTTAGTTTTGCCTCAACCCTTGTTACCCTTACCCAATGATTATCAGTCAAAAATCCCACACTTCACTGCTAAGTAATCCATCAAATCTCAGCAACATCTAGATAAGATGGAGGATTCTTTTGATTATATAGAAATTGATGATGAAACAATCAAAATGAGAATATTTGCCCAAAGCCTAGGGGGTGATGTAAAGAAATGGTTTAAAAGCTTACCCCCTGGCAGTATCCAAGATCTTCCCTGCATTATATCAAAACTTCCAAGAAATAGGAAATGAATTTTGATGGGTCCTATATTAGAAACAATGCTGGAGCAGGGGTGTGGCTACGTAACACAGAAAATGACCACGCAGAGAGCCATGCTGTGAATCTTCATTTCAAATGCACAAATAATATTGCAGAATATGAGGCTCTCATCCTGGGTCTGAACCTATTGAAAAAATTAGGAGCCCATAGGATAGCTATGAGAGGAGACTTTGAGTTAGTGATCAAGCAAGTGAATGGTGAATACTCAGTGAAACACCCTAGGTTGAGGGCATATAGGAACGACACTATGGACTTATTGAAAACCTTTGTGGAATATGAGTTAGTGTTTGTTCCCAGGATTCAAAACGTTATTGCTAATGGATTATATTTCCTAGCTATTTCATATCCTAAGACTCCCCCTAACCAACAAATAATCATTCAAACCAAGTTCAGACCTGCAGTGCCAGATAACGAAAAATACTGGCAGGTCTTTGAAGGAGATAAACAGATCGAAGATTTTCTGGTAGGCAGAAACGAGTTTGAATTTTCTGATTCCGACTCAAACTCTGATGACAGCTACCCAAGTGAAGATCCCCCAGACGAACAAGAAACACCCTGTAACATAGAAATGAACATCTTTTCTGAGGAAACTGGAAGTCCAACCACAAGGTGTGAAAATGCGGAAAATGAGGAAATGGAGGTGTTGCAGTCCAAAGATAAGAACATACCCAGAGGCCTGGCACCCCTAGAGGACCTTTTTGACTTTTATGACGTAGCAAAAAAGCCCACTATAGAACATGCAGAATAAAATATAGAAGAGTGCAACATAGGCACTGAAGATTAGCCCAAAATGATTAAACTGGCTAGGTCTATACCTGCAGACATGAAGAACAAATACATTGACATGTTTAAGGAATTCATCGATGTGTTTGCATGGATTTATGAAGACTTAAAGGCCTATGACACCAACATCATACAACATAAGATACCCCTGAAGGAAAATCAGAAGCCTTTCAGAAAAAAAACTCTGTAGAATCAATCCAAAACAGTTGCCTGCAGTAGAGAAAGAGATCAAAAAGATGTATGATGCAGGCATAATAGTCCCTATAAGGTTTTCTGATTGGGTGTCAAACTTAGTGGCTGTGAGAAAGAAAACAGGGGAGATCAGACTATGCATAGACTTCAGAAACCTCAACAGAGCCTCCCTGAAAGAAAACTACCCTTTTCCTAGGATGGAACATATCCTACAGAAGGTAGTGGGCTCTACGAGAATCTCCCTGCTTGATGGTTTTTCAGGATACAATCAAGTCCTTTTACTTCTAGAAGATCAACTCAAAATAGCATTTAACACTCCATGGGGTACCTTTATGTATGTGAAGATGCCTTTTGGACTGATGAATGCTGGAACCACCTTCCAGAGAGCAATGGATATAGCTTTCTCAGATGAGATAGGAGACTTCATAGTTATCTACTTGGATGACTTGACTGTCTTTTCTAAAACTGAAGAAGAACATCTGAAACATCTCAGAAAAGTTTTTGAAAAATGTATAAGGTATGGTCTATCACTAAATCCTAAGAAAACTATGTTTGGACTGCAAGAAGGTAAACTTCTTGGTCACATTATATCTGAGAAAGGGATTAGGATAGATCCACAACGAGTTGAGGGAATACTTCAAATTACACATCCGAGAAATATCAAGGAGTTACATTCCTTTATCAGGAAGATCAATTTCCTTAGGAGATTCATTCCCAATCTTGCTGAGCACCTCAGAAAGATGATTGATATGTTGAGGAAAGGTGCAGGAATTAAGTGGACTGTAGAAGCCAAGAAATATTTTGAGTCAGTAAAACTTGCACTCACTCAGGCCCCTGTCCTTATCAGCCCAGACTTCTCAAAAGATTTTCTAATCTTCTCCTTTGCCTCTGAACACATAGTAGCTGCAGTCTTGCTGCAAAAGAATTCAGAACGTAATGAACAGCCAATTTCCTTTTTTAGCAAAGCCTTGAGAGATGCACCCTTAAAGTACAACATCATGGAAAAATAGGCCTATGCCTTGGTAAAGGCTTTAAAATACTTTAGGGTGTACATTATGCATTCTCACACCATGGCTTTTGTGCCCAATATAGTGGTTAAAGATATCTTGTCCCAGGACCCTGATGGGAAAAGGGGCAAATGGATTGCTACAATCTTGGAATACGACCTAGAAATAAAACCTACCAAGCTGATCAAAGGTCTAGGCCTGGCCCAGTTAATGGCTGAATCAAACCTGCAGGCCCTTGAAATTAACATGATGAATGCCTTAGATGAGAAGGAAGGATTTCCCCATCCAACCGTTGAGGAGCAGTTTCAGAACTCTCCTTGGTACTCTGATATCCTTTATGTGCTCACCAATCTCAATGGCCCTCCAGAATTGTCCAAAACCAAGGCCAGATTCATAAAACTCAAAGCTAGAAACTACTGCATTTTAGATGAGAATCTATACTGGAAAAATCCAAATGGCTTATTGTTGAAATATTTGTCTGAAACTGAAGCTGAAAAAATCAAAGAATTCCATGCTGGGGAGTGTGGAGGCCACCTGAGATGGAAAGCCACTACAAATAAGATACTCAGGGCTGGTTACTATTGGCCTACACTCTTCAATGATGTCCATAAAATGATTCTTGCCTGTCATAAATGCCAAATCTTTGAGGGCAGAAAAAATCTCCTTCCCCTCCCTTTACAGCCTATCACCGTAGAAGGTCCCTTCATGCAATGGGGCCTAGATTTTATTAAATAAATTCACCCCTCTTCTTCTGGGCAACACAAATGGATCCTAAGTGCTACAGATTACTTCACTAAATGGATAGAAGCCATACCCACTAGGAATGCCACTGATTATGTCATCATTAAGTTCCTAGAAGACTTCATCCTATCTCGGTTTGGCTGTCCAAGGAAAGTAATCACTGACAATGTTGCTGATTTTGGATCCAAGAAAATGGTTGATTTCTATCATAGGTACAGAATAGCCCTTGGTCATTCAACTTCCTATTACCCTCAGGGTAATGGATTGACTGAATCATCTAACAAAAGCCTGGTCACAATCATCAAGAAGTTGTTGGAAGAGAACAAAAAGTCATGGCACAAAAAATTGGTGCATGCTTTGTGGGAAAACAGGCTCACAACAAAGAAATCCATTGGCCTATCACCATTCCAGCTTTTCTATGGAACCGAAGCAATTTTTCCTACTAGCCTAGGAGTACCGGTGATTAAGCTTGTTCGAGAGATTCAGACAAAGGAAGACAGCATGGTGAGGAGAATTAATGAAACAATCCATCTTCAGCAAAAAAGGGAGTAGGTTTATAGCAGAACTGTCAGAGTTCAGGAGAACATTAAAAAGCTATTTGAGAAAAGAACCAAAGTTGCAGATTTCAAAATTGGTGACAAGGTTCTGAAGTGGGATTCAAGGAGAGAGGACAAAGGTAAACATGGAAAATTTGACAACTTGTGGCAAGGTCCATACATCATCCAAGCCACTGTGGGTCCTAATGCTTTTTTCTTACAAGAACTTGATGGTACAGAGCTGTTTGGGGGTCCTGTCAATGGCAGGATGCTCAAACACTACTTATGCTAATTTTCATTTCTAGCTCCATTTCCATTGTACATACCATTGCAGTTTTACTTTCAAGAAAACAGAGAAAATGTTTCCAAAAAATAGAGAAGGTAGAGGTTAAAACATGCTCAAAACATGGACCTCTGAAAAGTGAAAAATATTGGCTCTAATATGAGCAAAACCTGAGCCAAAGAAAGAAAGACAGCTGGTCCTAACCCGCCCAAAATCTGGATCAGCAAAGGAAAAGGAAGAGTCAGCTCTAACATGCCTAAAACCAGAGCTGAAATCAAAGAAAAGAGGTGACTCAAATATGCTCAAAACCGGAGTCACAAAGAAAGAAGGATATTTCAAATTGCAGATTTCACGCCTTCACAAGTTTTGTCTGCAGTTTTCTACAAGTCTTCACTCCAACAAGTCAGACAGTCTAATCCTGGCTTGGCTGTTTTTCAATTTGCTATCTTAGAATGTAGGAGAAGAAACCGGTTGGACAGTTTAATCCCAACAGGTAGTAGATTAGGTAGAGAAGCATATGAGGCCAACTGTTTAATCTGGTATCATGGAGCAATAAGGTTAGCTTTAGAATAGGTTGCTTTTTGTTTTGAGAATAAAATATAAAGGGTCTGCTAGCTCAAATGCGCCCTAAAGAAGAAAAAATTCTAGGATTGTAGTTTGGGTAGGTAGATTGGTTGGGAAATATTTTTGCTGATGTTTCTATCATATTGTGGCAGCTAAAAATTGAAGAAAGAAGGGATGTGCCAAGAAGTAGGCATCTGGCCTACTCCAAAGATCATTTCTGGTTTCTTGACTCCTTCAAGAAGAAGCCATCCCCATGTGGAGCCACTGTTAGCCACCCTATGAAATTATTGACAAGCAAGCTGAGGGCTAGATTACTGTGGAGCCTGTTGTTTAACTCCTATTTTTTTTGGTTTTTTAAGTTTGTGAGGAATGAAACTGATCAAATACATAAACTGGATAACAAGATGTAGATAAATTGGGCTATGGGGTCAAACAGGTCAAGGGAGCTATGAATTGATGATGTAAAGCTGCTGTAGGGCCGATTTGATTCACGGTAGAAGGGATCTCTGGGCAAAATGGATTAAGTGGACAACAAGTTGGTGAAAGACAAGGGATTTCAAGTGTAATAGTTAATAGCAGACATAAACATGTAATAGCAAGCCATTAATCATGCTAAGTATAACTATAAGCTAATTAATACATAGAAATCAAACATTCCAGCCATACATAGAGGTATAAGACCCTCTAACTTCGGGAAATGGCTATCAGACTTTGGGGAAAACACATAAGACAAACTAACAAATCATAAACTACGCCGGAATGCCTAAACATAGTCTCTAAGTCATTGGGCACTTTGACAAACAAGATTTCATAGTTTTAGGCAAAGGGCTAGATCGGGACTAGGCCTCCTTGGTTCAACAAGATGATCAACAAATCAGTCAAAGAGAAAGTTTTATGGACAGAACTATGGGCAGCTAATAGGTAGGTAGGGAAAACCATACATCCTATTCAACATACATAGAACTTATGATTAAAACTTAGCAACAATACCTTAGGTTACTATAGAGCAGCTAAGAATTCTTTAGCATAACTAAGGGAGAAGAAAACATCAAGCTATGAAGATTCAGGGATTTTGAGGTGCCTCCATGGGCATATCTCAAAATCAATCTCTACTGATCTATAGCAGCAAGAAAAATGGATTATGAATGAAAACTAGAAGACAAAACACATTAATAAGCACTATACCATTCTACCATGACAAGGAATCCATCAACAAGCCTTCACCATTCCTCAAAAGCATCCAAGAGGCAGTCCAAAAATCATAACTCAAGTGTATTCTTCAAAGCTCATATGACCAATGTATTAATTCTTCTCTCAAGTTCAGCCTCTTATTTACAATGAGAACCATGGAATAAATAGGCTTGAGGAAGGAAAACCTCATGGAGCAACTAGCTATCCCATTGGCCAAGTCAAAATATCTAAACTTGTCCTCGAGGCTTTGCAAAGCCCAAGGCACAAAATATCCCATAAAATATCTAAAAAACTGCTAAAAATGGAAATTATATTGACTTTACATGATTTCCCAATGATAAAAATAGCTTAACGCACATTTGGGAAAAGCAGATTTTTGGAGTTCAAAAATTACAAAAACACTTCATATTTATGCCTGAAAAAGGTCCCCTGACTTGCTGGATGCAAATGGAAGCCTTCCCGATGTCGAAATGAGGCTCATGATGGCTCGTTGGAAAGCTCTCTGTGTCTTCTTTTCAATGCAAGTGGAATCATCTCAATCTGATCTCTGAAAGTCCCTCAAAACTATACCTGTGTGCAAAAACCCAGAAAATAGCAGGCTGCTGATATGGCGGGCAGAATGTGCAAAATGAGGTTGTTTTTCGCCAATTTGGAGGGGCGAATGATCTTCAAATGCCCTGAAAATCGCTGGAGAGCTGCTCATGAAATTATGGAATCCATTGGTATCACCCTCCTCCCTTGACGACTCATCAAACTGAAATGGCGCATTTATGAGTTTTTGGCCAAAAACCCAAAAAATGCCAAAAAACAAAAAGTTTTCGAAACAGACCCAAAATTGGCATGGATGACCCTCAAGGGTCCATAGAGACATGTTCCGAAGCTGAAGCTAAAATATCGAGGGCTGATATGCTTTTTGCCTCTTTCCGTGCTAGGCGCCTCTCCTTTAATTTCTTCAATTTTTCTTGTGCCACCTTCAATTTGCGCCGGGCGAATTGGTTGAGCTTCTGAAAGTGAAGAGTTATCTTTCTCTGTAGCTCAAGATCCCTGTTTGCCTTCTCGAGCTTGGTCTCCAGATGCTGGTTAGCCCTCTCAAGCCAAGCTTCCTTGTTTTCCTCAATTTCCCGCTCAAAGAGGGTAGTGAGAGGAAAAGCTTCGAATTGAGCTTGTTCTTCTGCTCTCTGTTTCTCCAAGGCTTTTCTAAGCCCGATGGTCCTAGGCCTCTTTCGCCTAGGCTGGTCCTCCTCCTCTTCATCATCAAACTCGCCAATGAGCTCTTCAATTCTTACTTGCGCCTTTTCTGCCTCCTTTTTATACTTGATCGCCCTTGCCTCATGAATGGCTGCATGATACTTCATTTGTTTGTTTTCAACCTCTAAGAAGTGGTTGAAATTCCTCGCCCTTTGAAGGTCTTCTTGTAACACCTCAATTTGCCCTTCTTTGTGAATGAGGAGGTTTTCAAGGATGCGGGCCTCGTTATCACCGTCATCGCTTGGGATAGGGATGACAGCTGATTTACCTCCATGCTTGGCACTTTCCCCAACTATGCTTTTGCCTTTGAAAGCTAATCTGGCGCTTTTTCTCCTTGGCAAGCTAGAAGTTGTCCTTTTGGTCAATTTCCTCTTTTTAGGAACAGTTTTTGTCACTGTCAAGGAGGCAGCTTCAGCTTGCTGTCCTTCCTCAACATCATGTCCGGTTTGTGGCTCAAAAGGCGCTTCAATTGTTTGCTCAACTTGCTGCTCTTCAATTTCTGTCTGTTGCTGTCCCTCTTCTTGTACCTGCTGCTGTTCATCAACCTGTAGCTGCTGCTGATCTTCAAACTCTAGTTGCTGCTGTTCACTAATCTCCAACTGCTGCTGTCCCTCAATATCTAGCTGCTGCTGTTCACTGCCTTCTTTTTCTGCCTGTGGTTCACTGCCCTCTCCTTCTCCCTATTGACTTGGCTGCCCAGTGGTCATTTTGAGTTTTTTAAGTGTAGGCCTTCTAGACAAAGGCGCTGGGCGATGGACAGGCTGAGTAGGAGACACATGAACAGGAGGGACAGTGGCGAAATCTGCATGGCTAATGAATGAATCCCATGAAACCCCTTTCTTCTCCAGCTGGTGTAAGAAGATAATCTTGATCAAGGAATGATGAAAGAGAGAAGGGATTTGCTGAGGTGGAGCCTTCTTTTGGACAGTAGCTGCCATTTTCTCTATGCTTTTGGACAAAAAGTATGAAAGGTTTAATTGCCTGCTTCTGGTAAAATGCATCAACAAGCGGACATGATAGGCATAAATTTGGTTAAACCTTCCTTCACAAGTGAAATATCTCATTATGGATTTCATCAGCGGAGCATAACTGTCAAGAAGATAGGAAAAAGGGAAAATAGCAGTGATGGTTTCCCTATGTTCAGGCTTGATGAAAGGTTTATAATCCTCTAGATCAAGATGCGCTTGTTTAAACCACTTTTCACCATGATACGGGATCTTTGTAGCCTTGGATACATACCTTGGGGAGATTTTGAAATCAAGACCCGCTAACTGGAAGTGTTTGTCCTTGAATCTCAAAGCGCACAAATGTGTAAGTGGCGAAAAACTCTTGACTTCTTCTATCCTCTGGCAGAAATCAAGACAGCCTACTTCATGGAAATTGAAAAGCACCGATGGGTGAGCATTGATTTCTTCTATGGAGATAGGCTCATATCTCTTATGTGGACCGCTCCTGTGATCTTGCTTTGGAGGCATTCTGACTTGAACAAGCTTTGGAAGAGGCAAACTGCCTTTACTGTATGAACAATGCTCTGCTGGATTGAAACTGGCCACTAGACTGTTTGGACAGATATGGACACTGTGGTTTGGATAAAATGCAACAATGTTTCTTTGAATAAACCACCTCTGCACTTCTTAAAAATAGTCCTTCAACTCTGGATGCACTTCAGCCATGTAAAATTCTCAAATAGGAAACCATCAATAAAGATGAGACAATATGCTGTATAAATTTCCTGTATGTAGTGTTAAGCAATCATTCCTCCTGGTGAGTTTGTTAGAGGTCAATCAGCCCTTGCATTTTGCATCTATAAGACCAATCTTCAATATTAAAACCCTGCTCTTTAGGAATGGTCTTCCTCTTGAAAAATATCAAAATCAACAGCTCTTCAAAATGATATAATGTAGTGAAAAGAAAAAACAGACCTAGGTTGGGTGTAAAAAATAGTGCACAGTGGTTTAGGAAACACACTCTTTGCTTGTGAGTTTAGGAGATCCACCAACACATCTATACCTCTGTCTCCAATATTAAATCCAATCACCAACAATTCTGTCCTTTAGAAAATGGCCCCTTTCACTTGTGAAGTTTAAGAAGTCAAACACCACTTTTGTACCTCTGCCTTCAATGTTAAAATTCAACCATCAACAACCCTTGCCCTTCAATGTGCTGTTCACCTTTGGAAATTCTCTGTCAACAAATCTTGAAAATGATACAATATAGTGCAAGGAAAAAGCAGACCTAGGTTAGGTGTAAAATCAATGCACTGTGCTTTAGGAAAACCACCTCTTTACTTGTGAATTTCAAAGGTCAATACTACACCTATACCTCTGTCTCAATGTTAAATGCAATCACCAACAACTCTGCCCTTTAGAAAGTGGCTCTGCACCTTTGGAAAAACTCTTGTTCAACAAATCTACAGTAGGGACAATATAGTGAAAGGGAGGCAGTCTGCTAAAGTGGCTGTGAGAAAATGCCAATAATCACTCTGTTCTTAGAATCTTTGATGTCATCCCATACACAAAAACTCCTTGTTTAGGGAGGCTTTCAAACATTTAACAATTTTGTCCTGTACTGGTGTGCCCACTTTCCACTGTTTTGCACCTCAAGCAAATCACCACACATATGCTAAGAATGTCAATACATAGGTTTGGGGTGATAATGACAGAGTTTTTTTAAGAATACCACAAGCCTTTAGGTTGAAACTGTGTGAGTTTTCTTTTTCAAAGAAAATATGTCACAATTCCTTCCACTGGTTGCATTTCACTGCTTTGACAATGTGGCAAGGTATGGAGGACTGTGAGGATAGTTTTCTCTTTTAAGACTAAACCCTGTCTTTTCATAACAAAGTTTTCTTCTAATCAAAGCACAAATCTTTACAAGACAACCTCAAAACCCCGTATCTCTATATGTGCTCTTTGAAAGACAAATTCGGCCTTTTATCATATTGCAATATTTCAGCTCACTGTGTAGAAAAGACTGCTTTTGTTTTTAACAATAATGGCAAGGTCCGGGGTTTTAAACATTCTTGTCATTTATCAACACCTTGCAATCGATGGGGAATTCATAAAAATACCTTGAATTTTTATGGACGCCCGCTTTGAAAGTTGGAGTAATGCTGGAGACCTTTGACACTTGCGCGGCACCCTCTGAAGAAAACACGTCGCTCTCTACAAATACTGGTAGGCCTGTGAATGACGTACAGCCTCGTATTGTGCGGCCGCGCCAACGTACAGGCACGTCGCGCCAACAAAGGAGACAGTGTAAAAATCGCGCCAGGCGCGTCGCGCAAAAACCCAGGCGCGTCGCTCGGCTTCAAACGATGCTCGACTTTGCAAATTGACCCAAAAATTGCTGCTTTGGTGCAAGGGAGGCACGGGATCTGGTTTTCAGTTTTGAAATTGAAAATATCTCCCTCAAACTTATTCTTTTATATCAATTCAAAACAAGTCTTAACGGTCTTAAACTTTGGAAAATGAATGTTGGTTTTTGACTCTGTTTTGTTTTAAAACAGTGGGTTTGTCGTTTTAATATATAAACCCGAACATTGGCTCTGACCCCGAGCTTTTAAACTTTGACAAATAACCCAAGCACATCTATATTATCTCTCGTTTATTGTTTTTAACAATGTTGGGGCTTTTTCTGATGTAAGGCAACCCACCTTGCCACTGTAAAGATAATGCTAAAAAAATGTTATGTTTCTGAAAGACAGGGCTTGCCTTGTTAATGTATTTTGACTGGTGCATTGGCCTTTTGTAAGAGAGACATTCCAAAACCTCAACTCTGTCCCCTGTTTTGACAATTTAGGTGAAATGTTAACAAAGAAAAGTTATCTAAAATCTGTCAAAATGCATTCGAAAGCTGTTTTATCACTTAACAGGAGATTGCATGTGCCCTTCCAACTTGTTAATAATTTCTGCTCTTAGGTGACTTATAAGCTTTTCCCTAGACTGTAGCGCCTTCTTTAGGTTGCATTCTTTCACACTATACTTCACTGTTTACTCAAAAGGATCTCCTTCAGACTTCTGGGCAAGGGACAGTGGAGTACTGTTTTAACCATTTCCTTTAAAGAAACTGCTCCTTGTGGTATCAATGCATGCATATGTTCAATGTTTTCTCCCTTCCACTTCAGGTACAGTCTGACAGACAGCTCTTTTGAAAAGGAGCACCAATACCTTTGCATCATCAGCACTATCATTTACCTGTGCAATGACCTTTATTCAGTTTTTGGTATCCTTCCACTGCTTTCTTATATCAATCAGTTTCAGCAACCTGCAATAGCTTTGGCCATCTGCTCATACATGGAGGAGGCCCTTCATCAGGTAAGGTATCTGAAGGTTTTTTGACAACTATGTCTGACACATCCTTTCTCTGAAGGTGATGGTAAGTAAACCACTTGAAAAACATCAATCTTGGCATCTTTACTTGCAAGCATCACTGTATTTCAGAAGAAACCCTAGCCACAGTGACACTGTTCCTCTGCACTATTCTAAGGGTGACTGAGATATTTATCATTTGGCTTGTTCATCTCATGATAGATTACTTGACAAATAACCTTTGTGACTATGAAGGTCAGTGCTTTTTTGAAAAACCAAGAACTTTCCTCCTGCCTGTGTAATGGCATTTTGTCAGCATTTACTCTATTTAATCTTGTGGATAAAAAGGCTTCTTATGATTGGAATGTTTTACTGATGACAGGCCTTTCTAAAGTTCAATAATTCACATGACTTGAAAGTTTCAGATGATCTCCTTTATCAGACCAGACTCTCTTTCCTAGCATATTCCAAACTCTGTTCCTGTTATGACCATTACTCAAATTCATAAAACCTGGAGACTTTGTTCCACTGTTCAATACAAAGCAAACCTGGACCTTTGCAATCTTCCAAGTCAATATTGGCCAGCGCCCTCTGCTTGTGGATGAAGGAGGCGCCCTAACCCTCTGCTTGTAAATGAAGGAGGTTCTGGGCCTTGACAATTTACCAGTTTGTTGAGACAGTGGTGTCCCTTTCTTACTGTGATTTTCATGCTGGAAAGAGCTGTAAAGTCCAGATGAGTAGCTTTCTGTTTTGCAGACATATCTCAGGCTTAAGTTACATTTAGAAGTAGCTGTTCCTCTAACTTGTAAACTCAAACATTTACTCCATGAGATGAAATTATATTTCCTGCCTTTGTAGAAACCATAGAACACTGTGAAAAACCTAATAGTCAGCTTGAGATTGGGTTTTATGCAGTGCTGAGATCTAGGGGGTGTGAGTGGCGCGACTTAGGGCTGCTTGTCAAACTAATTTGCAAAGTGGGAGGTCAGTCATGGTTGGTCTGTAGCAGATGGAGGCTTTTTGGCTTTTTGGTGATTGCCAAGGATGAAATGTCTTAAAGCGCCACTTCCTAACATAGGGGAGACTTTTGAAACATATGTGGATTTGCCTTTTAAAGCTGATGGGCAGATCAAGAAGGCTGAAGCTAGATAGGCTAGTGACAATGAGGTTTTGATTTTGACATGGGCGAACTGAAAAGGTAGAAGGGTGAAAAAAGTTTTAGGAGGGTTTTCTGGATGACATATTGACATAAGGAAATCAGTTTCTAGAAAACTCAGCTGTAGATATAGTCATCACTAACATGTAAAAAATAATGATGGCTAACAGTGGCTCCATTTGGGGAGGGCAGCTCCTCGTCAGGAGGTGTCCAGAATTCAGATTTTTGGCTTATGAAGACCAGTGCCTTATCCATTGGCGCAAAATTTACCCTTCTCTTGATGTTATTTCTGGAAAGTGACAGCATGGTTAACATTAATGATACTTCTACCTACCCCACTATCTTTCCTAACATTTTTCTTCTCTTTGGCGCATTTGAACTAGCAGCCTTTAGACAATGCATATTTTTCTTTTTGCAAAATGAAACTATCTATTTCTACTCTTATATCTGCCGGGAGTTCAGATTAAGCTGATGAACTCCTTCATTTCTCTACCTAAAACTAAATCGACTGTCAAGATTAAGCAGTTTGACAGGATTTCATTCTCTAATCTACAACATGAAATTTAAAAATGATCAAATCAGGATTAAGCAGTCTGATTTGTCATGCATTTGCGGCATAAAAGACAAGCCGCACACAAATGTTATTCTGCAATAAAAAGGAAACTAGAGAAGCGGGGCTAAGATGTACAATGTGTTTTTCATCCCTCGCTTCTCTCTTTGGTTCTGTTTTAAGCATGTGGAACCAGAATCTCTCCCTAATCTAAGCTCTGTGATAAGTCAATCTTACACAATGTTGACTATCTTGGCACTCACTAACTTATCAGCAAATAAATTTAAACATGTTCAGCTATGATTAGGCTAGATAACTGAACAAGACATTGGAGCACTAGTAGCGGCATTTAGACTTGCTCGCTTTCTGAAAGACTATTTTTTAGAACATGGGGCCTTTGTTCTATCTTCACTTGCCCTCTTTTCTGCTTTTTACTGTTTTTGACTTTCCTATCTTTTACTGTTTTTGACTTTTCTATTTTTTCAATATTTCAAACAATGGTATGTACAATGAATGAAAGTGTCTCAAACTCAAAAATCTTGGAAATGACGGAATTTCAGCATCTTATCCTCGTAAGGATCTCCTCTCACCCTTGGCCCACTTAACTCTTGAAAAGAAAAATTTGGGAAATTTTCTCTCTCTAACATGACATAGGGATTCATGCAAGAATCTCTAAATAGCCCAGTATCCTCCCTCTGTACCTCTCTGAATATCTGATTTCCACTCCTTTCCTTACTGTATGCTTTCTTCAGGTAATGTATGTACTCTTGGTAATTTTTGAAATAGATAGTGACATCATCAAGGTATGCAAGAACACAGAAATTTAAAACTGGGAACATGGCCCTTATGAACAGATTTCTGATATTGGGTGGTTTAGCAATTTTGAACTTGAAATCAGATTTACCTCCCGCAAACTGGAAAAAATCTTTAAGTTGTCTACTTTGCAAAGGAATCTGATGATTATGATCTGAAAGATGATCTTGCAAGAATACATGATTAGAAGCATTTTCAATTGGTGAATCATGATCTTGAGTAGAAAAAACATGATTTTTGTTATATGGAGATGCAGTATTATTTCTAAAATCAAAGCAGATTCTATGGCCACTAGTTTTATTTTTGATCATTTCAGTTTGTTTTAGTTTGTTGTGTTTGCTTTTGTTAAAGTTGTTCTTTGAGGAAAAGGTAGTGATACAATGTTTTCCCTTGTTTTTTCTGTAGAAATTAGTATTTTGCATGAGATTCCTGATTTTAGCATTTCTAAGTTCTTCATGAAAAGAAAAAATATGAGCCAATTTCAGTAGCTCAGGTATGCTGGGATTATAACTGCCATCCTTGCTCATAAGAAGTTCATCTGGCATTTTCTCAAGATGTTGAGCTACTGAGGTTATGGTCAAAGTTTTATTTGCAGTAGGAAGGTCACATGATGGTAAATCTTTGAGGTATGGTAGAAACATTAAACTCCCTTTCTCCCGGGTTCCAAATAGGTTTATGATGTGTAGGTCTTCTAAAGCTTTTACCCGGAAGACATTTCCACAAGCTACTGCTGGTGTTTGACTAAAGCTAGAGCAATTTTCTTGATAGTACATGAGGGTTTGTGCTTCTTGCTCTAATCCTACTTTGGAGAGGGGAAACTTACTTTCCTCAAGACACAGCTGTTCATGATCATGGTAGTTTTGAGTGTCCAGTTCATCATAAGGCACCAGGGACAACTGATGTGGTGGATCTAAGTCTATATCAGTTTCTTCTGACTCTTCCTCCATGTTTACATCAATATGCATAATAAAAGAGTTTAATTCGGACCGCAAAGAACACATTGGAATGTTATCTGGCCTATCTTGACTGCTAATCATGTATTTCATGTGTGATTCGCGGTACATTATTCTGGTCTGACCAAACACAGGAATGGTGGCATATGACATATCTAGTTGGATATTCCCTTGAAGTTTGGCTCCCCAAGATCTGGATAGAAGCATCCCGTACTTGGGAGGAATGTCCGCCACTACTATATCCATGATTAGATGTTTAGCGGGTATTTGGGCTAAACTAAAACAAAGGTCTTTGATCAAACCCAGGCATTGGACTCTGCTTGAATCAAATGAATACAAGTCTTTGTATGGTCTTGTGATTTCCAAGCCTAATCTTTCCATTACTACCTTTGGCATAAGATTATGCGAGGCGCCGGAGTCTAGCATGGCATTGTGGAGGATTTGGTCGTGGATGTTTAGGCTAATGTAAAATGGAAGAGTAACTCCCTTAAGACTTTTAGTACTTGGGATTTATAAGAGTTTTGGGCAATGAGTTCAGTAAGAGGCATGGTGATTTTGATCTTAGCGATTTCGCCTTCAAAGCTAAAGGGCACTTGAAGTTTAGATATGTTTGTTTCAGCTTTTTCAGCTAAGACCTTGTCTATGTTCTGAGTTTGTTGACCTTGTTTAGGGGTTTTGTTTGCCATAGTTGTTTTGGTGACCTTTGTAGAAGTATCAGCAGTATCTGAGAGAGGACTAGTTGAGGATGGTGCTCTCTGGAACTTTAGCAGTATCAGAGTTACCTTTCTTGACATTATCTTGGTTTCTTTTGCTTCTAAGGTCATATTGCCTGTGGGCTTCTACAATAGCATTTTGAAACTCTATGGCAGGGTCATCAGGATCTTCGTAATTGGTCTCATCTTGATCAGGAGAAAAGAACGCTTTTTCTTCTTTGGTGAGGTACACCTCAGTCTCATTGTCAGACCCTATGAGGTTTAAATGATGCTCATCAAGAGGTTCTGAGTCCCTATCATCTTCTTCCACATAGTTTTCATTGAATGGTGGCCTGATCTGTTGGTCATTATCCCTTGGTCTGTTTTGGGGCTGCTCCCTCCTAAAGTTTTGGTTTCGGTTTTTGATTGGAGGGTTTGGCTGGTTGTCCCTAACAGGAGCTTTTTCATTGATCTTTTCCCACATTTTAGCCATGGATTTGACTAAGTCATCTATTCTGGGATCTAGGGAAGGTGACGAAGTGGAGACCTCATCTCTATATGTGACCTTTCTTTCTGATCTAGTTCTAGCCCTTTTTTCAGCTAAGTTGGCATCTGCTTTTATAGCTATTTGTTGCATTTCCTCCAAGGTAGGGGGATCCTTATCTCTTAGATGATATGTCATGTCTGGATCAAAACCCTCAGGAAATTTTGCCAAAGCTAAACCAAGTGGAGGTTTGAAATGAGGTGGGAGGGAGTTATATACACTGTTGAACCTGGTACAGTAAGCTTGGACACTTTCCCCATTTTCCCGTTTTAGATTGTTATATTATGACAGGATTTGAATGGGGTTTCTTCGGATTTCCCACCTATTTCTGAAAACTTGATGTAGTTCTGGGATATCATGGATACTGTTTGGAGCTAAGCTTTTGAACCATGCTTTGGGTTCACCACCAAGACTTTGGGCAAATATTATCATTCTGACAGTCTCGTCTTGTACCTCTAGGTATTCATAAGCATCAGTCATTCTACTTATATGCTGTTGAGGTGTGGTGGTGTCTTCTCCAGTAAAGTGTGGGATTTTGTCTTGATATTTGTTTGGGAGAGGAGCCAAGGGCGGTGGCAACACCAAAGGTGCGTACCAGGCTGCCATGACTGGAGCTAATGGATGATGTGCAATATGAGGACTAGTAGGCTGAAATGAAGTGGTTTGAACAGTGGTGGTTTGACCAGGTGTGGCGGATGAATTTGGACTAGTGATCTGGTTTTGAGCAGATCTGGGATGATAGGAGCCAAATTGATAAAGAAGCTGGAAATCAGGAGGAGTGGTGGGTGAAGCTTCTCTAATAGGACTCTGTGGTGGGTTTAGGGGTTCAATATCGTCGAAGTTTATCTTACTATATGATTTACTTCGGGGAAGAGCTTGTGATGACTCTAGTTCCGAAGGTGAATCTAGAAGGATATTGCGAGTTTTAGGTACAGATCTTGTTCTACGGATGGATCTATTGGTAGCTAGATGATCAGTTTCAGAAGCTTGCCACAGAATCTTCTCTGGGTCACCTACTATGATAGGGGGATTTGGGTCTGGATGGGATCTGGTATTGATTCTTCGGGAAGCCAGATTTTAGATCCAGAGTTTAGAGAGAATGATATTGGTGAATGTTCTGGATGAGTGGGTTTTCTAAGGTTTTACTAGGGTGAAGGATGGTCAAAATTAATAGGATGGATTAGTGGAGTCGCCAGGTGGAACTGGGTTTTTTTTGTGAAGATAGCTATGGTCCACCACCAAGACTAATCTGAGAATGTTTTTTGGATTTTCTGAGTTTTATGTGCAGCCTATGGTTTGTTAAAGTATCCTAGACTTGTTTCAACACTTTGCTAGGGTGATGAGAAAAAAAAGAGTTTACTCTAAAAAATGAGTCTATGGACTGCCTGCTTGTTTATGGTACCTAAAGGAACAAAGAGTCTATAAGAGTTTGCTGGACTATTATGTACTCAATGTCTTACCATCTCCAACTATGTTAGTGAGTGATGGGAAATGCCTATAGGATAGTATCCTAGAGTTTGGTGAAATAGTAAGGCTTACTAGAAGTTAGTGGAGTCGCCAGGTGGAAAATCAGTTGTTTTGAGATATACTTGTATGGTCCACCACCAGTAATGTCAAAAGCCAATCTAAGGGAGTGTTTTTTGGGATTTTTTGAGTTTTATGTGCCTACAAGGTTTGGAAGAGTTTCCTATAACTGACTCATCATTTTGCTAAGATGGTGAAAGAGCTATTTTCTACTCTTCAAACAATCTCTAAGTTTACTAAGCTTGATTGAGACTTCGGGAGTTACTAAGTTGTACTTAGATTGCCACTAACTCGGAAGGTCCTACTGTGAGTGTCACTATGTTAGTGAGCAGTGGGATAAGTCAATCAAACAGTATTCTTAAAAATAAGGGACTTCTAGAGTTCTAAGGTGTCCTTAGATTGTCACTAACTCAAAGTCCCACCGTGATCGCCATTATGTTAGAGTGGCGATGAGGTGGATAAATCGGATGGTATTCTAAAATTTAGTAAGGTAGTAAGGCCTACTGGAGGCTAGTGGAGTCGCCAGGTGGATTTTTAGTTGTTTTGAGGTATATGTGTATGGTCCACCACCAGTACTTGACAAAAACCAATCTAAGGGAGTTTTTTTGTGGTTTTTTCTGAGTTTTATGTGCAGCCTAGGATGTAAGAGTGTTATAAACCTGATTCATCACTTTGCTAAGATGGTGAAACAGAGAGTTTACACTAAATGATTCTAGAGGCTGATGGTTTAAGTTAAAAGTTGAAGGACTAAGGAGCCTATAAAAGTTTGCTAGACTGTCATGTACTCAATAAGTCCCACCGTGATCGCAATTATGTTAGGGTCCCGTGATTTGGCCGATTGGCTAGCCAAATGACGATGTAACATCAAACCAAGCTTTGGAGCCCAAGGACCTAGCCTTCCTGGACTCAGAGAGGGCTCTCTCTATATGTGTAAAAGATGTCGGTGTGTTTACTTGCGATGTTCTGATATTATGCTAGTTATGAAGTGTGTTTTTGGTTTTTTTAGTTTTTAAGTTTGTGAGGGATGAAACTGATCAAATACATAAATTGGATAACAAGATGTAGATAAATTGGGCTATGGGGTCAAACAGGTCAAGGAAGCTATGAAGTGATGATGTAAAGCTGCTGTAGGGCCGATTTGATTCACAGTAGAAGGGATCTCCGGGCAAAATGGATTAAATGAACAATAAGTTGGTGAAAGACAAGGGATTTCAAGTGAAAACTAGTTAATAGCAGACATAAACATGTAATAGCAAGCCATTAATCATGCTGAGTATAACTATAAGCTAATTAATACATAGAAATCAAACATTCCAGCCATACATAGAGGTATAAGACCCTCTAACTTCGGGAAATGGCTATCAGACTTTGGGAAAACACATAAGACAAACTAACAACTCATAAACTACGCCGGAACGCCTAAACATAGTTTCTAAGTCATTGGGCACTTGGACAAACAAGTTGTCATAGTTTTAGGCAAAGGGCTAGATCGGGACTAGGCCTCCTTGGTTCAACAAAATGATCAAACAAATCAGTCAAAGAGAAATTTTTATGGACAGAAATATGGGCAGCTGATAGGTAGGTAGGGCAAACCATACATCCTACTCAACATACATAGAACTGATGAATAAAACTTAGGAACAATACCTTAGGTTACTAAAGAGAAGCTAAGAATTATTTAGCATAACTAAGGGAGAAGAAAACATCAAGCTATGAAGATTCAGGGATTTTGAGGTGCCTCCATGGGCATATCTCAAAATCAATCTTTACTGATCTATAGCAGCAAGAAATATGAATTATGAGTGAAAACTAGAAGACAAAACACATTAAGAAGCACTATACCATTCTACCATGTCAAAGAATCCATCAACAATCCTTCATCATTCCTCAAAAGCATCCAAGAGGCAGTCCAAAAATCATAACTCAAGTGTATTCTTCAAAGCTCATATGACCAATGTATTAATTCTTCTCTCAAGTTTAGCCTCTGATTTACAATGAGAACCATGGAATAAATAGGCTTGAGGAGGAAAACCTCATGGAGCAACTAGCTATCCCATTGGCCAAGTCAAAATATCTAAACTTGTCCTTGAGGCTTTGCAAAGCCCAAGGCACAAAATATCCCATAAAATATCTAAAAAACTGCTAAAAACGGAAATTATATTGACTTTACATGATTTCCCAATGATAAAAATAGCTTAACGCACATTTGGGAAAAGCAGATTTTTGGAGTTCAAAAATTACAAAAATACTTCATATTTAGGCCTGAAAAAGGTCCCCTGACTTGCTGGATGCAAATGGAAGCCTTCCCGATGTTGAAATGAGGCTCATGATGGCTTGTTGGAAATCTCTCTGCGTCTGATTTCCGGCGCAAGTGGAATCACCTCAATCTGATCTCTAAAAGTCCCTCAAAACTATACATCTGCGCAAAAACCCAGAAAATAGCAGACTGCTGATATGGCGGGCAGAATGTGCAAAATGAGGCTGTTTTTCGCCAATTTGAGGGGGTGAATGATCTTCAAATGCCCTGAAAATCGTTGGAGACCTGCTCATGGAATTATGGCATCCATTGGTATCATCCTCCTCCCTTGACAACTCATCAAACTGAAATGGCGAATTTATGAGTTTTTGGCAAAAAACCCAAAAATGCCAAAAAACAAAAAGTTTCCGAAACAGGCCCAAAATTGGCATGCATGACCCTCAAGGGTCCATAGAAACATGCTCTGAAGCTGAAGCCAAAATATCGAGGGCTGATATGCTTTTTGCTTCTTTCCGTGCTAGGCGCCTCTCCTTCAACTTCTTCAATTTTTCTTGTGCTACCTTCAATTTTCGCCTGGCAAAATGATTTAGCTTCTGAAAGTGAAGAGTCCTTTTCCTCTGTAGCTCAAGATCCCTGTTTTCCTTCTCAAGCTTTGTTTCCAAATGCTGGTTAGCCCTCTCAAGCCATGCTTCCTTGTTTTCCTCAATTTCTTGCTCAAAGAGGGCAGTGAGAGGAAAGGCTTCGAATTGAGCTTGTTCTTCTGCTCTCTGTTTCTCCAAGGCTCTTCTAAGCTTGATGGTTCTAGGCCTCTTCCGCCTAGGCTGGTCTTCCTCCTCTTCATCATCAAACTCGCCAATAAGCTCTTCAATTCTTACTTGCACCTTTTCTGCCTCTTTTTTATACTTGATCGCCCTTGCCTCATGAATGGCTGCATGATACTTCATTTGTTTGTTTTCAACCTCCAAGAAGTGGTTGAAATTCCTCGCCCTTTGAAGGTCTTCTTGTAACACCTCAATTTGCCCTTCTTTGTGAATGAGGAGGTTTTCAAGGATGCGGGCCTCGTTATCACTTTCATCGCTTGGGATAGGGATGACAGTTGATTTACCTCCATGCTTGGCACTTTCTCCAACGATGCTTTTGCCTTTGAATGCCAATCTAGCGCTTTTTCTCCTTGGCAAGCTAGAAGTTGTCTTTTTGGGCAATTTCCTCTTTCTAGGAACAGTTTTGGTCACTGTTTGGATGGCAGCCTTAGCTTGCTGTTCTTCATCAATGTTTTGTCCAATTTGTGTTTCAAAAGGCGCTTCAATTGTTTGCCCAACTTGCTGCTCCTCAACTGCTGTATGTTGTTGTTCCTCTTCTTGTATCTGCTGCTGCTCATCAACCTCCAACTGCTGCTGTTCCTCTTCTTGTATCTGCTGCTGACCTTCAAATTCTAGCTGCTGCTGTTCACTAATCTCTAACTGCTGCTGTCCTTCAATATCTAGCTGCTGCTGCCCACTGCCTTCTAGCTGCTGTCCCTCTTCCTGTACTTGCTGCTGTTCATCAACCTCTTTTTCTCCCTGTGGTTCACTGCCCTCTCCTTCTCCCTGTTGACTTAGCTGCCCAGTGATCATTTTGAGTTTTTTAGGTGTAGGCCTACTAGACAAAGGCACTGGGCGATGGACAGGCTGAGTAGGAGACACATGAATAGGAGGGACAGTGGCGAAATATGCATGGCTAATGAATGAATCCCATGGAACCCCTTTCTTCTCCAGCTGGTGTAAGAAGACAATCTTGATCAAGGAATGATGAAAGAGAGAAGGGATTTGCTGAGGTGGAGCCTTCTTTTGGACAGTAGCTGCCATTTTCTCTATGCTTTTGGACAAAAAGTATGGAAGGTTTAATTACCTGCTTCTGGTAAAATGCATCAACAAGCGGACATGATAGGCATAAATTTGGTTAAACCTCCCTTCACAAGTGAAATATCTCATTATGGCTTTCATCAGCGGAGCATAACTATCAAGAAGATAGGAAAAAGGGAAAATAGCAGTGATGGTTTCCCTGTGTTCAGGCTTGATGAAAGGTTTATAATCCTCTAGATCAAGATGCGCTTGTTTAAACCACTTTTCACCATGATACGAGATCTTGGTAGCCTTGGATACATACCTTGGGGAGATTTTGAAATCAAGACCTGCTAGCTGGAAGTGTTTGTCCTTGAATCTCAAAGCGCACAAATGTGTGAGGGGCGAAAAAATCTTGACTTCTTCTATCCTCTGGCAGAAATCAAGACAGCCTAATTCATGGAAATTGAAAAGCACTGATGGGTGAGCATTGATTTCTTCTATGGAGATAGGCTCATATCTCTTATGTGGACCGCTCTTGTGATCTCGCTTTGGAGGCATTCTGACTTGAACAAGCTTTGGAAGAGGCAAACTGCCTTTACTGTAAGAAACTGCTCTGCTGGATTGAGACTAGTCACTTGACTGTTTAGACAGATTAGACAATGTGGTTTGGATGAAATGCAACAATTTTTCTTTGAATAAACCACCTCTGTACTTCTTAAAAAACAACCCTCCAACTCTGGATGCACTTCAGCCAGGCAAACTTTTTAACAATGGTACCATGTGTAAAAGATGGGATAACTGCTTTGTAGATTCCCTGTGCACAGTTTTGAACAATCACCCCTCTTGTGAATTTGTTAGAGGCCAACCTACACTGGTATTTGTGTTTTCAAAACAAAACTCAAATATTAAAACCCTGCTCTTCAGGTCATTCACCTTGAAAATACCTCTGTCAACAGATTTCTATAAAAGAGACCATACAGTGGAAAAGAAAGGAGACTTTTTGGTTAGGTGAAATATTAGCCTACTGTGTTTAGGAAAACACCTTTCACTTGTGAATTTTGAGAAATCAATCACCACCTTTGTACCTCTGTCTCAATATTAAATGCAATCACCAAGAACTCTGCCCTTTAGAAAGTGGCCCTTTTCATTTGTGAAGTTTTAAGAAAACAAAAACCACTTTTGTACTTCTGCCTCCAAAGTTAGAATCCCATCAATGAAATCTGCCCTTCAGTGTACTATTTATCCTTAGAGTCTCTTTGTCAATCAGCTTTTCAAAATGATAGTATGGTGAAAAAGAGTGCGGACCTAGGTTAGATGAAAAATCAATACACAGTGCTTTATGAAGGACACTTTTTCTTGTGAAGTTAAAGGATCAACCATCACCTGTGTACTTCTGCCTCCAATGTTTACATTTAACCACCAACAACTCTGTCTCTCAATATGCTGTTCACCTTTGAAGATCTCTTTGCCAACATACTTACAGTAGTGAAAAATACAGTGAAACAGGGGGGCAGTTTGCTAAAAGGTGTGCTTGTGAGAGAATGCCAACAGTCACTCTGTTCTTTGAAATCTTTGAGTCACTCTGTTCTTTGAAATCTTTGATGTTAACCAACCTACCAAAACTCCTTGCTCAAGGAGGCTTTCAACCATTAAAACCTTACCCTGTATAAGTGTGCCACCCTTCAACAATTTGTATCTCAAGCAAACTATCTCACATATGATTAGACTGTCAATACAGAGTATTGGAGCAAAACCTGACAGAGTTTTTCAGAAGACTGTAGAGCTTTAAGACAAGGGTTATATGAGTTTTCTCTTTTAAAACAATAAATAGTCCCTTATAAGTGCAGCCTTCTGGTGATATTGTGAAAACCTTTGCTTGATTTATACTTCTGCTTGACCCAGAATCCTCTTTCCTATTTAAAATTTACTGTTCTCTGTGTATGCTATTTCACTTTAAACAAAATCATGCTCATTTTTAGCGTTACCCTTGTTGTGGATATACAGTCAAAATCAAGTTTTAGAGCGGAGGCACAGGGTTTTAAAAACTCAAAGCTTGAGCAGAGGCTACAAGGGTTTCTCTTAAAATGGTCAAGGCCTTTTCAACAATGCATAGCTTCAAACCACGGCACACAGAATTTAACTTTGGTTTTCGAGATTTCCGAGGTAGGAGTCGAAATACCTTTTGAATTTCGAGGAGAAATCCTTTGGAAGGATGCTTGAGTAGCACCGGAATTCTCCAAAACTGGCGCGGCACTCTTTGAAGAAAACACGTCGCGCAGAAAAGCCCTTGTCGGGCCTGTCGGGTCGATCTGTCGGGCGGTCGGGCGGCCTGTACAGGCGCGTCGCGCCAACGTACAGGCACGTCGCGCCGACAAAGGGCCCTGTGTAAATTTTCGCCCAGGCACGTCGCGCACAGATCCAGGCACGTCACGCGGCCTTAACCGGTGCAGAAAAACTTCAAATTGCTCAAAAAATGCTTTGATACTCGGGGGTTGCGAAGTTTGGTTTTGAATTTCGACAATGACCTTCGTACTCCCCTATTCCACTCTTTTAACACACCTTCAACGGATACTTTCATTGTTTATTTGAAATACATAAATAAAGAACCCACGGCTATCTTTTGAACACAGTGAAGTCTTTCTTTCAAACAGTGGCATTTCCTTGCTTTGAGAGTTGATGTCTTTATTTGCGTTCTTGATTTCTTTATCACTGTAAGTATTTAAACTTTGCCGGTCCTATTTGGACTTGATGATATCTCTGCCCTTCTAAATGATATAAAACTGTGTTTGTTATCGAGCTATTTAAACAATGATAGTAATCTCTGTTCTTAGGTGGTTTACAGGTTTCCCTCTGGACTGTAAGTGCCATCTTTTGATGGCATGTTTTCACACTAGACTTCTCTGTTTACTCAGAAGGGATTTCTTGCCTTTAACCATCTTGAAGCAACTGCTCCTTTTGGCATCAATAGCATACAATATGTTCAATATTTTCTCTTTTCCACTACAGGTACTGTCTGACAGACAGTTCTTTGAAAAGGGAAAACAGTACCTTTGCCTCATAAACAGTAACACTTACCTGTGCAATGAATTTTATTCAATTTCTTTGTATCCTTCCATTGTATTTTATATCAATCAGCTTCAGCAACTTGCAATGGCTTTGGCCATCTACTCATGCATGGAGGAGGCTCTTCATCAGGTAAGGTATCCGAAGGCTTTTTGACCACTATGTTTGACACAACCTTTCTCTGAATGTGGTGGTAAGTAAACCACTTGAACAACATCAATCTTGGCATCACTACTTGCAAGTATCACTGTATTTCAGAAGAAACCCTAGCCACAGTGACACTGTTCTAAGGGTGACTGAGATATTTATCATTTGGCTTGTTCATCTCATGACCTGTTACTTGACAAAAAATCTTTGTGACTATGAAGGTTAGTGCTTTTTGAAAAACCAAGGACTTTCCTTCTGCCTGTGTAATGGCATTGGTTGACAGCATCTATTCCATTTGATCTTGGACAAAACAGGCTACTTAAGATTGGAATGTTTACTGATGACATGCTTTCTAAAGCTTCAACAATTCACATGATTTGCAAGTTTGAAATGGTCTCCTTTATCAGACCAAACTCCCCTTTCCTTTGGGCTAGCATATTTCCACTATATTCCTGTTATGATCATCAGTCACATTCATAAAACCTGGAGTCCCTGTTTCATTTGTTTCAGTTCAAGTCAAACCTGGATCTTTGCAATCATCTAAGTCAATATTGGCCCGCGCCCTCTGCTTATGGATGAAGGAGGCGGCCTAACCCTCTGCTTGTAAATGAAGGAGGTTCTGGGCCTTGAAAATTTACCAGTTTGCTAAGACAGTGGTGACCTTTTCTTACTGTGATTTTTATGCTGAAAAGAGCTGTAAAGTCCAGATGAGTAGCTTTCTGTTTTGCAGACATATCTAAAGGCTCAAGTTACATTTAGAAGCAGCTGTTCCTCTAACTGTAAACTCAAACATTACTCCATGAGATGAAATATATTTCCTGCCTTTGTAGAACCATAGAACACTGTGAAAAACCTAATAGTCAGCTTGAGATTGGGTTTTATGCAGTGCTGAGATCTAGGGGGTGTGAGTGGCGCGACTTAGGGCTTTTTGTCAATTTCATTTGCAAAGTAAGAGGTCAGTCATGGTAGGCCTGTTGCAGATGGAGGCTTTTTGGCTTTTTGGTGATTGCCAAGGGTGAAATGTCCTAAAACGCCACTTCCTAACATAGGGGAGACTTTTGAAATAGATGTGGATCTGCCTTTTAAAGCTGATGGGCATATCAAGAAGGCTAAAGCTAGATAGGATAGTGACAATGAGGTTTTGATTTCGCCAGGGGTGGACTGAATAGGTAGAAAGGCGAAAAAAGTTTTGGGAGGGTTTTCTGGATGACATATTGACATAAGGAAATCAGTTTCTAGAAAACTCAGCTGAAGATATAGTCATCACTAACATGTAAAAAATACTGATGGCTAACAGGGAGCATAATTGGGAGAGAGACACATGGGTTGAATGTCTCCTTTGGGGAAGAGGATTCCCACACTTTCTGCATTACATGTTCTAATGGGAGCATGGGAGGTGATATGGCCACCACAGCAGAACACTTGTTTTTTCATGAGGTGGATGATGGGGTTGATTGGATGCCATATGATGATTATTTTCTATCCATCACATATGGGATGGTTTGGGCCAGCTTGATTCACAACGTTGGAGAGGAGATATTTGGAGGTCTAGCCTTCTACTTGCCACCTAAGGGAAACCTTCTTGCAGCCCATGATCAGCAAATGCTCTACACTTATCATAAGTGGAGAGGAGGACAGCATTGGGGAGGCTACTTTGTCTACCATGATCAGATTTTCAGCCCACCTACTTTGCAGGAGCTAAAGGTGGAGGAGAATTTTCAGGAGTTGCCATGTTGGGAGGTAACTCATTTAGTATGGATGTTTGCTTGGAAATGGGGATACACATGGGAATGATAGTTCCCAATACTTTTTATATTCCATTCCTCAAGAGAACTCCTAGACAACGCCTTATTGCCTTCTTGAGTACTCTACCTATTCATGATGATAGCTATTTAGCTAACTTGCATGCTTGGGAGAGGCAGTAAGGGGAATTATCGTTGAGACAACATCATATTCCTTGGAGGAGTTCATCATATGAGGATGCTATAGGAGGAGGGAAGACTTCTCAGTTCTATCCTTGCAGTTGCTTGAGGTCAAGAAACATTTGGGAGGGGAAGACTGTAATATTCCAAAATTACCATGCAGCTAATTGGAATATTAAATTTTGTTGATTTCACTTAGGAGATGAATAAATGGGTAAGGAGGCCCATACATTTCAGAAATAAGAATAAAATCCCTCATAGTGTGGAATGGGATTATAATGCTAGCTGAATTTTAAATTCTCATATGTGAACAGGGACAAATGCATGAGGACAAGGTCAAGTTTGACCAAGTCAACAGCACTGGTATGAGAGGAAGAGATCATCCATGGAGACAACGCAATGCAAGTAGGAGGAAGATTCCTTAGTGAAGGAAACCCTAATGAGTGGGTCCCAAAGCAAGAAGTATCACACATGTTTCAAAGGAGGGAAAGGCAGACATAGCAAGACATCTTATGAATTGAATATTGGATTTTGGTCTGCATGACTATCCTGCTTTCTTCAACTGTTTAGCTTAGATTGATGTGCTGCTTAGCACAAGGCATTCCTGTTTAGGAATTCCTTCTCCTTTCTTGAGAGGCCTCTTGAAGGATCTTGTAATGAATTTCTCCACATCCAGGCTTGAGGCCAAGCATCCTCCTTCAGCTACAACGTTATTTCTGTAGCATTATAACGTTGTGTTGCAGGGTGTTGCAGTGGGGGTTCACAACACCACTTCCAGAGCTTGTTTTTTAGAGGATGGAGCTTCCATTCCTTTGGGAGACCAGCAAGGAATATTCTGGAGCATATTGTCATATCTTGGCACTTGGCCAAAGTACTCCCATCACCTACAGCACAGTCCCTTGAAGAAACTACATCATTTCTTGCAGTGTTGCAGTGTGAGGGTCAAACCCCTCAATCTTCATCTACTTTCTTAGGGAAAAGGCCAACCTTTCTCACAGAAAGTTTGTAATGAAGGATACTCCTTCATTTATTGTATTATTTAGCTGTATGTAAGTAGAGCTTCAGTATACTGTGTTATTTCAGATCCAGATCTGAAGATCTAGCATTTTGTACTTGGGCTTTCATGAAACCCTTGACGGGTTATCTTCATAATGTGTAAAAGGGGCTAGATCCATATTTTTCTCCATGCTTTGAGTAATAAAACTCCATATATTTTATTTCCATTTTATTTTAGTAGAAACCCTCATAAAATTACGCAATGCATGCTTCTGAAAATTTTTCATAAATCAAGTCATGGGATTTTGGCATTTTAAAGCCATATTAGGACCAGGAGATATGTTTAACACATCAAAAGGGATTTTTTTCTGATCCCCTTCTAGATGTGAGTCCCATAATACATAATAAAAGGGCTCCCTGAGTTATTTCTCATAGTTATAACATAATTCCCTGAAAATAACGTTTTTAAGGCACATATTGTTGCATTTCCCCACTTTGGGATAAAATAGTGGGACATATTTCTTGTTGTTGTACATGTAATTGATGGCTATGTGTTCTACACACATTTTATGAGTTAATTTCTCACTTCAACTCCAGTATTGTGTTTAAGTATTGTTGCATCCCCATTTTGGGATATTACACAAGCAAGGCAGGTTGTTTAGAGGCTGAGAATTGGCTAAGTGTTGGCTAGTTTTGTCCAGGACAGTGTGAGACAGTTAGCAGGGTGTTGGAAACTCTTGTGAGAAGAGTGCATTGTAATTTTTTCATGTTTCCATGTTGAATATACAATATAATATAGTGGGGTTTTGAGCAGCAAGCTTTCCGCAGGAAATTATCTGTGTTGTGGTTTGATTTGATTCTTTCTTTGCTTCATGTGATTGGCGATTGTGTTTAATTTCTAAAATTTATTTGTAGAAATGATTCAGTATATAGATTTAGTACATTATTAGATTGGATTGAATCCATGATATACTTATTATTTGTCTAATTTCTACATTTACTATGTCCTTTAGAGTTGGGTTCATCCTTATTTGGGGTTGCCACATAGGCTTTCATCCTTCCTTAATGTAAATATGATGTTTTCATACTGAAGGATGCACCACTTTCATGTCCTTGTAATCCCAAGAAAAATCATCTATTTTTTCTTTTAGAAGCTGGCATAATTTCTCTTCTTCTTCATCTGAGAGGTTTGAGTTGATTTTCAGAGAACTGGATGGGTCAAACTCTACAACCTTGGTTATTTCAAAGGTTAAATTGACTGAGTACAATTCCATCCAAGGTTTTCTTTCAGATTATTTGAGTAGGTTTTCAAGTGGACCATTAGTGGGGGACTGGTTTTCAATTCTATGGTCGATGAGTTCATATTCATCAAGTTTCCCCCCTCTAAGAACAAAATCTATGGTACAAATGGGGGTAGTGTTTATATGCCTCATCTTATTCATCCTCCAACCATATAGGTAGATCACGATCAATGGAAGGCTTGGCTGGAGGATATAATATGAGTTGTTTAGAGAAGGGCCCATTCTTAATAGTCATTTTTACGGCCCGACAGCTGATATAAGCATACAATGGCTAACCAAGGTCTCCCTAAGATGAGAGGATATCCATTGAACTTGGATTTTGGCTGCAGAACCAAAAATCTGTAGGATACTCCAAAGAGTCAATTGAAACCATAAAATCCTGAGAAATTTCTTCTATAGTTACTATAGACCAATCTACAAGTTGCAGAACTGTTGTGGTTTTACTCAAATTCCCTTGGAGGTTTAGTTTCAACATAGTTTTTTTGGTCATGACATTTATGGTAGCCCCTGTTAACACTCCACTGAATCTCTGAGGTTGAGAAGAGACCAACAAAGGTAACTACAGACCAAGCTCCCGCCAAGTAACTAGCCCTACTAGGTAGGATAGATCTCTCTTGATAATAGCCAAGAGGGCTGGATCAATTAGGTTTTAGGCTAGGTATAGTATCACAGGGGTTTTGATTGGTTCATTTGGGTGTTGGATGAGTGAATTAGGTCAAAGAGGTAACTAGGTTAGGGCAAATAAGATCAGAATTGTAGGCATCTGATGGGGCAAGGTAGGTAGGCACTCTAACACTTTAGGGTTCTTAGGTGAGATGCATAAGACTAGTGAGGTGCTAAAAATAGCATGGAAGTACATTAATTCTTTTAAAACTAAAGAAATGAAACAAATTATGATGATTCTCCCAAAACAGAGCATAAAAGATGTATTCTGCTTATCATACTTGAGAATCAAACATATCATAGCAGTGGAATGAAAATGGAAAGTAAAAAAAATTCATACATATGCAACAAAATAAGAAACTATTTCAAAATAAAGTACCACAAGAATCCCACCAAAATAACTGCAACTCATCCAATATATTACAGCCAAAATCTGAAATACATTAGTGTCTCTGATCAATACAACACCATCCAACTTCTCTATGAGTGAAGAGGTGAAAGATATAGGAAAGAAACAACTTCTCCCAACATCAGGGGTTGAATCCCTAAGTTGAGGAGCTGAACCACAAAAGGCTGAACTGAAAACCCAAAGACTAGGGAGGTCAAACAAACTTTCACCTAATTTTGGTGAAACTAATTCATTCATCCATGAAAACACTTTTACCCAATGTATTTACCCTCTAGTAACTCAAAAATTTCTTAATGAAATTTACATCCATCATTTACATCAGTAAAATTCACATTTTCCATGGTCAAACTCAAAAAACTAGGAAAAAATAATAAAAAAACCAGAGAATTGCGAAGAATGCAACGCGAGTGTCAGGAGCGCAGCGCCAACTTCAAGCCAACTTTTGAGGGGGTTTCTGATGTCCAAATTAAGCTCAGGATAGCTCATTGGAAATCCTCTCCTGTCTAGTTTCCAAAAATGTACTTGGTTTCCAAAAATGATGAGTTGTAGCCCTCCAAAATTTGAATCTCTCAATATTGTCCTGGAGTGCAGTGCCTGCTTGAAAATGAGGGCAGAAATGTCATTTTTGATGTGTTTTTGGCCATTTCTCCTTCTAGTTTTTTCCAAATTGGGTGTGTAAAGTGTCAAATTGCATTTTTTTTGCCTTCTGAATCCAATGGTGGTATTATTTTTGCATTTTGAGGCCCCTGGAAGAAGTCGCTCCTAACAGTCAAATTGTGTTGAAGATTGTCAGAAGTTTACACAAAAACCAAAAATTGCAAAAATTGCTCAAAAACTCTTTAAAATTGGTATGTGGAATGGTGATGAATTATTATAAGCAATCAGAGAAGCCTCAGTAAGGATGTCAAGCTTATCTTCTTCCTTTTGCTTAATTAGTGTTTGCTTATGTTTTTCCTCCAATTGCTTGAGTTTAATGTTAAAGATCTTATTTCTGGTTTGATAATGGTGGCCCATGTGCCTTAGCATTTGAATTTCTTTGTTAGCCTTTTGCAAAAGCTTCTCCAGGTGGATGTTGGTCTTGTCAAGCCAAATTTCCCTATTCTCATCAATTTTCTTGGAAATTCTCTTTCCTAAGGTGAGTTTTTTTACCTCCAATGCTCTTTGAGGCCTCTTGTTTCAGGTCTCTTCCTAGTGGTTTGCACCTCATCATGCTGAGGATCATCATGTGCCATAAATTCCTTACCTTTGGTATCTTGTTTCTTGGCCTTCAACAGCTCTAATTCTAAAAGTATTTTCTTGTCACTAGGTTGCTTGTTTTCTTGCTCAAGGTAGGAGATGACAAATTTGGCTCTTACCAAATTATCTTGTAATTCCCTGATCTTGGCATATTTCTCTTGGATGATCAGTCTTTAGCTGTCATGATCATCTAGGTCATACAAGTCCACCAAGTCAAACTCTCTTTCTTGCTCATGATGAAGGTCTTCCTCTTCTTCCATGTTTTAGTTGTGTTTTGGGAAAAACCTTTGGGAAGAAGGGGAAGGGAAAGGGAGTAGGATAGTGGGGTTAGGGAGTTGGGATGGCTAAGGGAAAATTTATGGAAGTAGGGAAGGGAGTTAGGGAGCTATGGGAAATGATGGGAGGGCAAAATGCTTAGGGAGATAGACTAGGAAATTCAATTACAGGGATTTTGTTTAGGTAACTAGGAAATGCCACCTAGATTTAGGGTTTTGGGAATAGATCTAGGGAAAAGGGATTGGAGAAGTGTAAGGGAAACGGAATTATCTAGGGAGTGTGAGGAAGGGATATAGGGTCCAAGGGAAGTTAATTCAACTTGGTAGGGGGAGGATTATGGTTTCTTTACCCAATTTTGGAGTGGCATATGAGGGATATTTAACACCATGAATTCTTAATTATAAACTTTAAAAAAGGGTTGGAGGAGATCAAAATTACATGGAAATAACTTAAGAGGATTTTATTTGATGAAGACACCACTTGCAAGAGGTTTGGAGAGTTGTGGGCGAAATTTTGCAGGAGTGCAACGCCTATGCCGGGAGTGTAGTGCCAAGCCCAAGAGCGCAGCGCCGCATTAAAACCTACTTTTGGATGACTTCCCGAAGTCCAAATTGGATAAATGATAGCTCATTGGAAATATATTTTTGTGTACTAAACAATGGACCTATAGATAATTGAAAATGATCAAGTATAGCCCCTCAAAAATCAATTCTCCCAATACTATTCAAAAAGTGCAGAATGGGGGTGCAAAAAGCACAACATTCTTTTGAAGGTCACTTGTGGAGGTGTTCCTAAACTCCAAATTGAGCTCATGATAGCTCATTGGAAATCTCTCTTTGTCGAGCTATCATTTTATTCATCAAACAAGTCATTTGGACATTCTAGCTAGGATAAAATTTGAGTTTCCCAAGGTCACTCCAGAAGTGCATCAACTCTCTTGTAGCAACTATATTTTTGACACTTATCTCAAACCATAACACTTGTGTAAAAAATGAAGGAGGTTTTTCTTCCTTGTTCTATCATTAAAAAAAATCACTTTCAGGTTTATGAAATTCATCGCCATTTGGTCATAAACATACTTTGGAGCAAAACTGGCCCTATGTGTGGCAAATGATTTGTCCCTTGGATTGACTTCCTAAAAAATGATGGAGACATGATGTTTATGAGCTGAAATGGCCTCATACTTGATGAAATTTCATGAATTGTCTTGGGACCCACATTTCCTCTAATTGTTGGTGTAGAATGGTGCAATTTTGTTTTTGATGACCTTGAAAACCCTAATACCTAATGGAGACTCTGAATGAATGAAACCATGATGAAAATGACTAAAATAATAATGACAACTCTTGGTGATGGTACACTCAGACTGAGTGGTGAAATACATCTTCCTTGCTAACTATAGCAAATCAGTAAAAGGATCTTCAAAAATATGAAATGTTACCTTGTCTTGAGATCCAGCAAAAACACAACACTCTTCATTCTTATCTAAAAGAACACTTGGTTGTTGATCCATAGGAATGCATAGGGAAGTATGACTTTCTGCTATCTTAGTGTTAGCTATAAATTCCTCAAACATGGGAAACTATGACTCTATCTCTTGCATATTGTCTATATTAGGCTCATACTCCTCAAATTCATAGTCTAAATAATCCTTGAATAGAAAAAATTCTTCAATATTTTTAAACATGAAAATCTTATCCTCTTAATGAAATAAAATAGTCCCTGTTAGTTGATCTCCTTGTAGGAAATCATCATCACAAATTGGCTTACTCACAACAACTTCCTGTATAGTTTCATCAGTCTCGTTATTGTCATCTTTTAAACTTAGATTTTCATTTTCAATAATGGAAGAAGTTTCACTAACACATTCTTAACTATATGAACATTAAAAACCTACATTACCTTGGGTTATAACATGACTTTTCAGGATTTTATCTATCTCATCTTCAGACAGAGGAAAAACTTGAGTTTTATAGCAGTTAACATTGGCTTGATGATTTTCATTTTCAAGATTAAGAATAGGAATTTCTCTTTCTTGGTCCCAGTCTTTTTCATCCAAGGAGGAGACTGTTGATTCTTGTTGGGAGGAAAAATCATATAAGGATTCTATGATCTCATCATCTAGACACTCTTCATCCCTATACAAATTTTCAAGAAACTCAATGAAATTTTCAAAAATATCAAAACAAGTATTGATCATCGATAAGGAAGAATTAGAGCTTTGATAATGTTGAAAGAAAACTGAATGAAAGTCCTTTAAAGAATATAAAATAGTAGATGGTAGACTCTCATACCATGATCTTGTTTTTTCCTCCAAGGTATCCATAAACATCTTCATCAGAAAATATTCAGGAAACTCAATCTTTATTTAGTGAATATGAAAATGAAATTTGACCAAATGCAAACTAGCATCTTCACCGTCCTGGCCCTTAAACTTTGATAGTCTTGATTGCCAATATATACAAGGAATACGGTTCAGAAAACTTGTAATATGAGCTCGATTCATAGCAGCATACTTTAGAGCAATTGAATCCATTTTGACAACAGTGATTTCACCAAGAATATCTTCAAACTATCGGTTCTTGAACAGTGGAATCACCATGAAAATTCTGAACCTTTGGATTCTTCGACACTGGAGTCTCCAAGTGAATGGTTCAGCCTTCACATGCATCTAACCATTTTCCACCATTAGCAACCAGATCTAAACTTTGATGATTGTCGTCCTAGGGAAAATCTGTCACTTTCTCCCCAGTATGGTCGCCAAGATGTTAACACTCCACCGAATCTCCGAGGCTGAGAAGATACCAGCAAAGTTAACTAAAGACCAATATCTCACCAAGTAGCTAGCCCTACTAGTCAGGAGAGGGCTATCTCCAAAGGATCACAACCAAGAGGGTTGGATCAATTAGGTTTTAGGCTAGGTATAGTAGCACATGGGTTTTTATTGGTTGATTTGGGTGATGGATGAGTGAATTAGGTCAAAGAGGTAACTAGGTCGGGAAAAAAAAGATCAGAATTGCAGGCATATGATGGGGCAAGTTAGGAAGGCACTTTAACACTTTAGGGGTCTTAGGTGAGATGGATCAGACGGGTGAAGTGCTAAAAAGAGCATGACAGTACATGAATTATTTTAAAACTGAATAAATGAAACAAATTATGATGATTCTCCCAAAACAAAGCATAAAATATGTATTCTTCTTATCATACTTGAGAATAAAACATATCATAGAAGTGGAATGAACATGGAAAGTACAAAAAATTCATACATATGCAACAGAAGAAGAAACTATGTCAAAATATAGTACCACAAGAATCCCACCAAAATAGTTGCAACTCATCCAATATATTCCTCCCAAAATCTAAAATACAATATTGTCTCTGATCAATACAACACCATCCAACCTTCTCTATGAGTGAAGAGGTGAAAGAAATAGGAAATAAAAACTTCTCCCAACCTTAGGGGTCGAATCCTTGAGTTGAGGAGTTTATCCACAAAAGGTTGAACTAAAAACACAAAGACTAGGGAGGTCAAACCAACTCTCCCCTAGTTTTGGTGAAATTAATTCATTCATCCATGAAAACACTTTTACCTAATGTATTTACCCTATAGTAACTCAAAAATATCTTAATTAAATTTACATCCATCATTTACATCAGTAAAATTCACATTTTCCATGGTCAAACTCATAAAACTAGGAAAAAATTAGAAAAACCAGAGAATTGTCAAGAGCGCAATGCCAGTGTTAGGAGCGCAACACCAACTTCAAGCCAACTTTTGAGGGGTTTTCTTATGTCCAAATTGAGCTCAGGATAGCTCACTGGGAAGCCTATCCTGTCTAGTTTCCAAAAATGTGCTTGGTTTCCAAAAATAATGAGTTTTAACACTCCAAAAGTTGAATCTCCCAAGACTGATCAGGAGCGCGGTGCCTACCTGGAAATGAGGGCAGAAATGTCATTTTGAGGTGTTTTTGGCCATTTATCCTTGTCATTTTTCCCAAATTGGGTGTGTAAAGTGTCAAAATTGCATTTTTTCTGCTTATGAATCCAATGGTGGTATTATTTGTTCATTTTTAGGCCCCTAGAAGAAGCACAATGCCTAGGGCGACGCGCTCCTGATAGTCAAACTGTGCTAAAGACTATTAGAAGTTTGCACAAAACCCAAAATTGAAAAAATTGCTCAAAAACTATTCAAAATTGGTATGTGGAATGATGATGAAGTATGTTAAGCAATCATAGAAGCCTCAGCAAGGATCTTAAGCTTATCTTCTTCCTTTCACTTAATTAGGGTTTACTTATGTTTTTCCTCCAATTGCTTGAGTTTAATGTTACAGATCTTATTTCTAGTTTGATTATGGTGGGCCATGTGCCTTAGCATTTGATTGTCTTTTTTTCCTTTTGCAGAAGCTTCTCCAGGAGAATGTTGGTATTGTCAAGCCAAATTTCTCTATTCTCATCAATTTTCCTGGCAATTCTCTTTCCCAAGGTGAGTTTTTCTGCCTCCAATGCTCTTTGTGGCATCTTGTTTTGGGTCTCTTCCTGGTGGTTTAAGCCTCATCATAATGAGGATCATCATGTGCCATCATTTCCTTACCTTCGGTATCTTGTTTCTTGGCCTTCAATAGCTCTAATTCTAAACGTATTTGTTTGTCAGTGAGCTGCTTGTTTTCTTGCTCAAGGTAGGAGATGAAAATTTTGGATCTCGCCAAATTATCTTGTAATTCCTTGATCTTGGCATATTTTTATTGGATGATCAGTCTTGACTTTTCATATTCATCTATTTCATCCAAGTCTACCAAGTCAAACTCTCTCTCTTTCTCATGATGATGGTCTTCCTCTTCTTCCATGTTTCAGTTGTGTTTTGGGAAAAACCCTTGGGAAGAAGGGGAAGGAAAAGGGAGCAGGATAGTAGGGTTAGGGAGTTGGGATGGCTAAGGTAAAATTTATGGAATTAGGGAAGGGAATTAGGGAGTTGTGGGAAGTGAAGGGAGGGCAAAAGGCTTAGGGAGATGTACTAGGGAATTCAATTACAAGGATTTTGTTTAGGTAGCTAGGAAATACCACCTAGATTTAGGGTTTTGGGAATAGAGTTAGGGAAAATGGATTGGAGGAGTGAAAGGGAAAAGGAATTGTCTATTGAGTTTTATGAAGGGATATAGGGTCCAAGGTAATTTAATTAAACTTGGTAGGGAGAGGATTAGGGTTTCTTTACCCAATTTTGGAGTGGCATATGAGGGATATTTAACACAATGAATTCTTAATTATAAACTTTAAAAAAAGGTTGTAGGAGGTCAAACTTACATGGAAATAACTTAATAGGAGTTGATTTGATGAAGAAACCACTTGTAAGAGGTTTGGAGAGCTGTGGGTGAAATTTGGCAAGAGCGCAGCGCCAGAATGTGAGGAGCGCAATGCCACCTTCAAACCTACCTTTGGATGATTTCCCGAAGTCTGAATTGGGCACATGATAGCTCCTTGGAAATTTATTTCTTTCTAACACAAAAGGAAGCACTGAAAATTATCAAGTATAGCCCCTCAAAAATCAATTCTCCCAAGACTGGTCAAAAAGTGAAGAATGAGGGTGAAAAAAGCACAGTGTGCTCTTGCAGGCCACTTTTGGAGGCCTTCTTGAACTCCAAATTGAGCTCATGATAAATCATTGGAAATCTCTCTCTATCTAGTTATCATTTGATTCATCAAGCAAGTCATTTGGACACTCCAACTAGGATAAAATTTGAGTTTCCCAAGGTCACTCCAGAAGTGCAGCAACTCTTTTGTAGCAAATATACTTTTTGAAATTTCTCTCAAACCATAACACCTGTGTAAAATCAAAAGGAGGTTTTTCTTCCTTGTTATATTATTAACAAAAACCTTTTTCAGTTTTGAGAAATTCATCTCCATTTGGTCATAAACATACTTTGAAGAAAACCTAGCCCTATGTGTGGAAACTGATTTGTCCCTTGGAATGAATTCTTGAAAAATAATGGAGACATGATATTTATGAGCTGAAATGGCCTCATACTTGATGAAATTTCATGAATTGGATTGAGACTCACATTTCCTTTAATTGTTGGTGCCGGCTGGCGCAATTTTTTTTTTATGACCTTGAAATCCTTAATACCTAATGGAGACTCTGACTGAATGAAACCATGATGAAAATGACTGAAATAATAATGAAAACTCCTAGTGATGGTACACTCAGCAAAGTGGCGAAATGAGCAAGAAAGTGATGAAATTTTTTAAAAGAGTGAAGTCTGACCTAAGGCTACCTCTAGTGACAAAATTTTTGCATGATGTCCTAATGGAATGACAAAATTTTCAGAATGGGACCGTAATATGATGTGAAAAGAGATATTTTGATCATTGGTGGCAGGATGAAAAAACTGACACTAACATTGGCTCCAACTAGGGATGGTAGCTCCTTGGAGGTGCCAAGAACATCGTAGACCAAGTAGCCTAACCATTGGGCATGGAGTCAAAAGCTAAAAACCAAACTAAATACTAAAAACTTGACTCAATAAACTGAATCAAGACTTGACTGAAAATTTTTGAAAACTGACTCAAAACTGACTGAAATAAAAAACTTACTAAACTTATCGATGGCAGCATATCACCGAGACTTGAGGGCTTCCAATATTGATGACAACCACCTAGCTGCTGAAGACATATGTACAATCATGTGAAGTGATCCTTCCAGTATAACCAATCTAGCAAATGGCTACTTACATGAATCATGCTCACACTTTCCTCGAGTAGGCAAAAAAAACAAAAAACTAGACAACTCTAAGTGTCCACTGAACATGTGCTTCTGGTCCATGAAAACAAGAAAACACATCTTCCCTGCTAACTGTATCAAATCAATAAAAGGATCTTCAAAAATATGAAATTTGACCTTATCTTGAGATCCAGAAAAAACACATGCACACTCTTCATTCTAATATGAAAGAACACTTTCCTATTGATCCATAGGAAGTCATAGGGAAGTATGACTTTCTGTTATCTGAGTGTTGGATGTAAATTCCTCAAGCATGGGAAACTCTGACTCTATCTCTTGCACGTTGTCTGTCTTAGTCGTATACTCCTGAAATTCATAGTCTAAATCATTCTTGAATAGAAAACATTCTTCAAGATTGTTAAACATGACAGCCTTATCCTCTTCATGAAAGAAAATATTTCCTGTTAGTTGATCTCCTTTTAGGAAATCATCATCACAAATTGGCTTACTCACAACAACCTCATCTATAATTTCATTAATCTCGTTACTGTCATCATTTAAACTCATTTTAATTTTCAATAATGGAAGAAGTTTCACTAACACATTCTTTACTATGTGAACATTAGCTTTTCAGGACTTGATCTATCTCATCTTTAGACAGAGGAGAAACTTGAGTTTTATAGTAGTTAACATTGGCTTGATGATTTTCATTTTCAATATCAAGAATAGGCATTTCTCTTTCTTGGTCCTGGTATTTTTCTTCCAAGGAGGAAAATACTAATTCTTTTTGGGAGGAAAAATCATATAGGGCTTCTATGATCTCATCATATAGACACTCTTCATCCCCATACAAATATTCAAGAAACTTAATGAAATTTTCATAAATCTCACAACAACTATCAATCATCGACAAGGAAGAATTAGAGCTTTGATAATGTTGAAAGAAAACTAAATGAAAGTCCTTTAGAGAATATAAAATAGCAGATGGTAGATTCTCATACCATGATATCGCTTTTTCCTTCAAGGTAGCCATAAACATCTTCATCATACAATCTTTAGGAAACTCAATATTTAGTCTATGAATATGAAAATGAAATTTGACCAAATGAAAACTAGCATCTTCATGTCCTGATCCTTAAACTTTGATAGTCCTAATTGCCAATTTATAAAAGGAATACAATTCGAAAAAACCAGGAATATGAGCTCGATTCATAGGAGCATACCTTTGAGCAATTGAATCCATTTTGAAAACAGTAAGTTCACCAAGAATATCTTCAAACTACCAGTTCTTGAATAGTGGATTCACCATGAAAATTTTGGACCTTTGGATTCTTCAACACTGGATTCACCAGGTGAATGATTCAGCCTTCATATGCATTTGACCATTGTCCACCATCAGCAACCAGATCTAAACTTTGATAATTTCTGTCCCAAGGAAAATCTGTCTCTTTCTTCCCAGTATGGTCGCCAAGATGTTAACACTCCACTGAATCTTCGAGGCTGAGAAGAGACTAGCAAACGTAACTACATACCAAGCTCTCGCCAAGTAGCTAGCCATACTAGGTAGGAGAGGGCTCTCTCCAAAGGATCACAGCCAAGAGGGTTGGATCAATTAATTTTTAGGCTAGGTATATTAGCAGCGGGGTTTTGATTGGTTGATTTGGGTGTTGGAAGAGTGAAGTAGGTCAAAGAGGTAACTAGGTCGGGGCAACTAAGATCAAAATTCCAAGCATATAATGGGGAAAGGTAGTTAGGCACTCTAACACTTTAGGGTTCTTAGGTGAGATGGATCAGACTGGTGAGGTGATAATAAGAGCATGACAGTACATGAATTCTTTTAAAACTGAAGAAATGAAACAAATTATGATAAGTGGAATTAACATGGAAAGTACAAAACATTCATACATATGCAACATAGGAACAAACTATCTCAAAATAAAGTACCACAAGAATCCCACCAAAATAGCTACAACTCATCCAATATATTCCTAGCAAAATTTGAAAAACACTAATGTCTCTAATCAATACAACAACATCCATCCTTCTCTATGAGTGAAGAGGTGAAAGATATAGGAAAGAAACAACTTCTCCTAACCTTAGGGGTCGAATCCCTGATTTGAGGAGCTAATCCACAAAAGGCTGAACTGAAAACCCAAAGACTAGGGAGGTCAAACAAACTCTCCCCTAGTTTTGGTGAAACTGATTCATTCATCCATGAAAACACTTTTGTAATGTTCCAAATTTTGCAATAAAGTATTTGGAACATTAATCTTGCTTTTATTTTAATAAAAGGAATAAAATGGGTGAGGGAACCCATGTAGCAAATTAATAATCACTCCCATGGTGCAAAAAGTCACTTAAGTGGCTTAAGTTAGCAGCCCAAGTGTGAAAAGGGCCAAAAGAAAGTGAGCTAGACTATGGTTGACTAAAGTCAACAACGTGCCCAAGAGGGGGAAGCTTGCACAAGAATATTTCATATTTGGATGGAGGGAAATTCGAAATGGGAGAAACCCTAATGTGAGTGGGGTCCATGACAATGAAGCATTCCTTGTATAAAAGATGAAGGGGAGCCATTGTTGAAGATCATCTTTGGAGATATAATTCAAAGTTGAAGCTCTCTTCAACTTGGTGCTACTTAGCACAAGAGGGATTCCTATTTAGGAATGCCCTACTTTTCCATGGGAGGCCATGGAGAGATTGTTCTTCATCTTCCTCACATCATGGCTTGAGGCCAAAGCAGTCATTTACAGCTACTGCATTATTCTTGCAGCAAGAGAACACTGGAGTTGCTGGTGTTGCAGTGAGGGACCTTCATCATCACATTTCCAGAGTTTTTCTGTAGAGGATGGGCCATCTCTTTCTCTAGGAGATCAGCAAAGGAGATTCTGGAGCTCATATTAAAGATTTGGCATCAGGCCATATGTTTTCTCTCATGTGCAATGCAGTCCCTTTCTCTTACAGCATTATTCTCAATGAGGGTTTGCAGGTGGAGCTCATTTTGTGCACTAGTGAGTGAAATCTTCAGTGAGGGGATTAGCCCCTTCATTTTGGAGATCATTGGAGGAGGTATAATTTTTTATTGTAGCATCTACTTCCTTCTCCATTTTTGTATTATTATTGAGTTGCAGCAGCTACACTGCAACTCCGACATTTTCTGGTTTTATGTATTTTAGCCAATCCCTTAGAGGATTGATGCAATAATGTTTTCTGGGGTTGATATATTGCTCCCCCATCTTTATTTGAGCACTTATTGTCATATCATTCCATATGTATCAGCTTTTAGTCATTTTCCCTCATAAACTGCGCAGTTATAGAGTAGCTAGGTTTATGCAGCAATGTATTCTCTTGTTTATGTACATTTTCCTTAGAGGCTGATTTGCACTCACCTTGAGAGGTCTTTTCCTCAAGGATCTTGTATAATATTTGCTGCTACACATTATGTATCACATTTGTACTCTTCTCATATTGCATAAGTCATTATTTCACTGCTGTTACATGTTGGAGTTTTAATACTGCTGAGGATTCTCTCATTAATCATTATTTCAATGTACTTGTTGGTGGGAGATCTGAATAACCCCCTTAGGGTTATTTCTTTGGGCTTATATTCTGCAGGGAGTTTGTATCATATGTATCCCAAGGAATCCCAGCATTGGATGGCCTTATTTTCACATGGGCTTCCTTATACATCATCCTCATGGACAGCTAGTGCAGAAATTCCTTGAAGGGAATTATTAGCTCTTGACAAGTTCTATTAGCAGAGTCTACTAGTGGGCCAGGTAGCCTCTGAATCTCATTCTTCCTTGTGAAGATGACATATCTTGTAAATTCCCCAGCAGAAAATCTCTAAAATAGTTCAGTCTTGATTGTTAATACTCCTGGAGTTGGAAAAATAGGAATATCTCAAGATATTCCTGGCATTGCAAAAATTTCCCCATTTGGGACATTACAGTGGTATCAGAGCTTAGAACTTAGCTTAGCCTGTGAAGTTAGAATTCTAGTAGAAAGAAGAGGTCAAAATGATGCAGAGGATGAGATTGATCTCATCAATTTTGGGTCCAGCAACAACCTCTCCAAGGAGGTTGAGGTGATAGAAGAAAGGAGAAGAGGAAGGACCATGCACTTCATATTCTCACAGAGGAGAAGAGCAGAAGCATGGAGAACACTTGGAATTCGAATTCTAAGTGAGTATCTACTTAACATGGAAAAAACCCTAGAGTCTTCCAAGAGGCTCTATATTTTTCACACTTGTTCAGCAGAAAGAGGAAAGAACTTGGTGGTTCAACCATGGGAGGAATGCAAGGGTTTCTACTCTTGTTTATCTTTCTCAGATCTTGATCAGAAGATTTGTCCAAAGGAGGGAGGAGCCCTTACCACCAAAGGCACATACCAGCTCTGTTACATTCATGGAGGAGTAGCCTCCACCTTCAGTTATTGAGGCAGCCAGCACACTTGAGGAAGATAATCTTGCAGCAAGATTCTTCCAAATCTCTCCAAGGTATGCATGAGTTTGCATCTATCATGGAGGATTGTACATTATTGCATGTTGATTGTCTTGAGGAGGGAACTTTCTCTGCGTTGTGCCATTTTGAGGAAAGAAACCCTCATCATCCTCATGCACTATTGATGAGCCATGCATCACATGTGAGGGTGGGGTTTGAAATTTTGTCATGCAGGATATTTCATTTCAATGTCCCATGAAATGCAAAAGAGGAATATATTTTGGGGCAATGGTAGCTCTTGTGAAAGAGTTACCAAGTGGCAGGATACTTACACCAAAGAGCAGTGCTTTGTGGATTATATGTGCCCAGTGAAAATGTGGAGGATCCATAACCCATAGGTCCCAGGATCATTTCACACTTATTGCACTTGATGGACAAGGGAGAGTATGGGTGCATCATGGTGGAGTGGCATTTCTCTTACCACTCATTATGTTCCCATTTCATATTGGGTATGGTGGAAGTATAGGGGAGGAGCAGACACTCTTGTTGCTCAGATTTTGTTTGGATGTTGCGGGAGCAAGAGGAGGCACTAGCATAGTGCAAGAGGATTTCTCTTTGATCTTGGATGCCAAGTAGCACCTTCTTCATGGGAGGAGCTCTAAATTTGCAGCAACATGATGGGTGGAGTCTTTGGCAAGATTCATGTCAAAGAGGGGAGCTTTGAGATGATAGTGGCCCTACTCCAAAGGCCAGCAGTGCTGTCACTTGAGAGCTTGAGCTACTTGTGTCCTTCAAACCACTTCACAAGTAATGTACTTTGGAGGCATGTAGGTGATGAGCATGAAGGAGTAATGGAGGAGAGCACTCCTTACCACATTTTGACTCTCTTGGCTTGGTTGCACAAGCACAAGAACAAAGGACTACATGTAGAAATTTTGGGTTCTCTTTTCATGCATGCTACTGCATATTATTTAGTGATGGAGGAATCCACTTGGGAGGGAATCCTAATGGAGGTATATCAGCTTCTGAGTAGATGCATATCCCAAGAGATGAAGAGAGGATTGGCACAACCACTTCCCTACTATGTTGCAGTAAGGGAGAACTTTCACTTGAGTCACTTTCAGCTCGAAGACCAAAGTGCATAATTAGGGAGGTAACCATTTGTTTTATGTCTTATGCTCTCTTATTCTTATGACCAGAATGTTATATCGAGGAGGATCCTTCCTTCTTGCACATTATTTTCAGCTATACTTATGGTCTATTGCAGCAAGAAAGATGGCCATCTTATGGGTGGTTTGTGGGGGGAAACCACATAGTTTTGGTGTGCACCTTTGGCACCAAAATGTGTTTTCATGATCACACATTGCAGGATGGATGTGGCAGCAATCAAGTGGTTGCAAAGACACTTGTTGCATCATATATTGAGGTAGGAAAATAATGCCCTGCGTTGGTTCCATGCATGGGACCAAATTTCACCTCCTTGCTCTCATAATTTTATGCTTTCATATGTTGCTAGTGGAACACTGTTCAGAGGAAGCACTTTTTTGAAGGAGGGAAATAAATTGAAGATTCCCATTGAAAGTATGATTCTCCCTACTTTGCATGTTGTATGTTTCAGGAGGAGCAATGGGCAGCCCATGATTGCCAAACTTCATCTCTTTCCTTCATGTGGGAGGAGTTATTTGGAGAGTTGAATTTTTGGAGGAGGAACTTCATGGTTCTTTCTGTTTGATGGGGTGGCTTGGGTCTCTTTTGAAGACCATTTCATTTCAGCTTTATATATATCAGTAGCAGCCCCATATGTATCATGAGGAGGGAGAGACTCATTGGGTGGATGTGCCCTTTGGGAGAGGAGACCTCCATTCTTTGCAACACATGCTCCAAGAGGAGTATGAGAGATAATATGGTCACCATGTTCAGCCATGTATTTTTCCATGAGGTGAAACATATGATTGTTGGATGCCATATGATGATGAATTCCAACTCATCACATATGAGATGATTTGGGCCAGCTTATTTTGCACCGTTGGAGGAGAGATCCTTGGGGATCTAGACTTCATTTTGCCTCTTGAAGTCTACACTATTTCAGCCCAAGTTCAACTTTCACTCCACATTTATCATAAGTGGAGAAGAGGACAACGTGGGGTAGGCTATGAAGCTTACCAAGTTCAGAAATTCATCCCACCTATTTCTCATGAGCACAAGGTGGAGGAGTACTTTCAAGATTTTCCTAGTTGGAGGGTGACTCATTTTTCTTGATTGCTTGAGGATGGAGGATCTACAGGAGGATATTTCAGACTCCATGCCTTGAGTGGAGGACTTTTTGCAGTTCATCCTTACTCTTGCTTGAGGACAAGCAAGTTTTGGGAGGGGAGGACTGTAATGTTCCAAATTTTGCAATAAAGTATTTGGAACATTAATCTTTCTTTTATTTTAATAAAAGGAATAAAATGGGTGAGGGAACCCATGTAGCAAATTAATAATCACTCCTATGGTGCAAAAAGTCACTTAAGTGGCTTAAGTTAGCAGCCCAAGTGTGAAAAGGGCCAAAAGAAAGTGAGCTAGACTATGGTTGACTAAAGTCAACAACGTGCCCAAGAGGGGGAAGCTTGCACAAGAAGATTGCGTAGTTGGATGGAGGGAAATTCGAAATGGGAGAAACCCTAATGTGAGTGGGGTCCATGAAAAGGAAGCATGCCTTGTATAAAATATGAAGGGGAGCCATTGTTGAAGATCATCTTTGGAGATAGAATTCGAAGTTGAAGCTCTCTTCAACTTGGTGCTGCTTAGCACAAGAGGGATTCCTGTTTAGGAATGCCCTGCTCTTCCATGGGAGGCCATGGAGAGATTGTTCTTCATATTCCTCACATCATGGCTTGAGGCCAAAGCAGTCAATTACAGCTACTACGTTATTCTTGCAGCAAGAGAATGTTGGAGTTGCTGGTGTTGCAGTGAGGGACCTTCATCATCACATTTCCGGAGTTTTTCTGTAGAGGAGGGGCCATATCTTTCTCTAGGAGATCAGCAAAGGAGATCCTGGAGCTTATATTTCAGATTTGGCATCAGGCCATATGTTTTCTCTCATGCCTAGCACATTCCCTTTCTCTTACAGCGTTATTCTCAATGAGGGTTTGCAGGTGGAGCTCATTTTGTGCACTAGTGAGTGCAATCTTCAGTGAGGGGATCAGCCCCTTCATTTTGGAGATCATTGGAGGAGGTATCATTGTTTATTGTGGCATCTACTTCCTTCTCCATTTTTTTATTATTATTGAGTTGCAGCAGCTACACTGCAACTCCAGCATTTTCCGGTTTTATGTATTTTAGCCAATCCCTTAGAGGATTGATGCAATAATGTTTTATGGGGCTAAGATCTTGCTCCCCCATCTTTATTTGAGCACATATTGTCATATAATTCCATATGTATCAGCTTGCAGTCGTTTTCCCTCATAGACTGCGCAGTTATAGAGTAGTTGGGTTTATGCAGCAATGTATTCTCTTGTTTATGTACATTTTCCTTAGAGGCTGATTTGCACTCACCTTGAGAGGTCTTTTCCTCAAGGATCTTTTATAATATTTGCTGCTACAAATTATGTATCAAATTTGTACTCTTCTCATATTGCATGAGTCATTATTTCACTACTGTTACATGTTGGAGTTTTAATACTACTGAGGATTCTCTCATTGATCATTATTTCAATGTACTTGTTGGTGGGAGATCTGAATAACCCCCTTAGGGTTATTTCTTTGGGCTTATATTCTGTAGGGAGTTTGTATCAGATGTATTCCAAGGCATCCTAGCAATGGATTTCCTTATTTTCACATGGGCTTCCTTATACAGTGTCCTCATGGAAAGCTGGTGCAAAAATTCCTTGAAGGGAATTATTAGCTCTTGACAAGTTCTATTGGCAAAGTCTGCTAGTGGACCAGGTAGCCTCTGGATCTCATTCTTCATTTTGAATATGACATATCCTGTAAATTCCCCAACAGTCAATCTCTGAAATAGTTCAGTGTTGATTGTTAATACTCCCGGAGTAGGAAAAATAGGAATATCTCAAGATATTCCCGGCAATGCAAAAATTTCCCCATTTGGGACAGTACAACTTTTACCTAATGTATTTACCCTTTAGTAACTCAAAAATATATTAATTAAATTTGCATACATCATTTACATCATTAAAATTCACATTTTCCATGGTCAAATTCAGAAAACTAGGAAAAAACCAGAAAAACCAAAGAATTGTCAAGAGCGCAATGGCAGTGTCAGGGGCATAGCGCCAACTTCAAGCCAACTTTTGAGGGGGTTGTTGATGTCCAAATTGAGCTCAGGATATCTCATTGGAAATTTTGTCCTGCCTTGTTTCCAAAATTGTACATGGTTTCCAAAAATGATGAGTTTTATCCCTCCAAAAGTTGAAACTTCCAAGACTTGTCAGTAGCGCATCGTCTACCTAAAAATGATAGTAGAAATGTCATTTTTGAGGTGTTTTTGGCCATTTCTCTATGCCAGTTTGTCCAAATTGGGTGTGTAAAGTGTCAAAATTTCATTTTTTCTGCATTATAAATCCAATGGTGGTCTTCTTTTAGCATTTTGAGGCCCCTAGAAGAAGCGTAGCGCCTAGGGAATTGCACTCCTAACAGTCAAATTGTACTGAAGACTGTTAAAAGTTTGCACAAAAACCCAAAATTGAAAAAAATTCTCAAAAACTCTTCAAAATTCGTATGTGGAATGGTGATGAAGTATGCTAAGCAATCAGAGAAGCCTTAGCAAGGATTTCAAGCTTATCTTCTTCCTTTTTATTAAATAGTGTTTTTCCTCCAATTGCTTGAGTTTAATGTTACAAATCTTATTTCTGGTTTAATAATGGTGAGTCATGTGTCTTAGCATCTGATTGTCTTTGTTTTCCTTTTGCAGAAGCTTCTCCAAGTGGATGTTGGTATTTTCAAGCCAAATTTCCCTATTCTCATCAATTTTATTGGAAATTCTCTTTCCCAAGGTGACTTTTCCTGCCTCCAATGCTCTTTGAGGCCTCTTTTTTTGGGTCTCTTCCTAGTGGTTTGAGCCTCATCATGATGAGGTTCATCATGTGCCATCATTTCCTTATGGCCCTCCTTCGACGGATCACTTCTTGTTGACTTTAGCACATTATCCGAGAAGTTTCTAGAGATCCCCTTTTAGTACCTTAGAGCCTACATTCCCTAATGGTAGCCTTGTTCGTATTCAACGACAGGCTTACATCATTGGCCTTTGATCGGTTGATTCTGAGAGTGTTTGACGTCAACTCCTTATTTGCATTGGTTGTTCCTCTCATGCCTATTAATGGTTTACATCATTGGCTGGTAATCAGGCGATTTTATTGCATGTTCGACTTCAACTCATTTATTCACATGCTTGAATTTGTACTTGATCAGGTCATGACGGAGCACAAGATCCTAGGTTTTTTTCTAATAAAGCCTAGGTTGTGAGGCGACCATACCTCAGATCCTATTTCATGATCACTCTTATGGATGGCTGTGTCCATACCTCATGTCATGTGATTACTTTAGAGATATCAGTTTATGTATATATGTGTTTTTTTGCGCAGGTTTTCCGACAACGGTGTCCTGGTCTTGGCACTTATTCGTAAGGCATTTCACCTCTCACCCTCGTTCAGCCTTCATGCTTTAGGGGGCATATGTTACACAGCAATTTGTCACTGTATCCGTACTCCCTGTTCTTGATCCTGGAGACCCCTAACAGTGACCCCTGTGTCTATTTTCCATCATGAAAATATGCCTTCATATCCCTTCTAGCACAATGATGTAAACTCTTTGTTGACCATTCCTGAAGAAGCTCCTTGAAAACCTAATTATCTAGAGTGGCGCGCCCTCTCCATGTCTTTCTCACGCTGATGGCCCTTTTTTGGTCTAGGGCAGTGCCGATCGGCGTTGGAATGAGGATCATACCCATGTTGATCCTCTTCTGGAAAGTTTTTTAAAAATGGAAGTGAAGCTTCGAGATATGGAAGCTTCGTGGTGAAGAGCTGGTTGTTTGTTCCTAAGGATAGAGCCGAGATTCTCCCTTTGGGCTCTTTGTTCCTACAAAAGTGGAACCACCTAAAGGGATAACCCATTTCCCCACCTTAAGTGGATCCATGCTCCCTCCTCATTTTCTATATAATAGAAAATCTCCCATAGCTCTGCTAGTTAGAACAGAGATAGAAGAACAACAGAGAGATATTTTATTGCTATAGGTATCGAGCGAGAGTTGAGACCTTTTTCCCTCCACATCAAGTTGAAAGAGCGCTTTGGAGACGTGCTTGGATCAGGTTCCATCGAAGGAGAGTTGCAACATCAAGGCGGAGGTTGTAACTCCCCCTCTCTATTTTAATATAATATAATTGGTTCGTGCTTTCCATTCATGTCTTTAATGTGTGATTGGATTCTTAGTTTTCCTTGATCAGCTAAGTAGGTTGTATATGAAAAATATATGTTATGCTTTCACATGTGTTGTTGTTTGATCTCTTGTGCATGTAACCAAGCACCGGTGACGGCGAATATCTGACCATGGAATGCGAAGGACCAAACGATTCAAATGATAATTAGCATCAGATTAAGGTAGGTGATCTATTCATGATCTGCATGCATTTAAAATCTAGGAAATTAGGCTTCTAATTGTTCCCTGTTGTTACTAGACCCATCCTAGGGCTAGAGGGATCGTCTCTTTCTGCAGAGACGATTTTCCTGCATAACAAATTGGCGAATTTGTTGGGGATTGCTAGCCTTTCAGTCTCCTATTTTCAATTTTTTGATTTCTTGTCTTGTCTTCGATTTTCATGGAGTGTCCATCTCCTTCCCTCTGTAGCTCTTGTAACTACTTACAGACATTTATCTCTTTGTTGAAGTGATAATCCTGATGTCAGTTTAAGAAACCATTTTATTTTTCACATTTTCCTTGATCGACGCTGGTATTGCTCTGAAAGCCATGTATATCAGCATTGTATGCATTTTACATAGTCCCATTGATTCCTGTGTGACTTCTTTTAGGGTTTCTTTAATTTGGTCAGCTAGTGGATCTTATCCTTCAGGGTATTCTTGCTTGTTTGAGTAGCTCTGTTTCTTCTCTGTTCAGTGAAATTTCTGGTTCATATTTTGCACCTTTGGTTGTCTCTTTTTCAAAGCTATTGCATCCTTTTCTTCTTAGGGTTTCTAGGTGTCCTCAAGCCATCTGAGAGGTTGCTTACTTTGTCGACTTCCAGACTTCTCATTGAATCAAGTCTTGTCATACATTTCAGGCTTTGTGTTTGATTAACTTTCATATTTCGGTCGCTTCTCACGGATAGTATTTTTCAAGTGCCAAACTCTGAATGCATTTGAGTTTCTATGCGCCATCAAGCACAGATTACAATTTCTTGTCCTCCGACTGAAGTTTGTTTTCTTTGAGTGATTGATCAGTGTGTGAATGAAGAGTGCTTGGTTTTGAAGAAAATGGTTTATGAATCTCTTTGATTTTCAAAATATTTTCCTCTTACATGAATTTTTGAGAGATCTCATTAGTACTCAAAGCATTTTTGATTGATTTTCATTCTACATTTTGCATTGTGCTTATAAGAAAAATACAACAAGATTTTTTTTTTCATTTTTCATTCGAAAATGAAAATTTCATTTCAATTCACTTCTTAGTGCATTTAGTGAAAGGAAGAAATTTTTTAAAAAAAATGGTTTTGCTTTAGAATTCCACATTTGAAGAGAAAATTGATTGTCATTTTATGCATTTGTTTTGTTTATGTGTTGATTGTGAGTTTCTCTCTCACTCATTAACGTAGGATTCATCGAAATGAATGGTTCTTTTCTCATTTACCTGAATTTTAGGGGTTTATATGATATAGGTAGGACTTTGAAACCGAGACATAATTCAAGATCAACCTTAAAATTTATTCAATCAACCTAAGGAGCACTTGGAACCTAACGAATCACATTTAGAGGTCTAGGCTAGAAACATGTTATGGCATCATTAAGCATAGGATTTGTCTCTAACAGTCTCTGTTTACAACCTGGGGGTGATATCCCATCCTGCGTATGGAAGTATATTGATGTATGAAAGTATATTTTGGGATGCTCTCATTGAACGATTATGAATTTTACAGCACTACTACGGATTTGGACTCCAACGTATTGTCGTGTATATTTTGGGAGACACCGTTAGGCTGCAAACCTGCCATATGTAACTGAGTCGGCTGCCTTGTAGACGTGATACACCAAACATAGCATTCGGGGAGATTGGTTTTTGTACGTTAAGTCCTTGGTAATTTCTCTTTCATTTCATCACCAAGGTGTATACTGCAGTTCACGGCTACCTAGTGATCCTTTCTCCTAGTTCACCCCTTTTGATTTGCTTTCTTTTTTTTATTTCTAAAAGTTATCATCCACGATAATTTTTTAGCCATGCTCATCTTAGATTGAGATCAATGGAAACGATTCCTAATTTCATCAACCCAGGGGTCCCCTCATATGGGAATCTTGGTTCGTTTCCTTCTTTCAGAAATTTTGGTGCCTAGTATATGGTAACGTTGTCCCTCCCGGGCTTAACCATTGGTCTGCCAGTTTGGTTATTTTCAACCCATGTGGTTTCGATTATACCAATTGTTTCTCAACTAATTTACTCTCCACCTGAACCATGTCAACCCCATGTTGATCTCTAGGATGACCCCTCACCTTCTTCGCCTATTTCTTCACCTTGTTCTCCCTCTTCACTTGGTAAAATTCTGGATTCTAGTAACCAAGTGGCTAAGAAGAAGAAGAAGGAAAATAAGCAAGGGGGAAAACCTGCAACTGTTGTTACCCATGCAGATAATGTTGAGAAACCTATCTTTACGTCCCGTAAATTCAAATTCCCTTGCAAGCTATGTGAGGGTGAACACCTTCTTCGTGATTGTCCTAGAATTCCCAAGGTGTTAGAAGTATGGTTTGTTGCCCTAATTCATCCTTCATCATCAACCTCTAGGCATCATGCTGATGATGAGCATCCAACTAGAGATAATAAGACTCGTAAGAAACAGGGTAAAATCAAAATTCCCTATAGGTTGTGTGAAGGGAAACATCCCATTCACCTCTATCCTTGTATGGATGAAGCTTCTAAAGTGTTAGATATCCTTTCGGCTTCTGATTCCTATCTTCCCATCAGTTACCGAAATTTTTCTTTGAATCCTCTGCCAGCTGATTAACCCATTAATCAAGATTCATCTCCAGTATATTCTGATCTCTCTGAAATTCAGTCTCCTGAGTCCATTTCCGACCAATCATTGGTTGAGAAAAATGTCAACCTGATTTCACCTACATTTCATCAGGTCTTTTCCATCTAGATTCAGCCTCATCCCAGTCAGGTTCTCTTTCTTTCCTCTGCTTCCTCGGGACCATAGGGTTATCCTCCTGTTTCCATGATCCAAGAGGGTGATCCTTCGACTCCCGTCACCACAGTTCAAGAAAGTGATCCTCCTGCTCTTGTTCACAGAGTCCAGAAGGATGGTCTTTTCCCACTCCATGTAGTTTGGTCACTTCCTTTGATTGGATTCGATTCACAGGATATCGTCTTCCTTCTTATGTGCCCTTTAAAATCACTATACAGACCTCTAATATGGTCTTACCAGGAACGATTATAAATGAAGGTGCCTTAGTTAGTATTATGTCTTCAACTACCTAGAAAGCTTCTGGTTCTCTGCCGCTTGTGCCTATTACTCAAAATATGTTGGCTTTTAACAGAGGAACCAGTCAACCATTAGGGATCCTTCCGAAATTACCTATTACTTTAGGGGGGAATATTTTCTATATAGGCATGATGGTTGTCCAAGGACCCTTGGATTTTATCTTACTCATGGGGCACAACTACACTTAAGCCATGGGAGCGCTTGTCTCATCCCTCTTTTGCGTGATTTGTTTTCCACACAAGGGTCGAATCATGACCATTGATCAGCTTTCATTATTTGGTCCTGATGTGCCATCTGGTCTATCATCATCCTTTCCTGGTTCTTTCCTCCCGATGGTATCTTGCCCGCCATGGGTTAATTACGTGGCCACTTGTTCATTTCCCTCATACAGCGATAATACGGTCATGTGCCATGTATTGGGGGAATTAGAACTTGATTTCCAAAATGTTGTTCTCCCATCAGATGAGAACCTCTTGGAATCCATGACTTCTTATATGTCTTGATCAGGTCTTCGGAGCATAGTTTATTTTCTTGTGTCAAGCTCCTTACAAAATGAAACAAGGTGTCATGAGGATAGTTATTTTACTGTGTCAACCTCGTTAAAAAATGAAACAAGTTCCCTTTTCAATTTGAGTCTTCGATCAGATCTCATAAAATACCAGTCGAGTCTTTCACTTGGTCTCGTAATTGAACCTTCATTCCATCCACCTGTTAGTAACTAACAGTATACTTCGGTGAATGAACTGAAGCTTGGGGGGCATGTACCTCAAATTGAGTCACCATGCTGGGGGCATGAAATCTATTTTCAAGCATAGTTTATCTCTGTTTAAAGCTTGGGTAAAAATGAAACCAATTCCAAGCATAGTATTCCATGTTTTCAATCATGTGTAAAAATGAAACCATTATTATTTTACCTCTCGTGATTGCAATTTATCATCCTGTTTTTCTAGATGAGCCTTGGTTTTCTCATTCCATCATCACCATCTGCTTGGCCGATCATACACCTTCACTTGGTTTTTTTACCCATTCCTGAGGAACCGTTGCAATGAGTGGTCTTGTTATCCAGCCTCTCGACTCCTACTTATTCTTAGCAGTTCCATAGTAACTAGAACCAGTTTATATCCTTTATAGCACTCGTTCCTCTAGGAGGAGTCAACTTTCATCTATTTTCTAGCTCTCTAAACATGAAAATATTGCCAAGTTCTTGTTGTTTTGAGCTTGTTAAAGTGCATGAAATGTCATTTACCCAGTATACATTTACCCCTTTTTTGGGATGGGATAAATTATTTACGAAAAAGGAATACCTTATTCAATCACGACTAAGAGGTTCTCTCTCACACTTTGTTTTCTACCTTTTCGAGTATGAGGGACTATTTACAAAAAGGGTCATTTGGATTTTTTTTCACCTCTTTTAAAACTCTTTAAACATGAAAAGATGTCGAGTTCCACCATTGTCAGACTCGTTAAAATTTAACGACATTGGATCCATCATCGTGACGACACCGAGTTCCTCCTTCCTATGGCTCGTAAAATGTACTAGGATGGATTTGTCCGAAGGACAAACTTATATCACAATCATATGCTATCCCCTTCAAGCTTGTATACAAAAATAATTGGGGAACTCGCCAGAAATTGTGGGGGAAAATGGAAATCATTAGTCGATTGTGTTGGCAGTATGTCGCTCTTGAACATGACACATCCTTTGTTTCGTGTCGGGTTGGGGATATCCTTAATTCGTCACTTTGCCTTCGTGGGTTTTGGAAATCTATTTTTCCTCTCATGCCATCACCATTCTCATCAAAAATGACCTCTTATTCCATTTGATTCAAAATACTACCAAACTCCGCAGTCATGTCTTTGATATGTTCAAGAGAAGTTCCTTCTGTGTCTCATTCATTTCCTAGTTCTCTAATCACTTTCATTATTATCTTATTGTTTTTATCTTGTGTCGATGATGTGGGATAAATTATGGCCCTCCTTTGACAAATCACTTCTTGTCGACTTCAGCACATTATCTGAGAAGTTAATCTAGAGATCTCTTTTTCAATACCTTAGAGCCTGCATGCCCTAATGGTAGGTTGTTCGCATTTGACGACATGCTTACATCATTGGCCTTCGATCGGGTGATTCCACGAGTCTTTCAATGTCATCTCCTTATTCGCATCTCATGGATTGTACTGTTGGTAACTTGAGAGCCATTTTCATCATTGGTGGTTTCTCTCACGCCTGTTAACGGTTTACATCATTGGCTGGTAATCAGGTTATTTTCTTACATGTTCGACTTCAACTCATTTATTCACCTGCTTTAATTTGTACTTGATCGGGTCGTGACGAAGCGCAAGACCATAGGTTTTGTCTGATAAAGCCTAGGTTGCAAGGAAATATGTATTATTCATGATTGTACACATGACTCTTTCATTTGGATGCTTGCGACCATACCTTGAGTCTATATTTGTGATCCTTTTTATTTAGATGGCTGCGACCATACCTCAGACCTTGTTTCATGATCACTCCTATGGATGGATACGTCCATACCTCATGTCATATGATTACTTCAGAGATATCAGTTTATGCATATATGTGCTTGTTTGCACAGGTTTTCTAACGACGGCATCCTCATCTTGGAACTTATTTAATTTCACCCCTCACTCTCATTCGACCTTCATGCTTTATGGGGCATCTGTTACACAACAATTTGTCACTGTACCTGTACTCCCCATTCCTGATCCTGGAGACCCCTAACAGTGACCCCGATGTCTATTTTCCATCTTAAAAATATGCCTTCATATCCCTTCCAGCACAATGAGTAAACTCTTTGTTGACCATTCCTGAAGATCCTTGAAAACCTAATTATCTGGAGTGATGCACCCTCTCTGTGTCTTGCTCGTGATGATGGCCATTTTTTGGTCTATCGAAATGTTGATCAACACTAGAATTAGGATCATACCCGCGTCGATCCTCTTCTGGAAAGTATTTAAAAAATGGAAGTGAAGCTTTGTGGTGGAGAGTTGATTGTTTGTTCCTGAGGATAGAGCCGAGCTTCTCCCTTTGAGCTCTTTGTTCCTACAAAAGTGGAACCACCCAAAGGGATAACCCATTTCCCCACCTTAAGTGGATCCATGCTCCCTCCTACTTTGTTATATAATGGACGATCTCCCATAGGTCTACTAGTTAGAACAAAGATATAATAAGAACATAGAGATATTTTGTTGCTAAAGGTATCGAGCGATAGTTGAGACATTTTTCCCTCCAAATCAAGTTGAAAGAGAACTTTGGAGACGTGCCTAGAATAGGACCCGTCGAAGGAGAGCTGTGACATCAAGGCGCAGGTTGTAACTCCCCCTCTCTATTTTAATATAATACAATTGGTTCGTGCTTTCCATTCCTGTCTTTATTTTGTGATTGGATTCTTAGTTTTCCTTGATCAGATAAGTAGGTTGTATATACAAAATATATGTTATGCTTTCACGTTTTTTGTTGTTTGATCCCTTGTGTAGGGAACCAATCACCGGTGATGGCGATGATCTGACCACAGAACGCGAAGGACCAAATGATTCAAACGAGAATTAGCATCAAATTGAGGTAGGTGATCTATTCACAATATGCATGCATTTACAATCTGTGAAAGTAGGCTTCTAACTGCTCCTTGTTGTTACTAGACCCATCTTAGGGCTAGAGGGATCTTCTCTGTCCATAGAGAGGATTTTCCTACATAACACCATCATCCCATGAATCTCCAAGTTTTTAATTCTTGATGAAAAACTTGCTTCCCCTCATGATCGGTGAACCTTTCAATGAAGATTCCATCCGAGAATATTGAGGATCTAAAATATCCCCATAAGCAGATGTTTCATTTTGAAAAATGTATGATGAAACTTGAACTATATTACCTTACCACTTATGTTTCCAATGATATTCCCAAGCGATATATCCTTGACTTCCAAATATTCTAACCATATTTCATGATTTTTTATGATGTTGTCCCGAGATCTTACTTACAATGCTTCTATGATTGCTTGATACATCCCATTTAGTGAATCATGATAGCCTTATCTTACAACAGAAGACTCGGGAACTTGAAAAGAACTTATGTGAGGAATACTATCTTAGTCATAGTAGGGATCTCTTACTTCCTCTCGGACTTCTTCTTTTCAACTTTCTCCACTTCTTTGGCGATATGAGCTTCTTCTCTTCCTATTTTTTTATTGTTCTTCTTGATATTAGGAAAATATATTTTGTAGTGTCCATATTCTTGACACTCATAGCATTGTATTTTAGCCATTTTCTTCATCTTTTTCTAAGGTCCAAACCTTCCAAAGTTTCCCCTACTTCTTGTCATAGTGGCATATGACTAATTTTTCTCACCTGATCCCACATCATATTTTCCTTTAACCTGGATTCTTCAATATTTCATAGTGACCACAGCTCATGGAATGGAGTAGCTTCTTTCTTCCCATAAAAACTTGAAGTAAAGTTACCCCATTCCTCTTGTAGTGCATTTATGACAACTGTATTCATTTCCCTGTCACACATTACTTCCCCTAGATCTTGAAGTTGATCCATGATCTCAAATGTCCTCATAAAGTATGAGGATATTCCTTCTTCCTTTTACATCTTTAGCTTGTAGAGTTCTTTCCTTAGAGAGATAACTTCCCCTGCAATTCTTACGGAATATAACTCTACCATTCTATCATATATTTCTTTAGAAGTTTCGATTTTAGATACATATGGGATGAGGGGATCTTTGATGGATTCAATGAGAATCTTTTAAACCCTAATTTCCCTTTTCATATAATTTGCAAGTTCTTAAGAATATTATTCTCTTGGTTTGGTGATATATCCTTTGACATGATCCATGACCTCATTTTCAATGAGATTTAGATTTTTCCTTTTCTTCCATGCAAGATAGTTTGAGGCCCCAACCAATTTGTTGCTTTCCTTACAAGAATACATTTTGACAAATTTATATAAGGTCATATACTTACTTGATAGGATGCTCCTTTCTCCTTGCTTCTTATTGATGTTGATGATGATATAGAGAATAGAAACCTTCTCTTTGTTTAATATAGTTTCTTCAATGATCCTTGATCTCACAGAGAGGGAGATCCCTTTTGATGATGAGTTCTTGTTGATGAGGATCAATGATGACTTTTTAGTGATGTATTCTGTTATCACCAAATTGAGTCATGTTGGACTGCTTCAATGGTCAACTTGGAGTAACTATTTCAAACCATCTTTTGACTGAAGATTAGCCTTTTTAGTCTGAGAGAGCTCTCTGAACTTATCAAAGGATTTACTCAATTAGGTCTTAAAAAATGGCTAACTCTGTGAGTGTTTTAGTGTATGTGACTGCATATGAAAAATGAGGAAGATAAAACTACCATTTGGCTTATGGATTCAGTAAAAGGAAATCAATGACAAGCATTCCTGCTTATGGAAGTTGAGGCTTTTTCTATTTCAATGACAGAACAACTTTAACACATGGGAATAATCAGTGACTCAATGATAAAAGGAATTTAGAGCATATATGATATGAATTATAAGTAATTTATCATCAATACTACTAGAATAAATATATAAAAGAGACACAAAATCCATTGAAACACATCAAGAATCTCAAGTAAAGCAAGAAAAGTCATTGTTTGTCTATTACTGATATCAAAAATTACAATAGTAGTTGTGTCAAAAGCATTCTCCAACCCTTCATTCATTGAAATATTTCCTATTAATAGGCATCGAATCTTCCAAATGGCCAAATCATTAAGTTATTTTACTACCACCTAGTCTAACCATAAACTAGATACTTGGAATTAGAAAATGACACCTACTAACTTAGGATTTAGAGTCCTAGCATAAATCAAACACCTATTTATTACATCTTTATCTAAAGGATAACCCAACTACATCGAAAGGAATCATGTGCTTCAACAACACTGACCACTATCAAAACATAAATATCCTCACTATCTTCATGAAACTATTTTTCCTACTTTGGCATGTTGATGATGTGGCAACATGATGAGTTGGCATCTCCAAACCATCCTTATGACAAGTTTTTCCATTCATCAAACCTCTGATCTGATACTCATTTACATTTCGTATGGAAAAAACCCTTGGAAACTTTTCTTATCCTTCGGATATTTCCAAAAACTGGTTTTGCTGGAAAAACAGATCTTTTTAGGCACTTTTGCAACGAGATTTTGCAGCAAAGAAATTTAAGACATTTATGTTGTACATATATTATTTCTAACCAGTGGATGGTATTGAGTGATCAAAAACATTTAAATAGAGACCTTAGAGCTCCTTAACCAAGTCAAAATTAGGGGTTTTGAACCAAAAATACATCTTCAGCAATTCCGCAACAAAAATTGGGCTTCAAGCCTGGGACACACTATGGAATTGCCTAATTGACCACAGACCTCACAAAATTTGGATTTTAGGCCTAGAAAATGTCCATGGTTGTGTGAGATGATAGAATGAATCATGATAAGGAAAATTTGGTTCAAAATACCTCTTACCCTCCTCAAGAAACAACTTTTTCACCTTCAGCAAATTCGTCTACCAATAAAAATGACTATGTTTTTTCTAAGAAATAAGACTGCAATCATAAGCTCCTATCTCTCGATCCCTGATAGATTTTGCAAAATGGGAGGAGCTTTTTGTAGCTAAGAATGTTTAGAAAAAAAACATCTCTTTTTTTTATTAAACCATCTCCAATTATCCATAATCAGCATTATAAAATCATGTATAAAATAGGAAAATTCAGAATTTTGAAAATAGGTCCCAAATGAAACTTCGATATCCAAATTCGTAGCACCTGAGAGAAAATTGAAAGAGTTTATTGTTCCTTGGTCTGAGGTCGAAAGTAACCTCTCTCATTATTTCATAATTAATCTCCGTTTGTGCTCACACAGTCCAAAAACACAGTAAATTCCCTTGTTGCTCCAGCAGAAATGCATGTAACCTGTATGGATGAAAACTTGTGTGAAGCTGAGGTCTTCCCTGATCAGTTTAAGGTCCATGGGCTCCTACCTAATGACATAGCCTCCTTTTTATGCTTTCCTATTCATGGCCATCTCCCTTTATAACCCAAACTACCCTGTTAAAAATGTGACGCCTATAAAAAATAAATTGGAAAGCAAGTTGCTTGCCACAAAGCTAAACTTTTCAAAGGTGACAACTGACTGATACATGCAAAGGCTGAAAATTTAATGCCAGAGAGGACCTTAGGTGATTTGTTTAAGGAATGAAATTAGAATTTGGAGAGAATGGTGACAAATGAGGGAGTGGAAAGCAATGTTGGGTGGTATTTACGCTTTTGCATGCTTGGATGATTATGAAAATCAATTGTATGACCTCACTTATACCCTAAACCACTAAATACTTGATCGATCATCATCCCATTAATTTTTGTAGAAAATCATGATTCTGCAACGTTCTCAGTTATAAATTTGACATATTTGCTACAGAATGATCAAGTGATTCTGCAGCAGAAATCACCTGTTTTGCATAGAATTCGTCGCGAAATCGTGAAAAATCAGACATGTGGCTAAAAACGAATTTTAAACCAATGCATGTGAACCTAAAGTGAAACTTGATAGATATGACTGAGATGACATAACGAATGAAGTGTTCTAGACTTTGGATAAATACCATATTTCATGAATTTTTTATCAATTTCATGGACCAACCTTATGAGACAGATGAAACCTAGATGAGTGACCCTAATCAAAAATTAAAAATTTATGTGTTATAACAGTGACTCCATTGGGGATGGTGTGCCCCTGTGGTACAGCAAAGAACATGTAGTTCTAGTGCCATCCTTGTTGAAATTAAAACCTCTAAAATTGACAAAGCCTTCTTCAAACTCTTATGTCCTTTTCCTTGGGCTCAAGCTTGATGATTACTGTTGAAAAACCAAATCTGTACATACTAAAAAAATTCTTAGACTACTTGAGCTTATTCACACATAGTCCTACCTATCCTACCAGCTGCAATATTCGTGTTTGATTCAAGTGACATGAAACTTCCAATAAATCCAGTTAATGAGTTGATTTGATACCTGAACTCCTTGATTGTGCTTAAACCAAAAGAAAACTGTATTCTAAAATGATAAAGGTAATAGAAGATGGGTTTGTTTCTCATAGTGAAAAAATAATTAAAAAGTTGGACTATATAACTCTTCCATGTAATCAGCTATGGGATCATAGAAGACATAATTTATTGATATCCCTTTTAACCTCTCAATGAAAAATTGATCATGGATATCCTTTTCATTTTCTTCATAAAGGTTGAACCTTGATTCCAACTCTACAATATCAAGATTATAACCATATTCTTCCTCTATCTGCAAGTCAAATGGTTTAGCAATTTCATCCTTTTTTGGAGGAGAAATACTTTCCAAGAACTGTTTAGGATCATGGAAATCATATGATTCAATCTGAAAATCCAATATTTAAAATTCATTTTCTAATATTTCAGCAACTAAACCAAGAAAACAAATTTTATTTTCAAGTGTGAGTCGACTAGATTTCAAACAATGGAATACTACTATTGAGAAATGTTCATCTATATGAAATTCTACTAACTTATCCCTTACACTTTGTAACATTTCATCGTTTAAATGGTTTTCCAAACACCCTGTCATCTTGGATTACCATCAATGTTCTGAAATCTAGATTCTTCCCCAGTGAAGTCGCTCTGAACTTTGAAGCTCTGAATCTTGAACAATGGAGTCGTCGGGTGAATGGTACAACCTTCATGTGCTTGTCTTATGTTCACCATCAGAAGTCAAATATGAACATTGTTTTTCTTCCCAGAGAAAATTTACACCTTCGTTCCCTGGGAACGGTGCCAATATGTTATCACAAAATTGAATCCTGTTGGGCTGCTTCAATGGTCGACTTGGAGAAACTATTTCAAACTAGCTTTTGACTGAAGTTTAGCCTTTTCAGTCTAAGAGGGCTCTCTCAAATTATCAAAGGATTTACTCAATTAGTTCTTAAAAAATATGGCTAACTCTGTGAGTGTTTTAGTGTATGTGATTGCAAGTGAAAAATGAGAAAGATTCAACTACCATTGGGCTTATGGAGTCAGTAAAAGGAAATCAATGACAATAATTCCTACTTATAGAAGCTGATGCTTTTTTTGTTTCAATGACATAACAACATTAACACATGGGAATAATCAGTGACTCAATGCTAAAACTAATTTATAGCATATATGATATGAATTCTAAGTAATTTAGTATCAATACTATTGGAAGCAAGATATAAAAGAGACACATAAATCCATTGAAACACATCAAGAATCTTAGGTAAAGCAAGAAAAGTCACTGTCTGTCTATTACTGATATCAAATATTACAATAGTAGTTGTGTCAAAAGCATTCTCCAACCCTTCATTCTTCAAATACTGCTTATTAATAGGCATCCAATCTTTACATCAAATCTGCCAAATGGCTAGATCATTAAGTTCTTTTGTTGCCACCTAGTCTAACCATAAACTAGATACTTGGAATTAGAAATTGACACCTACTAACTTAGGAGTTAGAGTCCTAACATAACTCAAACACCTATTTATTACATATTTATCTAGAGGATAGCCCAACTACATCGAAATTAATCATGTGCTTCAACAACGCCGACCATTATCAAAACATAAATAAACTCACTATCTTCATGAAACTGTTCTTCCTACTTTTGAGGAGTTGCCATGTTGATGATGTGGCAGCATGATGAGTTGGCATCTCCAATCCATCCTTATGACAAGTTTTTCCATTCAGAAAACCTCTTCTTTGATACTCTTTATCATTTCATATGGAAAAATCCCTTGGAAACTTTCCTTATCCTTTGGACATTTCAAAAAACTGGCTTTGTTGCAAAAACAAAGCTTTTTAGGCACTTTTGCAATGAGATTTTGCAGCGAAAAAAATTAAGCCATGTGTGTTGTACATATGCTATTTATGACCAGTGGATGGTATTAAGTAATCAAAAACATTTAAATATAGGCCTTAGAGCTCCTTAACCAAGTCAAAATTAGGGGTTTTGAAACAAAAAGACATCTTAAGTAATTTTGTAGCAAAAACTAAGCTTCAAGCCTCAGACACGCTGCAGAATTTCCTAATTGCCCACAGACTTCATAGAATCTGGATTTTAGGCCTAGAAAATTTCCATGGCTGTGTGATATGATAGGATGAAGCATTATAAGGAAAATTTTGTTCAAATTACCTCTTACCCTCCTCAAGAAACAACTTTTTCACCTTTAGCAACTTCATCTACCAATAAAAATGATTGTATTTTCTGAAAACTAAGGCTGAAATCATGAGCTCCTATCTCTCGATCCCTTATAGATGTTGAAAAATGGGAGGAGGGATTTGTATATAAGAATTTTCAGAAGAAAAAACTCTCTTATATTTTTAAAAACATCTCCATCTGTCTGAAATCAGCATTATAAAATCATGTATAAAATCAGAAAATTATGAATTCAGAAAATAGGTCCCAAAGGAAACTTCAAATATCCAAATTGGTATCACCTGAGAGAAAAGTGAAAGAGGTTATTGTTCCTTGTTCTATGCTTGAAAATAATCTCTATCAATATTTCATAATTAACCTCCTTTTATCCAGAATATTCTCTTGAAGTTGACTGCTCACACGGTTGAAAAACACAGTAAATTCCCTTGTAGCTCCATCAGAAATGCATGTAACCTGCCTGGATGAAAACTTGTGTGAATTTGAGGTCTTACATGAACATTTTAAGGTCTATGGGCTCCTATATAACCATAGAGCTTCCTTTTTATGCTTTCCTCTTCATGGCCATCTCCCTTTATAACCCAAACTTCCCTCTTAAAAATGTGACACCTATAAAAAACAAATTGGACAACAATTTGTTTGCCACAAAGCTAAACTTTTCAAAGGTCAAAATTGACTGACACATGCAAAGGCTAAAGTTTTAATGATAGAGAGGAGCTTGGGTGATTTGTTTAAGGAATTAAATTCCAATGTGGAGAGAATGAGGGAGTGTAAAGCAATGATGGGTGGTATTTACGCTTTTGCATGCTTGGATGATTATGAAAATCAATTGTATGACCTCACTTTTACCTTAAACCACTAAATACTTGACAGGTTATCATCCCATTCATTTTTGTAGAAAAGCATGATTCTGCAGCATTCTCAGTTATAAATTTGACATATTTTCTACAAAATGATCAAGTGATTTTGTGTGAAAATCACCTGTTTTGCATAGAATTTGCTGTGGAATCATGAAAAATCAGACATGTGGCTAAAAACGAATTTTAAACCAATGCATGTGAACCTAAAGTGAAACTTTATAGATATGACTGAGATGACATGACTAATTAATTGTTCTAGACTTAGGATAAAGACCATATTTCATGATATTTTTATCATTTTCATGGACCAACCTTATGAGACAGACGAAACCTAGATGAGTGACCCTAATCAAAAATTAAAAATTTATGTGTGATAATAGTGGCTCCACTGGGGATGGTGTGCCCCTGCGGTACAGCAAAGAACAAGTAGCTCCACTCCCACCCTTGTTGAAAATAAAACTTCTAAAATTCACAAAGCCTTCTTCAAACTCTTATGGCCTTCTCCTCGGGCTCAAGCTTGATGATTACTGTTGAAAAACCAAATCTGTACATATTGAAAAAATGCTCATACTACTTAAGTTTATTCGCACACAATCCTACCTATCATAACAATTGCAATCTTCATGTTTGATTCAAGCGACATGAAACTTCCAATAAATCCATTCAACGAGTAATCTAATACCTGAACTCCTTGATTGTGCTTAAACCAAAAGCAAAGTGTATTCTGAAATGATAAAGGTAACAGAAGATGGGTGTGTTTTTCATAGTGAAAAAATAATTGAAAAGTTGGACAATAGAACTCTTCCATGTAATCAGCTATGGGATCATAGAAGACATAATTTATTGATATCCCTTTTAACCTCTCAATGACAAATTGATCTTGGATATATTTTTTATTTTCTTCATCAAGGCTGAACCTCGATTCCAACTCTACAATATCAAGCTCATAACCATATTCTTCCTCTATCTACAAGTCAAATGGTATAGCAATTTCCTCCTTTTTTGGAGGAGGAAGACTTTCCAAGAACTATTTAGGATCTTGGAAATCATATGATTCAATCTGAACATCCAATATTTCAAATTCATTTTCTAATCTTTTAGCAACTAAACCAAGAAAAAAAAAATTATTTTCAGGTGTGAGTCGACTAGATTTCAAACAATGGAATACTATTGTTGAGAAATGTTCATCTATCTAAAATTCTGCTAACTAATCCCTTACACTTTGTAACTTTTCATCATTTAAAGGGTTTTCCACATACCCTATCATCTTGGATCACTATCAATGTTCTGAAATCTGGATTCTTCACCAGTGAAGTTGCTTTGAAATTTGAAGCTTTGAATGTTGAACAATGGAGTCGCCAGGTGAATGGTACAACCTTCCTGTGTATGGCTTTTGTTCACCATTAGAAGTTAAATCTGAACCTTGTCATTCTTCTCAGAGAAAATTTACACCTTCATTCCCTGGAAACTGTGCCAAAATGTTTATCACCAAATTGAGTCTTCTTAGGCTGCTTCAACGGTCAACTTGGATTAACTATTTCAAACCATATTTTGACTGAAGATTAGTCTTTTCAGTCCGAGAGGGTTCTCTCAAATTATCAAAGGATTTACTCAATTAGGTCTTAAAATAGATGGCTAACTCTGTGAGTGTTTTAGTGTATGTGATTTCAAGTGAAAAAAGAGGAATATTCAACTACCATTGGGCTTATGGATTTAGTAAAACAAAATCAATGACAAGCATTCCTACTTATGGAAGTTGAGGCTTTTTCTGTTTCAATGACAGAACAACATTAACACATGGGAATAATCGGTGAGTCAATGCTAAAAGGAATTCAAAGCATATATGATATGAATTCTGAGTAATTTAGCATCAATACTACTGGAAGCAAGATTTAAAAGAGACACATAAATCCATTGAAACACATCAAGAATTTCAGGTAAAGAAAGAAAAGTCATTTTCTGTCTATCACTGATATCAAAAATTACAATAGTATTTGTGTTAAAAGCATTCTCCAACCCTTCATTCATCGAAATATTTCCTATTAATAGGCATCCAATTTTTACATCGAATCTGCCAAATGGCTAGATCATTAAGCTCTTTTGCTATGGCCTAGTCTAACCATAAACTAGATACTTGGAATTAGAAATTGACACCTACTAACATAGGAGTTAGAGTCATAACATAACTCAAACACCTATTTATTAAATCTGTATCTAGAGGATAACCCAACTACATCGAAAGGAATCATGTGCTTCAACAACACTCACCACTATAAAAACATAAATATCCTCATTGTCTTCATGAAATTGTTCTTCCTACTTTTGAGGAGTTGTCATGTTGATGATGTGGCAGTATGATGAGTTGGCATCTCCAAACCATCCTTATGACAAGTGTTTCCATTCAGAAAACCTATGCTCTGATACTCTTTGACATTTCCTATGTAAAAAACCCTTGGAAACTTTCCTTATCCTTCAAACATTTCCAAAAATTGGCTTTGCTGCAAAAACAGAGCTTTTTAGGCACTTTTGCAGCGAAGCAATTTAAGCCATATGTGTTGTACATCTGCTATTTTTGACCAGTGGATGGTATTGAGTAATCAAAAAAATTTAAATACAGACCTTAGAGCTCCTTAACCAACTCAAAATTAGGGGTTTTGAACCAAAAATACATCTTCAGCAATTCCGCAGCAAAAACTGGGCTTCAAGCCTGGGACATGCTGGGAATTTCCTAATTTCCCACAGACTTCAAAGAATCTGGATTTTAGGCCTAGGAAATGTCCATGATTGTGAGAGATGATAGGATGAAACATGATCAGGAAACTTTGGTTCAAAATACCTCTTACTCTCCTCAAGAAACAACTTTTTCACCTTCAGCAAGTTCATCTACCAATAAAAATGAGTCTGTTTTTTCTTAAAAATAAGGTTGCAATAATGAGCTCCTATCTCTCGATCCATGATAGTTGTTGCAAAATTGGAGGAGGTTTTTGTATATAAAAATGTTTAGAATAAAAAACTCTCTTATTTTTTTTAAAACCATCTCCATCTGTCTAGAATCAACATTATAAAATCATGTATAAAATCAGAAAATTCTGAATTCTAAAAATAGGTCCCAAAGGAAACTTCGAATATCCAAATTGGTATCACCTGAGAGAAAAGTGAAAGAGGTTATTGTTCCTTGTTCTGTGCTTGAAAATAATATCTATCAATATTTCATAATTAATCTCCTTTTATCCAGAATATTCTCTTGAATTTCACTGCTCACACAGTCCAAAAACACAGTAAATTCCCTTGTAGCTCGAGCAGAAATGCATGTAACTTGTTTGGATGAAAACTTGTGTGAAGCTGAGGTCTTCCATGATCATTTTAAGGTCCATGGGCTCCTATATAACCACACAGCCTCCTTTTTATGCTTTCCTCTTCATGGCCATCTCCTTTTATAACCCAAATTACCCTCTTAAAAATATGACACCTGTAAAAACAAAATTGGACAGCAACTTGTTTTCCAGAAAGCTAAACTTTTCAAAGGTGACAACTGACTGATACATGAAAAGGCTAAAAATTTAATGACAGAGAGGAGCTTGGGTGATTTTTTTAAGGAATGAAATTCGAATGTGGAGAGAATGATGACAAATGAGGGGGTGGAAAGCAATCATGGGTGGTATTTACGCTTTTGCATGCTTGGAGGATTATGAAAATCAATTGTATGACCTCAATTTTACCCTAAAACACTAAATACTTGACAGGTCGTCACCCCATTCATTTTTTAAGAAAAACATGATTCTGCAACGTTCTCAGTTATAAATTTGACAGATTTTCTACAGAATGATCAGGTGATTCTGCATCAAAAATCACTTGTTTTGCATAGAATTTGTTGCGGAATCGTGAAAAATCAGACATGCAGCTAAAAATGAATTTTAAACCAATGCATGTGAACCTAAAGTGAAATTTTATAGATATTACTGGGATGACATGACTAATGAAGTGTTCTAGATTTAGGATAAAGACCATATTTCATGAATTTTTTATCAATTTCATGGACCAACCTTATGAGACAAATGAAACCTAGATGAGTGAGCCTAATCAAAAATTAAAAATTTATGTGTGATAACATATTCAATGGTAAGGAACTTGCTTCAACTAGAGATATTCTTAATGAAACCACCTTTTTATCTAGCTTCCTTTGGATGAATAGTCTTCAAAACACTTTAAATTGATTCGTAGATCTCTTCAACCTGAGTAGATGTATTGTTTTGGCCTTCTAGTCTTGATAATGGTCCCAATACTTCTTTGAAGACTTCTTTGATCTAGGGTTATGATGATTCCTTTGACTTCAAGATGATCTTTCCTTTGAGGCCTTCCTCGATATTTTATCCTTGAGTATCCCTTGATAAGATGCCCTTCCTTGACTTAGTCACCTTAGCTCTAATACCATGTTGAGAAATCTAGGGCATAGTAATTATGTGATTTCTCTTCTATTAGTAACTGCTTGTGAGTGTTTTTTACTTCTTATGGTAGGATCTTCCTTTACTTATATTATTAGTGTTCTTATTCATGAAACAATTCCCAGTGCATAAGCCATAAAGATACAAGAGACATAGAATGTAGGTTATCATCCAAATCCAAAACTTCTCACTCTTTGAGAGGAAAACCCGAAAAAAATATTCTTCTTATAGAGATTCCAATTAATTAATAACAAGACCAAGACCCTTGACCTATTTTCCAATCCAAGACCAAGAAACAAGTTCCCTTAATTATAGTCAACCTTTTACTTCTTCCTTTGTCTTGGCTCCTCTTCCACTTTGACCTCCTTTTGCTTCAAACCTTCAACCTCCTAAATTTAGGTGTAAAATCCTAATTTTGAAATCCTAATTATACATAAGACCTTTTCTTATCCCTTGATTTACTTCGCTTGTGATGTAGTCTTATTCTAGCTTGACTCAGCCTTCCTTAAGACTTGAGCTTATCTTAATATGGTTACCTTAGATCTTTTCCTTTCTGCGGTAATTGATCTCCTCTTTCTTTTCACGTGTGACAGCAACACGACCACCCTAAAATAGAAACAAAAATTACATCTTATAACTTTTTCATACTTCATTGTTGATTCGTTGATGTCTTGGCTTCCTTCTTGATCACCTTTGGCTTAATTTAAAACTTCATACCTTGACTGAATTCTTCTCTGAAATAATGTCTCTGAAATAGGGTCGAGCCGCCTAATTTATAGTTGTTTCCCATGCTTAATTAGCTTACATGACAAGAGGTGAACCGACGTGTCCTTTCATGAGATTTTATTAACATTTTGAAGTCGACATGAAGGGGGATGTTTGTGCTTGTCTTGGAGGGTTATTTGACACTTTTATTGACTCGTATACAAATGTACTATGCCCAAGAAGGGTCCTTCATACATAACATTTACTCTCTTTGACTTTATGACTAGTCCTAAAGGCTCACAATGGGAGTCATTACTAAAAATAAAATTTCTTGCTCATGAAACCCATGATACAAGCATTACAAAAATAATTTTATTTTTATTTACATCAATTACATAAAATCGCATTTACATATGTCATTACGAAGACCGAACATAGTTACACTTTTCAACAAATATTAGGTAGATAATGTGCATAAGTGTTTTAATAGGAAAAAGTTGGGGGGAAAGGGCTATAGAGTTAATTAGAAAGATTAACCCTAAAATTATTTGACCTCATTAAGAAGAGAAGGTGGTGAATAAAAATAAAAATTAATAAAGAAAATTTAGAGAACATCCCTGTGGCGATAGCCAACATAGGAATATCCATCTAAGAGGAAAATTGAGTTAAATTAGGAGGTATTTGGGAGACCAAATGTGAGACTTATGAGTTGACTTCAGTAATAAACACAAATTAAGGAGTAGAAATGGGGGATCAAGAAACAACTAGGAGAAGAAAAAGGGAGTCATGTTGGGGTGAAGAAAAATATTATTTTGAATTAAAATTGATCTGGATTTATTAAGGAGTGAAATGAAAGATGGATATAAATAGAAACACAGAGATATATTGAAAATATAAGTTGAATTCATTAATATAAAAGTATTGAAATTGTTTACATGTAGCATGGAAATAAACTAACTGAAGTGATAGTAGTTTATATCTGAGAAGAGATGTCGTGGCTACATGCCTTCTAAATTGTGTTACAATGAGGGCTCGAAGACCTATTTAATATTGAGAAACAATGAAAACCCTAAACATCCAAAAACCTAACCCTAAGAGATGAGGCACCAAATTTTTTGGGGCCCCGTTGGGGTATATTGGTACATCAACTTCTCGGGGTTGTAACTTTGGCATACAATCTGTTAGGGTCCCGTGATTTGGCTGATTGGCAAGCCAAATGACAGTGTAACATCAAACCAAGCTTTGAAGCCCAAGGATCTAGCCTTCCTAGACTCAGAGAGGGCTCTCTCTATATGCGTAAGGGATATCTATGTGTTTGCTTATCGTGTTCTGATTTTAGGCTAGTTATGGAGTATGTTTTTTGGTTTTGGTTTTTTAAGTTGTGAGGGATGAAACTGATCAAAGATATAAAATAGATAACAAGATGTTAGATTAACTGGGCTATGGGGTCAAAAGGCCAAGAAAGCTATTAGATGATGATACAAGGTTGTTGAAGGGCCGATTTGATTCAAAGTAGAAAGGATCTTTGGGCAAAATGGAGTAAATGGACATCAAGTTTGTGAACAACAAAGAGTTTCAAGCATCACTGGTTCAATAGATAACATAAACATGGTAGGGCAAACCATTAATCATGAAAAATGTAACTATAAACTAATCAATACATAGAAACAAACATTAAAGCCATGCATAGAAGTATAAGACCCTCTAACTTTGGGAAATGGCTATCAGACTTTGGGGAAAACATATAATACGGACTAACAACTCAAAACACTATGCCGGAATGCCTAAACACAGTATTTCAAGTTAGTGGGCACTTTGAATAACAAGATTCGCATAATTTTAGGCAAAGAGCTAGATCGGAACTAGGCCTCCTTGGTTCAACAAGATGATAATCTAATCAGTCAAACAGATAGTTTCATGGATGGGACTATGGACAGTCATAGGTAAGCAGGGCACACCATACATCCTACTTAACATGCATAGAACTATGAATGAAACTAGCAACAATATCCTCAAGTTGTTAAAGAGCAATTAAGAATTCTTTAATGCAACTAAGGAAGAAGAAAACATAAAAGATATAAAGATTCAGGAAATTTGAGGTGCCTCCATGGGCATATCTCAAATTTTTTCTCTACTGATCTATAGCAAGCAAGAAACATGTATCATGAATGAAAACTAGAAGACAACAACAAAGCAAGAGACACTATACCATTCTACCATGTCATGGAATCCATCAACAATCCTTCATCATCCATCCAAGAATATTCAAGAGGAAATCCAAAAGCATAACACAGATATTTTCTTCCAAAGCTCATATGACCATATATTACTTCTCTTCTCAAGTTCAGCCTTGTTTACAATGAGAGCCTTTGGAATATATAGGCTTAAGTGAGGAAAACCTCATGGTTCAACTTGCATCCTCATTGGCCTAATCAAAATATCTAAACTTGTCCTTAAGGCTTTGCAAAGCCCAAGGCACAAAATATCTCATAAAATATCTAAGAAAATGCTAAAAATGGGAATTATATTGACTTTATATCATTTTTCATGTGCAAAAATAGCTAAACGCACATTTGGAAAAAGCAGATTTTAGAGGTTCAAAAATTACAAAAATACTTCAAATTTTCATCAGCAAAAGGTCCCCTGACTTGCCGGAAACATTTGGCAGCCTTCCTGATGTCGAAACGAGGCTCATGATAGCTCGTTGGAACGCTCTAAGTGTCTACTTTCTGGTGCAACTAAAATTTCCCCAATCTGATGCCTGGAAGTCCTCCAAATCTGCACCTGTGTGTAAAAAACCAGAAAATTACAGTCTGCTGATAGACCGGGCAGAGTGTGCAAAAAGAGAGCCTTTTTCGCCGTTTTGAGGGGGAAAATGATCTCCAAATGTTCTGAAAATCACTGAGGGCATGCTCATGAAATTATGGCATTCAATTATACCATTCTCCTCCCTTGACGAATCCTCAAAATGAAATGGTGAATTTATGAGTTTTCGACCAAAAACCCAAAAATGCCAAAAAACCAAAAATTGTCAAAATGGGCTCAAAATTGGGGTGCATGACCCTCAAGGGTCCTTAGCAATTTGTTCCGAAGCTGAAGCCAAAATGTCGAGTGCTGATGTGCCTTTCTTCTCTTTCCGTGCCAGACACTTCCCCTTTGCTTCCTTCAGTTTCTCTTGGGTGGCCTTTAGCTTGCGCCGGGAAAACTAATTTAGCTTTTGATAGTGTTGTGTCATCTTCCTTTGCAGCTCCAGGTCTCTGTTTGCCTTCTCAAGCTTCATCTCCAAATGTTTATTGGCTCTTTCTAGCCATGCCTCCTTATTGCTTTCAATTTCTTGCTCAAGTAGTGCAGTGAGGGGAAAAGATTGAAGATGGGCTTGTTCTTCTTCCTTTTGCTTTTCCAGGGCTCTTTTAAGCCCTATGGTTCTAGGCCTCTTCCGCCTAGGCTGGTCTTCTTCTTCATCTTCATCAAACTCACCGATGAGCTCCTCTATCCTTACTTGTGCTTTAGCAGCCTCATTCTTGTATTTGATTTCTCGTGCCTCATGGACAGCCATATGGACACTCATTTGTTTATTTTGGATCTCCAAGAAATGATTGAAGGTCTTTGCCCGATGAAGGTCATTCTCCAATGCTTCAATTTGACTCTCTCGATGGATTAGAAGGTTTTCAAGAATGCGGGCTTCATTATCGCTATCATCACTTTGGATTGGAATGACAGCCAATGCACCTCCATGTTCTTTACTTTCTCCTATCTTGCCTTTCCCTTTGCCCTTGAAAGCTAACCTTGCACTCTTCCTTCTTGGCATGCTATTGGGAGACCTCTTTGGCGATTTTCTTTTGCTAGGGACAACTCTTGTCACTTTTGGAGTGGCAGCCTTAGGCCCTTTCTTTCTTGCTGTGCTGGGCTTTGCCTTTTTAGGAGAAGGAGGCACAATTTCTTTGCCCTTGTCATCTTCTTGAAACTGTTTCTCTCCTTGAGGCTATTGTGCTTGGATTTCTTGTTCATTTTGTGGCTCAAGCTGCTGCTCAAGTTTTTGCCCAAACTGTTGTTCATGACCTTCAATATCAAGTTGCTGCTCTTCCTCTTGTTCCTGCTGTTCATTTTCACTAAGATGCTGTTGTTCAGCACTCTTTTCTTCTTTCTCCTACTGCTGACCTTCATCTTCAGTTTGCTGCTCTTCATCCATTTCTTCTTGCTGTTCAAACTGCTGCCCCTGTTCACCAACATCAAGCTGTTGTTCTTCCTCAGTTTCTTCATGTTTGTCCTCTTCTCTTTCTACCTGTTCCGTGGTAATCTTGAGCCTTCTAGGAGTAGGCCTACTGGATAAAGGTTCAGGGCGATGAATAGGCTGGGTGGGAGATGTATGGACGGGAGGAACAGTGGAGAAATCCGGGTGACTGATAAAAACATCCCAAGAAACCCCTTTCTTCTCCAACTGATGTAGAATGATAATTTTGATCAGAGAATGATGGAAAAGGGAAGCGATTTGCAGAGATGGAGTCTTCTTCTAGACTAAGGATGCCATCTTCTCGATGCTTTTGTATAAAAATTAAGGGAGATTGAGCTGCCTAGTTCTAGTGAAATGCATCAACAGTCGGACATGATAGGCATAAACTCGAGTAAATCTCCCTTCACAAGTAAAATAATTCATTATGACCTTCATTAGAGGAGCATAGCTAGCAAGAAGATAAGAGAAAGGAAAAATAGCAGTGCATGTATCTCTGTGCTCGAGCTTGATGAAAGGCTTATAGTCATCCAAGTCTAGATGGGCCTGTTTGAACCATTTCTCACCATGATATGGAATTTTGGTGGCTTTAGACACTGACCTCGGGGAAAACTTGAAATCAAGGTCTGCTACCTAGAAATTTTTGCTTTGGAACCTCAGGGCACATAGGTGTGTCAAGGGCGAGAAAATTTTGACCTCCTGTACCTTCTAGCAGAAATCTAAACAACCTACCTCATGAAAATTGAAGAGGATGGATGGATGTGCATTGACCTCCTCTGTAGAGATTGGCTCATATCTCTTATGTAAACCACTTCTGTTGTCTTGCCTGGGTGGCATTTTGGGCTAAATATGCTATTGAAGAACCAAACAGCTTCACTGCCTTTAAACTGCCTTCTTTAAGCTAAACTCTATCAGTTCACTGTTTTGATAGTAAACAATGTCTTTGGATGACTTCGCTCTGTGATGTTTGGAGGTCAACAACCTATTTGTATCTCTGACCAATGATAAACTTCCCAATCTTCAAAAACTTTCCCCTTGTCTAGCATGCCAAACACTCAACAAAACTTATATCTCATGCAGTCAACTTTAGTGTAGGCATACAATAAATTTCACAGTTTATGGAACAAGGTGGCAGAGTTTTAAAAATGCTCCAAAGTTTCAAATAAAGGCTGTAGGAGTTTATCCTTTCACACAATCAGAGCTCCCCTTTAGTATGGAAAACCTATCCCTTTAGAAAATGTCTTTGTATCCTCTGAAAATCAACTTGACAGATAAACTTAAAAAACAAAAACACAGTCAAATTTTACTGTCCACAAGATGAGGTGGCAGATCTTTGAAATGCCTCTGAGGTGTTGGCAGAGGTCTGTAGGAATTTTCAAACAATCGAGGCTTTCTTCAATCAGAATATAAACAAAATATTGCTCTCCTACTTCACTGTTCTTTGCGCAAGTTTGACCGAAATACCTCTGAATACAATGGTGACTTCATTTACTGTTTATGCCTTATGGAACCAAAAACCAAATACTTCTTTTTATCTTTTATCATAAGGAGGAGAGTTTTCAAGGTTCAAGGAATGCTCATATAACGACCATTGTCTTTGCAAGCTGACCTACTGTTTTAACTCCCCTTTTTCTAAAACCCTGTGCTCCTTCCTTCAAATGCAGTTTTGATGGTAGATATAGTAGCTTTTCAATGCAATAAAAACCTACAAGCCTTTAATGCTTCATCTCTAGCCAATGGGAAAATAGCATTTTTCGTTTTCACACCAAACTTTGAAACTGTGGCTTTTTTAAACCTTTGCACCACTTAACAGTTTTTGAAAAACCAAAGGGGCACATGTAAATACCTTGAGACTTGATGAAAAGCTTTGTTCATGAGTTAAAATCACTTTGAAGGCAGGTTGGATGCGTGTTGGAAGCTGGAGGTATGCGCGGCACCTTTATGGAGAATAACGTCTCGCATAAACCTGTTGGATGGCCTGTCGGGTCGAGGTCGGGCGCCAGTGACCCACCGCTACAGGGGCGCCGCGCGCAGCTACAGGAGCGTCGCGCGCCCTTGTGGCGCAGTTCAAAAAAATGGTCCAGGAGCGCTGCGCACTCCTACAGGAGTTCCGCGCGGGTTAAAATGGTTCAACACTTGCAAAAATTCCTGCAAATTGATTTTGAAACCCTGTTCAACGCCTGGAGACTGCAGAGAGAAGCTCGACTGTTGGTTGGAGAAGTTTGAAAACGTGTTTACACTTTGACTCATTCCTTTGAAAGGTGAAAACCCAACGGTCACTTTGCCTTTTGAATGTAAATAAAATGAAAACCCTTGGTTTAGTTTTTGAGATGGTTTAGAAAACTTTCGCTTTTAAACCAAGGCTTTTTTATATCCATAATGAAAACAGAACGAGCCTGAAATTGTGGTGAAGGGCCCACACTTTGAAACTTTTGGTGAAATACCTCTTTAAGACTTGATTTGACATTTTCTGCTTTATATACCCATATCTGTTTGCTAGAAAACAAAAACTAGATCAAATACATTTCGTGCATGTAGGTGCATTTCTCCAACTGATGCCTTTTCTGGATGTGGGTGAGACCTAAATATATTTGCCCGAGCTTTCACTGTTTTCTGTCTAAAAAGAAGGGCATTTTCTTCTAAAAGCCTTTCCTTTATTCAAAATGTAACAGCATAGTGCTTTTGACCTGTTTTCATAAGGAATCTGTTTTCCTAGTGACAATGGCATGTGGATTTTGCCTTCAATGATTTCTAGAACTTGAAACACTATGCCAAAGTTCTTTTTGTACTTGACGAGCTAGTATACTTACTTGTAGTGCCCTTTGCTGAAGAAGAAATTGAACTATTTCCTCAATATCTTTTATATTTTCTGATTCTTGAATGGCATACTTGTTTCTGTTATTTGAAAGGAGATGGCTTACCTTTTTAACTTGGTTTGACAAACTCTGCCTCCAAGCGCTTCATCAATCTTTTCCAACTGTAGGTGTCCAAAATTTTCTGCATTTATTTAGACTTTGTCATGGTCTATTCATCAAGAAGGGCGCTGCTTTCCAATACACTTCTCTGCTCATAAAATATTACTATGATGTCTCTGTCCATTTGAAAAATGACAACCTATGTTTGTTTGAAGCTTTCCAAAAAACTAACAATATGCCACAGCATTTCTTTTGCCTATTATGAACAATCATTTCAGTGGTGATGTCTCTTGATGACCTAAACCCAGATTTTCTGTGTCAGCTGTTATAGCATATTTAAAAGGCAGCTGTCTATAAATAGAATTGTTTTCAATAATGACATGTCTCCCCAAAGGTTTAAAACTCAGATCATAACCTTTTTATACCTTTTTGTTGAGGAGACAAACATATGAGGTGTAAAATTACTGTTGGAATAATTCATAGGTACCAAGGCTTTTATTAGTCATTTTCTTTCCAATGGAGCTCTGAAATCACCAACCCTACTGCATCTGAAGGATACATTTTTCTTTGTGGTGGAGTGTAGATCGCAACACCTGAACTTGCGCTGGCGCTTTGAATGATATCAAGATGGCTTATGCCTGGGGCTGTGTACTACTTGCCTGCCTTTCTCTATGTTTATCTGGAAACCATAAACTTTATCCCACAGCCCAACAGAAACATAAGAGCACACAGAAGTCCTTTTTACTGAAATATCTTCTTGCTTAGCACTGATTTGAGCCATTCATATTAACACCCCTGCAGAGATATTTTGTTATGATAGCTTTGATCAATGGAGTCTCTTTTTGATGCGCCATGATGATGATGCTGGCAATTTCAATTTATCTTCTTTCTTAGGGCACAAGACCAAAAAAACTCTGCTTTCTCTTGATTTGAACATTTCAGATCTTAGCCCTGTTTTGATCATCATTTTCCCTCAGAAACCTTAAGTCATTGTTTCACTGTCTTGCAAAAAACAAACCTGTGCTTATAGTAAGTTTTGCAATTCTTCAAGTCAACACTGGCCATCGTCCTCTGCTTGTGGATGAAGGAGGCACCTTAACCCTCTTCTTATAGATGAAGGAGGTTCTTGGTCATGACAAATTATAAGTTTGTTTGACAGTGTTGTTTTTCTTCTACTGTGTTTTCATGTTGAATGAAAGCTGTAAGATTTTGATGAGTGACTCCTTACCCTGCAGATGTATCTCAAGCTCATGTTTACATTGAGAAGCAGTTGTTCTTCTAAATGTGGATTCAAGAATTTTCTCCTGAGATGATGACATGTTTCCTGTCTTTGTAAAATCCATAAAACACTGTTAAACACCTAAAATCAGCTTGAGACTGTGGTCTATGCATTGCTGAGACTTAGGGGTGTGTAAGTGGCGCGACTTAGGGCTGTGATCAATTTCATTTGCAGAGTGGGAGGTCTGTCATGATTGGTCTGTAGCAGATGGAGGTTTTTGGCCTTTTGATGGTTGCCAAGGGTAAAAATGCCTTAAAGCACCACTTCGTAACTTAAGGGAGGCTTTTGAAACAGACTTGGATTGTCCTTTTAGAGCTGATGGGCAGACTAGTAGGGCTAAAGCTAGATAGGATAGTGATAATGAGGTTTAACCTTGACATGGGCGGACTGAAAAGAAGGAGGGCGAAAAAAAGTTTTATGAGGGTTTTCTAGATGACAAATTGACATATGGAGATCAGCTTCTAGAAAACTCAGCTATGGATCTAGTCATCACTAACAAGTGAAAAATATTGATGACTAACACAATCTTCATTTAACACGTATGATACTGTAATGTTCCTACTTAGCCTTAGCTAAGAGGAAACATTCAATTTTGTTTCAATTTATGTTTTATGAATAAATGAATAAAGGAGGACATGTAAAACTCCTAAAAAGTCTGAATAAATCAATGCCCATGTGAACAAAGACAAATCAGGGCTACGTAAATAATCACTTGCAGGTGTGAAAGAGGTTTGAGCTAAAGACTGGGTCAACCTTGACCAAATCAACAACACTGTCTAGGTTCATTGCATCTCCAAAAGGGATAGCACAGTTCTAGAAGGGAGCCTCTAAAGTGAAGAGGGTTAACTCATCAAAGTGATTTAGGGTTTGAAAGAGCTTTCTCATCTTATAAAAGGAAAAGAAGTGCAGCAGGAGAAGGTTGTTGATAGATCATATTTCTGAAGTATTTGTCTGCTTAGACAAATACCATTCTCTGCTGCTGAGTGGAGGATTGTATCTGGAATTCCTATGTAGGAGTTTCACCTCTTCCTTTGATGATTCAAGGAGGAAATTTTGTTGAAGTGAACCACTATCAGGCTTGAGGCCAAGCTCCTACTTACATTGGCAGTGCTGATCCAGTGAGGGTTTTGTTGTCTCTGCAAGCTGCAGCAAGTGGTGATTTAGATCTGCATAGATCTAGTGTATTTTGAGAGTATCTCTCCATGGAGTGGGTCCTTTGACCTCCTGGAAGAGAGTACCATTTCTTGTACTTTCATATCTGCTATTATTTAGTATTTTTCTGTGTCTCTTGAGCTACAGCGTTGTCCCACTGGGAAAAATTTGTTATTTATGTATGAGGGTTTGCAGGTTGTCTTGTCCATTTTTTAGATCAGAGATCTCTTGTGCTTGGCTTGCCTTCCACTTGGTGATCCATGGATTGGCTTACTGATCTATGTTCTGTTCAGATATGATCTATTCTAATGTAATGTCATATTCAAAAATTTACTACAGCAGTTTCCAGATCTGCAACTTGTTTCTCAGATCTACTCTTATTCATGCATGCTCTTGTCAAAATTCCAAGTGGATCTTGTAGAGAAAACTATATAGTTTCCATATCTGATATAGATCTGATATTTTATCCATAGATCTTCCCTAGATCTAAGTTGTAACTCAAAACTGCTGAACCTCCTAGAAAACAACGTTGTTGAAGCATTTCTGCAAATTTACATGTGCATCTCCTCTCTTTTCTGAAGACTTATTGTTGTATTGGCTCATGCTTTCCACTGTATAATGAAAGGGCTTTGTCATAATGATTATTTTCTGTTGTAATACTGAGATATCAATCCTCTTTATGATCTCTGCTGAAAATTAGCTAAAACTGCGCAATTCCTGAAGCAGTTCTTGCATTTTACTGCAGCCTTCCCCTTTGGGTGCATTTTAGCTAGTCTACTTTTTGGGAGATCTGTTTAATGTGCTTAAACTGATTTTTTTATGATGAAATTCCATATATAAGTCACATAAAACATAAATGAGGGGAAACCAGCCCTAATATACGTTATTCTTGCTCATTTTTACTTATATAGCGTTTTCCTTGAAGACCTTGTTGAAATTCCTGAAAAGGGGTTATTCCAAGTTCTATAGACAGAGTCTAAAGTTAGCCAGGTAGCCTCTGGATATCACCCTTTCTTGGAAGGGTGACATATCCAGTAAATTCCTCTGTATTCCATCTCTGAAATAGAATCTTGAGAATCCCAAAAAAAATGATCATTACAGTGGTATCGAAGCTCCACTCTTAGCACAGCCTGTGCTGGTATTGGAGCACCAATCATGCTGCATTCCGAAGATGAAGATCCTCTTTCTAAGAGGGAGAGGAGATATAAAAATATAATTCATAGAAAGTATGACTATACTGCTGTTGACCTTGACAAGGGTCAAGACAAGGGGAAAGCCCCTGAATCTATGAATGATAAATATAAGGAAGCAGAGGATTTTGCAAAAAAATTCTTGGAAGCTATGCAAGATCTGTCCAAGGAAATAAAGGAGATGAGAATAGATATAATGAGGGATTCCCTTGGGATATTCCATCAAGGATAAAGTTCCGATATGTCTCAGTTTGGGACTGCTCAACCTGTGAGCTTGCCACAAGCTCCCCAGGCCTCACAATGCTCTACAATGCCTACCTTCTTGGTTGTAGAGAATGAAGGGCTGCAAGAGCCAACCTCTTTGGAAGGTTAATTTCTAGAATATGACTCACAAAGTCATAGGTTCAAGGATAACTTGAGCTTTCAAGACTTCTGCCATCTCAAGGACCGGAGGAGGCCATGGCAGTAGTACAGAGATGGAGGTTTCCTTCAAGGGAGACACCACACTATGGGCAGGTTCTTCTTGCCTAATTTCGATGGATCACCCTCTTGTTCTGCTAAAGCATGGGTGGAGAAGTTGGACATCTATTTCTAGTTGAATAAGGTGCCCAAAGCAGAAGCCATCAATATTGTTGCACTGCATTTTGAGGGAGAAGCCCACAACTGGTGGTTTCATGGACTATCTACATTGGGGCACAACAATGTGTCCACATATGCTGAGTTCACTAGGAGACTAGTGGAGAGATTTGATCGGAAAGATCCGAAGGCCCCTTTCATAAGCTTGGCAAAGCTTAAACAGACAGGAGATGCAGAGGCTTATATCTCTGAATTCCTGAGGTTGTCTGTAATGGTCCCTGATCTATCAGTAGCAAGGAGAGTCTACATGTTAATTGATGGCCTAGAAGAACCTTTGCATGGGTTGGTTAAGTCTACCAAGCCCATCACTTTGCATGATGCCATTGAGAGAACTAGAGATCTCCAAGATGCCTTGCCAAGGGCAAAGGAAACCTTCCCAAGAAAAGCCACTCACTCTTCTAAGGGGAAGGAGGGGAAAATTGCTCCACCCAAAGAGAGCTCACTAAAGAAACCTCTTGACATTGATCTCCGAAGGGAGTTGAGGAAAAATAAATTATGTTTCACTTGTCAAGAGCTGTGGGTACCGAGACATAGATGTGTTGCTGGAAGAGCACACTATATCGAAGTCTTCTCTGATTTTTAGGAGGAAGAGGGAAATGATGGACCTAGGAGAGGTCACAGTGATGGTGATGATGAGGAGGGGGATCAATCATCATCCCGAGAAGAAGAAGGAGCCTTTGCTCCAACCAGTGGGACTCTTGCTTCTTTGAGAGGAGTGCCCAAGTATTTGACCCTTAGAGTGAAAGGTTCAATTATGAACCAAAGATTGTTTATTCGGATTGATGGTGGGGCAACCCACAACTTTATTGATGCTCACCTTGTGCAGAAGAGATGGATCCCTACTGAAACTTTTGATGGGTTCTCTGTTTTGGTTCCGGGAGATAGAACTATGCAGTGCATGCAGTATGTTCCATCACTTTCTGTGACTATGGGAACCTACACCTTGGAGGACCATTTCTTTGTAGTGGACATACCAGACACTAACATCATCTTGGGTGTCCAGTGGTTGATTACTTTGGGAAAAGTCACCACTGATTGGAAGGCCTTGTGGATGGAATGGGTGGATTTTAAGAGTGGGAAAAAACAAATCATTCAAGGCATGCACACCTACCCTTCACCTGATGTTTCCACCCACACAAAAAAGATGGAATTGCGCAGTGGGGGTATGGACCTCACAGTCCCTTCTCTCATGTTTATGAGAATGTTGCAAGGAACATTTCTGCATCATGGCAAGCCACTTGGGATGTCATTAGATTCTGTGGGAGAAGCCTCACCAAGTGCTGAAACAATGGAAGAGAGAGCCACAGCGCTGTGGGAGGAAGCAAGGGGGAGGATCAGCCTTCCCACAAATAATTTTGGCATGCATAATGCCCAAGAAATAAGCAGCAACAAAGCAAGCACCACCATAGATGCATCAGCAGTGTTGTCTTTGTTGAGATGTGTAGATCCATATTGGAGGTCTCAACTCCTTGTGGAGTACTCCAAAGATCTGCACACCGGGATGATATTAGATGGCATGAAGCAAGGAGGAGGCTATTTGGTCCATGAAGGGGTCATATATCATCTTTGTAAATTATTCTTGTCTCAAGCCTCCAAGATTAAGCAAGAGATACTACAAAGAGCACACAAAGAGTTCCTTTCCAGCTATATGTAGTCAGCAAAGATCTACTCCCTAATCTTGAAGAGTTTTGATTGGGAGGGTATGAAGGAAGAAGTACATCAGCACTATGATTGGGAGGAACTACATCAGCACTTACAAGAGTGCAATAGTTATGAGGAGATGGGGTAGACAAGGGATCCTATGCAGGATACATTTCATCCATCTATTTCTTCTCTTAGAAGAGGAGAAAAGCCCATGCCTAACTCTATGTGTGTGGGAGACTTGAATGGTAAAGAATCTGATCTTATGGAGTATGTTTATTTTTCTGATTTGACATATTCTCTTACCATATGTATGCAGGCCATGGCTCCTACAAGGAGTGATATTACATGTAGATCTCATGGCACTGATGAGGCCAATAAAAATTCCAAAGCTGGCCACTCCCTTGAGGTGCAAAGGGAGATTATCTATCATGATGGGTGCTTCCCAAAGGCACCTAATGAGGGCTTCACTTTCAGCCATGTCAAAGTGACCCATGAAAAAAAGATGTGGTGGGGGTACCACCTATCACACTCAGATCTACTCAAAATAAGTAGTGCACTGCGTTGGTACCTTATGTGGGATTGTGACCCACCTCCTCAAGTGCAAATTTCAGTTTTCCTATATGTGATTTTGATTCCATACATAGATGACATATTGGTATTGTTTATGGGTTTGTATGGAAAAAAAGTAGGTAGTGTATATGTACCACATGGGATGGAACTTTATCCTGTACTTCATGATACATGTTTCAGATGTGACATTGCTTCACCCATGTTTATTTCTGTTGAGTTTTACACTCCTCAAGGGGTAGACTATGCCCCTATCATATTAGCATTAGAGGAGCAGTTTCTGATGTATTGGCTTGGTGAGCACTTAATCCATGATGAAAGCTTGATTCTTGATGGTGCCATCAATGGAGAAGGAGAATAAATATAGCTCTTGCCCTGTCAGTTGCTTGAGGACAAGCAACATTTTGGAGGGGAGGACTGTAATGTTCCTACTTAGCCTTAGCTAAGAGGAAACATTCAATTTTGTTTCAATTTATGTTTTATGAATAAATGAATAAAGGAGGACATGTAAAACTCCTAAAAAGTTTGAATAAATCAATGCCCATGTGAACAAAGACAAATCAGGGCTATGTAAATAATCACTTGCAGGTGTGAAAGAGGTTTGAGCTAAATATTGGGTCAACCTTGACCAAATCAACAACGCTATCTAGGTTCATTGCATCTCCAAAAGGGACAACGCAGTTCTAGAAGGGAGCCTCTAATGTGAAGAGGGTTAACTCATCAAAGTGCTTTAGGGTTTGCAAGAGCTTTCTCATATTATAAAAGGAAAAGAAGGGTAGCAAAAGAAGATTGTTGATAGATCATATTTCTAAAGTATTTTTCTACTTAGACAAATACCATTTTCTGTTGTTGAGTGGAGGATTGTATCTAGAATTCCTATGCAGGAGTTTCACCTCTTCCTTTGATGATTCAAGGAGGAAAGTTTGTTGAAGTGAACCACTATCAGGCTTGAGGCCAAGCTCCTACTTACATTGGCAGCGCTGATCCAGTGAGGGTTTTGTTGTCTCTGCAAGCTGCAGCAAGTGGTGATTTAGATCTTCATAGATCTAGTGTATTTTGAGAGTCTCTCTCCATGGAGTGGGTCCTTTGACCTCTTGGAAGAAAGTACCATTTCTTGTACTTTCATATCTGCTATTATTCAGTATTTTTCTGTGTCTCTTGAGCTACAGAGTTGTCCCACTCGGAAAATTGCATTATTTATGTATGAAGGTGTTGTACTCTACAAACAACCCTCCCCATTTCTAAATTTTTAGAATAAATTACATTTAGAAATAGGTCCTCTTTTTATCTTTCTTTCTAGATAGAAATAAAAGATTTAGAAACAATCTGATCACTTTTTAGAAATAAAAGATTCAATGATAAAAAGACATATCGCATATTTTTATTTACAAAGTGTGTATAAACAAATACAACCTTAAAAAACTTTCCGATCCGATGAGACACAAAGCTTTTAATCATATCAAAATATTATATAAAGTCTTTATATTTAACAATATTTGATGTGTACAGTAATCGTAAATCGGAAAATTGGAGAAATATTTAAGTTCTATTTTCACTTCGTAAAACTCCGATGCGATGGAACTGAATCGCAATCACATTTCTGATAAGCTTTAAAGTGTTATGTTTTTTTTTCATACTTCTGATGCGAGGTGATTAATCGCAATTGCATTTCAGAAAATTCAAACGTTATATTCATTTGATTGAAAGACTCCGATGTTGCAGACCCCACCTCATCACAATCGGATTATCAGAGAAACTCTTTAATGCTTCATTCCATTTGAAAATCCCTGATGCGATCTTCACAATCGGAATTCGACATAAATCATATTACGTTATTTTATTTACCTTTAAAGACTCACGATGCGAATACATCTTAATATTCATATATTATTTATTTATAGAATCTCAAGCATTTAAAAGGTAATATTTTTACACTTATTTCAAAATATGCCGATCTCTAATTGTACGTTACCATTAATTGAAAATCAAACAAATAATAACGATTTATTTTGTTTTGAATTCGTGAGTGTGACTCCCTAGAAGGCATTTAAGTTTTAACCATGGAAATAATAAATGAAAATCAACGAATAAATCCTTTTGTATAGCTATTTTCAATATTGCGTTTTCACCTCGGCTAAAACATTTTACTTGTTGCAGAACAATAGAATTTCCAATTCTTTCATTCGCAGAATGAGGGAAACATTGCTCGATACTGAAATGTCGAAAAGATCCAGGAAATCAAAAGCTTCCATTGCTGCAAAAGCTCCTATGTTTACTATGCCGCATAAAGAGAAACCATCAAAGCTTAAGCTAGTTACAGATACCTCGTGCCAGGGACTTGGTAAGATGACGTGGGAAAATGTATATAACTTGCTTGAAAAATAAAACTATAAAGTTCTTGAAGCTAAAGCTACAGTTCCTAACGAAGACGACTCAGACTCTAATTCTAAAAATCTTCTTAGTGCATTAGCAAACTCATTTCTGCACCAAATTGCAGCTCAAGCAAATATTTTTCCATATTATGATGTTATGTGGTGGGTAATTGATAATGTGGCTATCAAAGATAGAACCTTTGTTTCAGCTTCTGGAGCAATATTTGGGTCATTCAAACCAGAGGACATTAAAGCGATGTACCACCTTCCAGAACCACAGAAAATTTATAACAAATATTTCATCAAGGAATTTGCTGCAAATCATGAAAATCAGTCAGAACCAATTAATGAATGTAGAAAGGTTCCTGAAAATCATAGACATGAGGCATCAGGTATGTACTCTGTGGAGCCTCTTTTGCCTCCATACTGTTATGCCATTAATACATTCTATTGTTAGTTCCTAAATAATGGATTGGGCTATCATTGTTTCTGATAAGATAGCCAACAGAATTCTTGAGTATAGGAAAGACATAAATTCAGGAAATACCACTTGTTTTTTACTTTTGTGCTTATATCCTAGATGCCCTTTGTTTCAATTCTGAATTCCCCATATTAGGATGGAAATGGACCCCTAAAGATCCTGCTTCAATTCATATATATCACAAGTTCTTATGTAAGGGGAATTTAAAAAGCCATGTTTACAAAGTTTTTCACGGTTTTCTTATTCCGATTTATCAAACCATTTTTGGCCGATTCCCTCCTAGGCTTTCCGACAAAGCTAAGGTTGATCTGTCCTCAATTGGAGATTGGTTCGGAGAGGAAAAGTTAACATATATTAGAGTTTTCGGAAGTATTTTAGAACCACACATTCTTCCTTTGTATGTTCCAGACAAACTATTAGCAGAGGAAATTTCTTATCAGCTGACAGTAGAAGGCATGTCTAGGACTTTGAAGAATAGCAAGAAGCTTATGTGGTGCACTTTTCCTTTTGAATGTGGTGATTATACTATAAATAATTTTTTTCATGCTGAAAAAGAAGTTGGTAAGCTGACCAATCTCAAGCTTTCAACAATCCCAGAGAGGCAAAATGATCCAAGGAAGGTGGCATATGATTTTACTAATTCTGTTTCAATTGCTTGGTTCGAACATGAACCAGATATATTTGATGATTTATTTTTTTCTGTAGATAAAATGTCCCAAATTTCTGATTTGGCCAAGTCCAAACTTCAGGCCGAAGAGATGAATAATTTTTTTTTTATTTAGAACTCAGAGGTTACTCAAAGTTCCTCACGATCAATTGAGAGTTTCTATACAGGAAAATGGACCACAATAGAAGGAAATAGAGAATACATCTGGAAAAGAAGTAACTGGAACTAATCCTATTTTACAAAATGAAGATATTAGCAGCAAATTTGATACTGAAAAGAAGGAAACAACTGCTAAAATTGATGTACAACAGTCTTCAGCTCAGGCAGGAAAATAAAGCACAAGTACTAATGCTAATGTGCATATTGAAAAGGGAGGCACAGACAGTAAGATTACTGAACAGGCACCAGAAAGAGATATAAATAACAATCCAAATTCTCAACTTGGAAGAGAGGAAGCTGCTAAAGAGGTAGTTGAATCTGCTAAACTTATAGTTTCTCCTCATTTTCTAAGCCAATATGAACAATTTTCCCAGCAAATAGGACAACATAATAATCCCCAAGTTAAAAATCTGAAAAACCAGAATATAGAAATTATTCCTGAAAATCCCATAGGTGAAATCATGTTGAAGATAGAAGAAATCCCTCCTTTGGATATATTTTACAATCCTAAGCATAGTGCTATTGTTAGAAAACAAAGGAAAAGGAGGAGAATTGATCAAGATGCACTTTCGACATCACAAGTGGAGTTTATGAATATTGTTTATAAAAATGTTGAGGTGAATCCATATGATGATCCCACCAAAATATCCCAATATGTAGGTGCCTATAGCGCTGCTACTATAGATAAGGCCTCTGAAATCACACAATTAATGAAGCAAAAATATTTTCAAATAGCCATGTTAGAAGAATAGGTTACAGGGAACCAAAAAAAAAAATTTCAGTTAGAACAACAATTGTAGGATGGAGAACTCAAATCCAAACAATTATAAGAGCAGCTTGCTGTTGAAAAGAAAAATATCGACCAACAGAATTTATAAAAGCAACAACAACTAAGTCAAGAGATAACAAAATTACAAGCTCTTCTGCAAAATGAGAAGACTTCAAAGATTGAGCAAGAGAAGATGTTTCAATCGAAATTAGACAAGTTTAAGAATTATCCTAATTTGGATCAATTCAAAAATGAAGCCTTGGAGACAAACAAGCTATTATCTCACCAATTAAATGAATTTTGTCGAAATTTCTCAGAAGCAGAATCCCTATGTGAGATTACATGTTCCTTAGTAGATGAAGGAGTCAATCTCAAAATTGAATTTGATGAAGCTGATGAAAATATTTATGAATTTCTTTTATGGCAAGACTCCAAATTGGGAAGAAAAGCAAACCTTCCTAGGATTATGGAGAGACATAAACAAATTATTTTTGCAGAATGGGAATAATGTTTAATCAAACTAGAAGGAGCTACATCTAGAGCTAAAAGTACGATGAACAATGTAACACAGCTGGTGAATGATAACCTATATGAAATCAATTTAATTTCAGATTGTACCCCTGGCCAATTACCGAGGGTAAAAGAAACTAATCACAGATGGAAACAAGAGATAATCAATAAAAATCAACAAATTGGCCAACTACAATGAATATCATGGGATACAATGTGGATCTATCTTATCAAGCTGCATAGTCAGCAAACAACAATAAAATTTCTTTCAAATGCCATCGATTGCATCATTCATAAATTTTTTGATGCCACATATACAGGGCAGTTGCACTCAAAGCTTAGTCATCTAGAAGAAGCGAAGGAAATGCTCAAAATCTGCCATCTGGGCACATCAAACACAATATATAATCAATGAGTCGGTTCACCTCAAGATCGTATTTCTGTTCTAGATTTTTTGATTTAGATAGATTGTAGGAATATTTTTAGTTATTTTTTTTTGTTAAGTACCCATTTAAACCCCTTTCATGCATTTAGAAAGGGGTCCTGAATTTGTAATATTTTGACTTGGAGATTACATTTCTGTACTCCATTGACTCTTACATTTTTATAAAGGATCACATCTGGTGATTCTGTGCGAAATTCCATTTCTGTATATTCGAGTTGATTTTACATTGAAGTTGCTGGATTTGGATATCGGAATGCATTGGAAAGTATCAATATGGATATGGTATTTCTATCTATTCACTGTTAGTTTTCTCATGTTATGTGATATTTCCTTTTAAATTTCTATCATCTATGTATACTAATTTTACAATATTTCTTTATGCATATCATTTCTGAGTGTGTAGAAATATTTATCTTTTACAGTATATGCAAATGATATATAATGATCAATGCAATATGTTATTATAACTCTGTTTAATTTCTTAAACAGGGTTATCTTTATTTGTTACTACATATTTAAATTAAGCTATAATACATTTTCATGGTTATTGATTAATTGAAACAATTTAAAGTCGTATTCACATTTGATGCCCGAGTTAGTTTTAGAATTGTTTTATCAGTTTTGTCCTATCAATCCAGTCAGAGCCACCACACCAAACAGAAAAGGAGTTTTCATAAGGTCCCGACTGGGTGGTTATCCCCCCATGTTTTAAGCAACGATTTTCGAGGCTTCAACATTTTTGGCACTAGAAGGAGGGCCAAAGCTATGAATGACAAATAAATCCAATTCTGAAAGCCATTCTAAGAGCACAACACCCTCATCACCACTAATTTCTTCCACATCACAAACCAGTAGAGAATAAATTAATAAAATTATTCAAACACCCACTACCAAGTCTCGCATCAATCAAATAATTCGCCCCCTGAATCCCTTGAAGTTGAAGCTTTAGTTCATAAAATTCAAGGATTCTCATTATCATTAGAAGAATCGAAATTATCTGAAGGTAGTGTCACCTCGAAGTTTGTTTCTTAAAGACCTCTCACTAGGTGATAGAGTGAAAAACTTGGGATTTCCCCAAAAGAATATCCTTTACCTAGTAGAGTCAAAACAAGAATAACTCCATCAGAAATAGAAAGTGGTACTATTTCTTCATCGTATATTCAGTCATCTGTTTCCCAAGCTCTAAATCAAAAAAGTGCAGTAGTCTCATCATCATATACTCAAACTACATCTATTCAAACATCAATTGTCTCTTCCAGAACCTCAAATGTTACTACTCATACACCATTTATCACTTATGATTCTTCTACCATCATCACACCAATGGCACAAGCAGGAAAAAGACCATGGACTAGACCAGGAGTTGTAAATATGGTTGCACCTTTGTATGATATACCTAATCATCCTGAAAAATGGCTGCCAAAGTTTAGTCCAGATATTAGTATACCAGCAGAAGAACGTATCAATAACTTTATGCTTGCTATAAATTTAAATCAAGTAGAGCATGAAGATGTTGTATTCAGGTTATTTCCCTATACCTTGCAAGGAATAGCAGGATCCTGGTACTTTTCCTTACCTTCTGATTCTATCACAAGTTGGGATGTGTTTGAAGAGAAATTTTTAACTAAATATGGAGATGATAGATCAATTGCTACCCTAATCAATGATCTCTCCAGTTTAAAGACTAAACCCAAGGAACCCATTAAAGATTTTAACTCTCGATTTAATAAACTCTTGAATAAGATCCCTGCAACATCTAAACCTAGTGAACATGTTAGAAGTGAATGGTACATTAATGCTTTGCCCTCAAACATAGAAATTTTTGTAGATAGAGATACAAAACCCATTTCAGTTGAGAACATGAAAGAAGCTATTTTAGTTGAAAAATGAATTATTCCTCTAGATAAGAAAAATGCTATTGAGGAAAGAAAATCAAAGAAAGTCGCTTTTAAAGATGATTCGAAGAAAAATACACCAAGAGATCCATTTGAAATGGAGGGTATACAGAAGGTCCTTAAAACCATGTCCAATGTGATGGTTGAGATCAAAAAGAAAGCAGCAAGGACTTCTACAAAGAGACCATTTAGAAATTTCAAGAGAAATCAAGCTGAATCAAAACCTCCCAATACAATCTCCAATGCAGAATCGGAAGACGAAGAAGACGAAGATACTCCTCTAGTGTCAGATGAAGAAGATGAAAGGGAAGAAATAGTTGAACTACATGGAATGTGGGATTTCATTCTCCCTAATTTGGATAGTGAAATGGAACAAGAAGCTATTCTTGTGAGTACAAGAAGAAAATCTACACCGGAACCTGTTCAAATTGTTCCAAAGAAGAAAACTACAACTCTGAGTACTAAAGACAAAACTCCCACAAAGAAAGCTTCTTCCTTACCCACTCAGAATCAGCCATCATCTCCCAATCCTCCCACAACATCATCTAAGACTCTAGTGGTATCAGATCCGATGGATTATAATATTGCTGAGGACATGAAAAAGACTAGAGCGAACATCTCATTACATGAACTCAACAAACTTAAACATAAACAAAAGGTGTTATTAAAAGAGTTAAATGCTACACCTATTTCTCCTCTACCAAGCGGTGTAGTAGCTAAAGTAGCTAAAGGGACTGGTAAGCCACCAGACAAAGTAGATGCAACAGACACTGTTCTTATTGGAGAAAGATCAAATTCTCATACACCTCAATTTTTGTTAACTTATGAAATCTACAATAAGAATTTTCATAATTGTTTAATTGATTCTGGAGCATCCCCTAATATAATGCCTACTTCAGTCTGTGCTAAATCGAATATTGTACCACAGAAGTCTATTGTTCACATTGTACAATAGGATCGCTCTAAAGTTCAAGTTGTTGGAGAAATCAATTCAGTTATGATTAGACTAGCTTTCGATCCTAGGATTGTCCAAAGAATTGTTATTCTAATTGTAGATATTCCCCGAATTTACTGTTGGAAATATGATGCAGAGTGTTGTCCTTGATGGCAACCCACTGAATGAAGATGAGGACGTGCGACTGTTGACATGTATTGTCCTTGATGGCACTCCACCTGATGAAGTTATGCTTGACTTGATGGACTTGTTAAATGATGTAAATCTGAAGTGGTATGATGATTGTTGATGATATGATGTTGAGTGTTGTACTTGAAAGGAAACCCACTTGATCAAGATGATGACAACTTACTTCGATGAAGTCGTGTTTGAGCAGAATATGTCCTTGATGAAGGAAATCTGATGTATCTACGTATTTACAAGGCAATGAGTAAAGGATTGCATCACCAGAGAATGTGATGAAAAAGAGTGCATGTCTCTTGGTATACGCGGATTGGCCTAGGGAAGCCGCGTATGCACGAAAGGAACGTTACAAGTCGCGTATGGGCGAAAGCGCTCAAAAGTGCAAATCCAAGGGTAACCGCCATGGTATTGACCCATAGTATTGGGTAATGATCCGCCTAATTGACCCCGTCCAGGTAGTTTTGGGCTTATGGTATTGTTTTGGTCCATGGTATTGAAAAAGGGGCTCATGGTATTGAAAAAGGATAATCATATAAAAGGAGAAGAAATTCATTGTGCACAACATGTATATGGGTGCAAGATGTCTGAGCTTGAATGAATACTTCTCTCTGAAGTAGATCTGATTGGAAAGGGTTACTCTTGAAGATAAATATGAGTGTATGATGCACCAATGATGAAGAAGGGGATCTAGATCTGAAATGCACTTGTATTTACTAGATCTGCTTATGGAAGGCCTAGATCTGTGATGAGGCGAACATCTAGGCGAACATCTTTCTGAAGTGAAAGGGTAAATCTGAACTGAATATCTGATCTGAAGAAGTATGCTGCTCTGGAATAATTGAAGATCTATACGCTACTTCGACGCGGAGGAAGCGCGTATATACGCAGCTTCAGCGAAGAGAAAGCGCGTATGCGCAATAAAATATACACCGAGGTATACGCCGGTTTGTGTGGACGGAAGCGCGTATATACGCGAAATCAGTGAAGTAAAAGAGCGTATGCAAACTAGGGTTTGCTGAAGCAAGGGGTATGAAATATCCGAGCTGTTCTGCTGTGTTTATGCTATCTGATCTGTGTTGATATGTATCTGTTGATGATGTATGGTTGTGCTTAAAAGTATGGAAAGGGTCCAGTATGAAAATATGATGAAATGTGGCCTGCAAGTGGTGTTCTATTGAAGTTGTTGGATCCAGGGTGAAAATTGATGAAACGTGGTCCAAGGTGGTGCTGAGGGTTGTAGCCTTCAGTCAGGGGGTTGTAGCTCCCTTCCAGGTGAGGCTGGTAAACGAGATCGGGGGTTCGTAGCTCCCTTCCAGGAGAGGCTGGTAAACGAGTCAGGGGGTTGGAGCTCCCTTCCAGGAGAGGCTGGTAAACGAGCGCAGGTGGGTGCCTGCGTGCTGGTCAAGTCTGCGCCAGCACATATGTTGTAAGATGTTTTTTCTATAATAAAATATTGAAGGCTGAGCAACTGCAGCGGTGGTTTTCTCCCGATTTGGGTTTCCACCTAAAAATCCTGGTGTTCATGTGTGATGCTTTGTGTGATGGTTTATTCTGTTCTTACTGCACCTGTTTACTGCTTATTGAATATCTGATGAATAAATGATGGAAGGGTTTAAGTGAAGATTTAATGACATATCTAAATCTCTGTGTATACGCTAGTTTCATAAAGGGGATCCGCGTATATACGCTAGTTTACTGAAGTAAAGTAGCGTATGGGTTTTAAGGAATGAAAAGTAAAAAGATTTGATTATGCAGTAAATACTGATTCACCCCCCCCCTCTCAGTATTTTTCCCAACAATTGGTATCAGAGCAGGTCCTTGTGCAGAAGCTTGATCGCTTAAAGGAGATCCGTCGCAATGGGAAGTCAAGAAGGAGTAATGTCTATTAAGCCACCTCTATTCAATGGAAGCAATCTGATATTCTGGAAGGTACGTACAAAAGCATATCTGCAAAGTCTTGGTGCAGATGTATGGGCAATCGTGGAAGAAGGTTATCAATACCCGACAAGTATTCCTACTGATGCAACTGAAAGAAAGAAGTATGAAATCAATGCCAAAGCAGTGAATGTCTTATTGGGAAGCATGTCTGAATCAGAATTTGCTAAAGTGATGCAACTACATTCGGCAAAAGACATATGGGACAAAATCATTCTAAGCTATGAAGGAGACACAAAGGTAAAAAGTGCAAAACTCCAACCTCTTAGAATTGAATATGAAAATTTGAAGATGCATAGTGATGAGAGTGTTGCCAGTTTCTTTCTTCGTCTGGATGATATTGTAAATCGAATGAGAAATTTGGGTGAAAGCATAGCTGATACTACTCTGGTGGAAAAGGTCTTAAGATCATTGACTTCAAAATTTGACTCTAAAGTTTCAGCTATTGAAGAAAGACAAGATTTGCAAACTCTTACTATTGTTCAATTGCATGGTACTCTGACTGCTTTTGAAATGAGACAAGGAGGCCCTTCTCAAGTAAGAGAAGCTACTTTTAAGGCATCTACTAAAGGGAAGGAAAAGGAAGTTGTCAAAGATTCCAGCTATATATCTGATGAAGAAGAAGCAAATTTCGTGAGAAAGCTCCAACTAGGTACCGGAAGATTCAAAGGTAAGCTTCCCTTCAAATGTTTTGAGTGTGGAAAAGTTGGTCATTATGCTGCTAAATGTCCTTATAGAGAAAAGCATGGTAAAGGGAAACAATTTGAGAAGAGAAAGAGTTATTATGCAAAAGAAGATGATGATGAAGGGTCCAGTGAAGATGAAGAAGATTCTGACCAAGATCTAAAAGTGCTCATGGCTAAGAAGCAAAAGAAGAAGGTTACTCGAGGAAAGGAGATATCTCAGAAATCATGGATAGCAAAAATTGAAGAAGATGAAACAGATTCTGACGAAGATCTACAAGCACTCATGGCAAAGAAGAAAAAGGAGAAGGCCACTTGTAATACTCTTCTTTGTGCAAAAGATAGTGAAAGTAAAGTTGTGGATCTAGAAGAAGCTCTCAAGATTAAAGAAGAAGAACTACAAAGTTCATACAATAAGCAAGAAACTATCTATAAAGAGATGATCTCACAAATGAAAGATCAAATAGAAATGCTAAATGAACAAGTGGACAAGTATCAAAGGTTTCATACTTATGCATCCAATCGAATTAAAGATCTAGAAGCAGATCTGGAAAAATCAAGCAAGAAGAATGAAGGACTTGAAGCTGCTATCATCTTTCTGCAAGCAGAGCTAGAAGCATCAAGTAAGGAGAATAAGGAACCTCTACAATCCTTTGAAAAGGAAGGCCTTGAAGCAGAAATTATCTCTCTCAAAGAAGATCTCGAAAAATCAAACAAGAAGAATGAAGAGCTGCAACAAACTTGTGAAGGAAATGAAGATTGGTTGAAAGAAGAGATTCTAAATCTGAAGGATCAAGTTGAAGATGGAAGAAGAAAAGAAGAAAGCATGACAAAGCAATGTCAAGCCTTGGAGGTTGAGGTAAATATTCTCAAAGGTAAATTAGAAGAAAAGGTTAACCTTTTGAGGTTTCATGATAGTACTAACATTTTGGACAATATTCTGAGTAATCAAAGGTCTCCTGCTATCAAACATGGTCTTGGTTTCCATGAAACTGTTAAAGGAGAATCTAGCTCATAAGGAAGTGCCAAAAATTCAGAGGATGTCAATGCAAAACCTGAAGTGTTGAAAGAGACAAAAGCTCAACCAACAATCATGAATTCTCAAAGGAATTCATTCAAGAATGTTGAATGTTTTAAATGTCATAATTATGGACATGTTGCAGCAAATTGCAGGAGCAGATCGTTTCAGCCTCAAACAAACAGTTCCTACACAGAAAGGTACTCTGGTTTCTTCAAGGGATATTGTTTTTCATGTAACAAGTATGGACACAAAGCAGCTGATTGTAAAAGGAGGAAGAATAGAAATACTCATTATGATTCTTATGCTTATTTTTCCGGACACATGAGATGTTATTCTTGTAACAAGTATGGACATATAAGAAAGGAATGCAGGTCGAACAGATATGAGAAATTTCAGCACACAAATAGAAAACAAATCTAGAAGAAGATGGAGGGATGGAATAAGAAACAATCTAGAGAAGAAAAGGATGTTTTTGTTGATGCTCTAGAAGACAATGATTTTCTTGAAGAAAACACTCAATTCAAGATGAAGGTCCGATCAGAAACGTAGGGAATTATGACCCTACTGCAGTCATCCGCTTCTGAAGCTAACTTTTCTTGTTGACTGCAGGAATGATGTGAGATACATTATGAGATCTAGTAATGTATCGTCACAAGAGGAGCAATGCATGATGACTCTCATGGTTGATTTGATTATACTGGTTATGTTTACTTCTGACAGCGCATCTGATGTGGAAAGGACAGGTACAGGAGGTACAAGCTCTGGAAGAAATGAAGGAAGATGGAAATTTTCTATGCTTCACTTTCCATACGCAGGTTCCATTAACTAAAGTCGCGTATACACGTGAGTTCCAGAAGACGCAGTCGCGTATGCATTGATGATAAGAAAATTTATCTGATAGCTGAAGATCTGAAGCAGAGGTCCAGGGGGAGCATCAGTCTGACTGCTGATGATTGCACCGTTAGCATCATTCTAGTTATACTCATGATAATGAAATGATGCATGGGTTCTTGTGTTGAATATTATGGATGAAGCCTGGTTGCTTTATGATGAAGAGCATTCATTGTTGAGATGAAAGTATTATAGTTCAGAGATGAGGACAGATCATGCAGAGATTGTTATTGATGACTTGCTGTTGAAGGTATCTCAGATTGCAGAAGTTAAGGAAGAAGCACCGGTTTAGGGGGAGTAGCAGGTTGAATTCTAATGGTTGCATTGTTGGAAATATGACTGCTTATTCTTTGGTCTTGGTGATACTCATGCTCAAATGATGATGATTTGGTACATGGATTATTATGATAAGATTTTGAGCCCTAGTTGCTGATAAGTATCTTTGTGTGGATGAGTTGGATATCATTAGTTTTAGATCATATAGAGTTTGGTTGCTATGGTTGAGATCTTTTGCCTACATATGTTACTTCATGTTACATCTTGAAGATCATGGTGATTTTGGACCACATGGATGATTGCTTGACACATATATGAAGATGCTGTTCTGATATGATAATCTCTTTTGGAAAGAATGTATTGATGCTGCAAAGGATCCGAAGGCTTAGTTACTAATGGGCTTATGCTACAACCATTGGATGACGCTTGAAGACACAACTACACTATTCTGTTATATCTGTAGTCCAGGGAAGCAGTCAAATATCTCAGAAAGAAGCTGAACACTGTCTTTGCCTTACAAAGAATCAGATCTGGTTGAAATTTAGAAGGTGTCTTAGGATACGCGGTTTTCCTGAAACACAGTCGCGTATGTACGCTAGTTACTGCACATAAAACCGCGTATGGTTGGTTTCTGACAATTCTTGGTTGGTTCAGCTCTCTTCAGCACAGCTGCAGTGCTGTTTGGTATCTCTGGTGGTGTTCCAGTTCTCATAAATCTGTTTATAATGTTTTGATGAAGATGCCTTGATGATTTGTTGGTGAAAATGTTCAGGTTGCACAAACTAAGGGGGAGCCTTAGTCATATGAAAAGGATGCATGATTGCACAGATTCAGGGGGAGCATTAGCTTTGCTGACTATAATGCAGTGTTGGCATTATTATGGTTCTGAAATATGTTCTCTTTCTTGAGGACTTTCTGGTGTTGGTCATAAATGGTCATATTTATATTTTGGTGAAAAGGTCTTGTTGAGACCCATGATGTAAAAATTGTAATATTCAGTCATGTAAGGACTTGTCATTTTTGTAAACCCACTTGGTTGGGTAGCCGAGTCAAATTTTGTAAACCCACTTGGTTGGGTACTTGAGTCTTATATGTAAATCCACTTGGTTGGATATTTGATGTAAGTATGAGTCTTTGGTGATAGGAAGTTCATAGAGTCATGTACTTCATTGACAAATATGTTTGGAGATTCAGCGTGGACTCAGGGGGAGCTTGGCCACTTCAGCACATATCAGATCTGCAGACTGTTTCTTCCACATGAGGAGAAAAGGGGGAGAATGTTGGTTTTTGATCCGCCCTTTGCCCTTGCTGTCAAAGGGGGAGAGTGACATGGTGTTTGAATAAAGAGAAGGTAATGATGTGACATATTTGGGAGAGTGACATGGTATCTATCTGCTGTGGTAACCAAACACCATCGTGGTTGCCATCAAGTCCAAAGAAGGAGATTGTTGGAAATATGATGCAGAGTGTTGTCCTTGATGGCAACCCACTGAATGAAGATGAAGACGTGCGACTGTTGACATGTATTGTCCTTGATGGCACTCCACCTGATGAAGTTATGCTTGACTTGATGGACTTGTTAAATGATGTAAATCTGAAGTGATATGATGATCGTTGATGATATGATGTTGAGTGTTGTACTTGAAAGGAAACCCACTTGATGAAGATGATGACAACTTACTTGATGAAGTTGTGTTTGATAGAATATGTCCTCGATGAAGGAAATCTGATGTATCTACAGTATTTACAGTAGGCAATGAAGAAAGGATTTCAGAATGTACTCAGAGAATGATGAAAAAGAGCATGTCTCTTGGTATACGCGGATTTGCCTAGGGGAAGTCGCGTATGCACGCGGAAAGGAACGTTACAAGTCGCGTATGGGCTAAAGCGCTCAAAAAGTGCAAATCCAAGGGTAACCACCATGGTATCGACCCATAGTATTGGGTAATGATCCGCCTAATTGACCCCGTCCAGGTAGTTTTGGGCTTATGGTATTGTTTTGGTCCATGGTATTGAAAAAGGGGCTCATGGTATTGAAAAAGGATAATCATATAAAAGGAGAAGAAATTCATTGTGCAAAGAGTGAGTGTGAGTGTAAGGTGTCTGAGCTTGAATGAATACTTCTCTCTGAAGTATATCTGAATGGAAAGGGTTACACTTGAATGATAAATCTGATTGTATGATGCACCAATGATGAAGAAGGGGATCTAGATCTGAAATGCACTTGTATTTACTAGATCTGCTTATGGAAGGCCTAGATCTGTGATGAGGCGAACATCGAGGCGAACATCTGTCTGAAGTGAAAGGGTAAATCTGAACTGAATATCTGATCTGAAGAAGTATGCTGCTCTGGAATAATTGAAGATCTATACGCTACTTCGACGCGGAGGAAGCGCGTATATACGCAACTTCAGCGAAGAGAAAGCGTGTATGCGCAATAAAATATACACTGAGGTATACGCCGGTTTGTGTGGACGGAAGCGCGTATATACGCGAAATCAGTGAAGTAAAAGAGCGTATGCAAACTAGGGTTTGCTGAAGCAAGGGGTATGAAATATCTGAGCTGTTCTGCTGTGTTTATGCTATCTGATCAGTGTTGATATGTATCTGTTGATGATGTATGGTTGTGCTTAAAAGTATGGAAAGGGTCCAGTATGAAAATATGATGAAATGTGGCCTGCAAGTGGTGTTCTATTGAAGTTGTTGGATCCAGTGTGAAAATTGATGAAACGTGGTCCAAGGTGGTGTTGAGGGTTGTAGCCTTCAGTCAGGGGGTTGTAGCTCCCTTCCAGGTGAGGCTGGTAAACGAGATCGGGGGGTCGTAGCTCCCTTCCAGGAGAGGCCGGTAAACGAGTCAGGGGGTTGGAGCTCCCTTCCAGGAGAGGCTGGTAAACGAGCGCAGGTGGGTGCCTGCGTGCTGGTCAAGTCTGCGCCAGCACATATGTTGTAAGATGTTTTCTCTATAATAAAATATTGAAGGCTGAGCAACTGCAGCGGTGGTTTTCTCCCGATTTGGGTTTCCACCCAAAAATCCTGGTGTTCATGTGTGATGCTTTGTGTGATGGTTTATTCTGTTCTTACTGCACCTGTTTACTGCTTATTGAATATCTGATGAATACATGATGGAATGGTTTAAGTGAAGATTTAATGACATATCTAAATCTCTGTGTATACGCTAGTTTCATAAATGGGATCCGCGTATATACGCTGGTTTACTGTAGTAAAGTAGCGTATGGGTTTTAAGGAATGAAAAAGTAAAAAGTTTGAATATGCAGTAAATACTGATTCACCCCCCCCTCTCAGTATTTTTCCCAACAATGGGTTAGTCTTAAGCAGAGACTGGTCTGCGAAACTTAATGGCTATATCACAACCGATTTTTCACATATGTGGCTTCCCTACAAAGGGAAACCAAATCAAATCAGAGTCGAGTGAGGAAAACATATGACGCATGTTGTAACTGAATTTGAACAACCAAACGAACCTGTAGCTTTCAAAAAAAATATTCTTGGAGGTTATTCTGCTGAGTCATTTCTTGGGAATTTAACTGCACCACAATCACCTTTTTCTGTAAATACTTTTGTTTCGCAAATTGAAAATTTTTCGCAATCTCATTCTTCTAGAATTGTTATTATTTCTGATTCATTTATAGATAAACCTATAGATAGAACTTTATTTTGGTCATTATATTTTGATGGATCAAAATCTAGTGATGGAGCAGGAACAGGATGCATCCTAATTGATCCAGAAGGAGAGAAAACCATGCTATCATGTAGATTAGAATTTGAGTGCATTAATAATACCACTGAATATGAAGCCTTGATTCAAGGGCTTTATAAGGCTATAGGGTTGGATGTAAAATACTTGAAAGTATATGGAGATTCTGAAATTGTCATAAGACAAGTAAGGAATACCATCCATTGTCTTTCAGGACATCTCAAACATTATCAAACCCTGGTACAGGACCTTAACACTCAATTTCTGGAATTTAATATCTCTTTTATTCCTAGAAATCAAAACACATCAACTGACCTGTTAGCTAATGTTGCATGCAAACTCCTCCCTGCTGAAGATTGCAGTCCTAATAGATTTTCAGTAGAATTGATTTTTCGCCCATCTGTGCCAAATAATATTACTAACTGGAGAGTATTCTACCATGATCAAGATATTTTGAATTTCTTAACTTCTGAGAAATCATATGATGAACAAATTATTGATGAAGACGATCATGATCTACACATTACTTCAAGAAGTAATGAAAATATGATTCCTAAATCTGTTGTTAAACTTGAGGATTTGTATGATATTAAAGACAGATTCAAGAAAATTACTAATGCTAAACTTCAAAGTTCAACTTTGAAGTTTGAATTAGTGAATCTTGGCTCTGATTCTAAACCTCATAATGTTAATCTAGGACTCAATTTAACTCTAGAAGAAATATTTTCTTTTATTAAACTTCTGAGTAAATATAAAAATGTCTTCGCTTGGAGTTATGAGGACTTAAAGACTTATGACACTTATGTGATTCAACACACAATTCCAATGCTATCTGATGTTAAGCCTGTTCAACAGAAGTTAAGAAAGATTCGTCCAAATAGTGAAGATCAAATCAAAACAGAACTCATCAAACTTTTGAAAGCCAAAATCATTTTTCCTGTAAGGTATTCCAATTGGGTTTCCAACATGGTACCTGTCAGGAATAAAAATGGCGATATTAGAATCTGTATTGATTTCAGGAATTTAAACAAGGTGTGTCAAAAAGACAATTTCTCATTGCCAACAATGGAGAAAATACTCCAAAAGGTAGCTGGTTCTGAACTTATGTCTTTCCTTGATGGATTTTCAGGCTATAATCAAATTTTAGTACATCCAGAGGATAGGTTGAAAACCACTTTCAGAACCAAATGGGGAACCTATGCTTATCAAAAAATGTCTTTTGGTTTAGTAAATGCAGGAGCTACTTTCCAAAGAGCCATGGACATCGCATTTAAGGGTCTGATTAATAGATCAGTTGTTATTTATCTTGATGACATAATAGTTTATTCAAAGAAGAGATCCAATCATCTACATGATTTGAAACAAATATTTGAAAGATGTAGAAGGTTCGGTATTTCCTTAAACTCAAAGAAATCCTTCTTTTCTCTCGACGAAGGAAAAATCTTAGGGTTTGTTGTGTCAAAATATGGTATATATATCGATCCTGACAGATGTAAAGAAATCGCTGATATTTCTTTACCTCGTAATAAAAATTCCATGCAATCATTTTTAGGACAGATTGATTTTGTAAAAAGATTCATTTCAGATTTTTCTCAAATTGTTTTACCTATGCAGAATATGATTAAGAAAAATTCAATATTCAAATGGGGATATAAAGAAAAAAAACCTTTGATGCGATCAAGAAAGCAATCATTGATGCACCTGCATTGAATACTCCCAATTTTTATAAATATTTTATTCTGTATATTTTGGCAACCGAAACATCCTATGCTGTTGTTTTAACACAGCTCAATGATCAACAAATTGAAGCACCAATTTCATTCTTCAGCTCGAATCTGCAAGGAGCTAAGCTTAATTATTCCGATGTAGAAAAACATGCCTTCACTGTATTTAAGTCAATTAAACATTTTAGGCATTTTCTCTTAAAAACACACACAAAATTTATTGTCCCATTCTCTACAGTAAGACAATTACTAATTCAAAGAGAAGTAGGAGAAAAAAGGGCTAATTGGGTGACAGCTTTGCAAGAATATGATATTGATATTAAACCAGCAAAGATTGTTAGAGGTCAAGGTTTTTGTAGATTATTAGCAGGAGCTCATAACATACCAAAAAATCAAGATCCAGAAAATGTTGTTCAAGTAAGTCAGATAAGTGTTACAGATTCTGAATCGCAGTATGCTGATCGGATATTTTATTTGAAAAATGGGTATGCTCCTTCTAATATCAGCTATAAGAATAAACGTGCTTTAATATTAAAGGCTACTAAATATGAAATCATTGATGATGTGTTCTTTAGAAAGAATTATGATTCAATCCTATTAAGATGTCTTGAAAAGACTGAAGCAAAAAAGGTATTGCAGGAATCACATGATGGACCAGCAGAAGGTCATTTTGGAGGTGATACCACAGCCCACAAAATCATCCATGCTGGATATTATTGGCCTACCCTTTTCAAAAATACACATGATTATGTGAGGAAGTGCAAGATTTGCCAAACTGCTAGTGGAAGACAAAGGAAGCCAGCTTTTCCTTTGAAGCCAGTAAACATTGACCAACCATTTGAGCAATGGGGGCTTGATATTATTGGTGAAATAGTACCTCATTCTTCCAAACAGCATAAGTACATCCTCACGGCAACGAATTACTTCACAAAGTGGGTAGAAGAAATTCCTCTAAAGGTAGCCAACTCTGATGCAATTATTTATTTCATCGATCAATTCATCATTACCAGGTTTGGTGTACCTAACACTCTGGTCTTCGACAATACATCTTATTTTTCTGGTAATAGTATAATTGAATTTGCAATTAAAAGAGGTTTTAAATTGAACTATTCAGCAAATTATTATCCACAAGGTAATGGTTTAGATAAATCCACTAACAAAAATCTCATCAAAATCATTAAAAGGACCATTTATCAAAATCAAAAGAATTGGCACAAGTCTTTAATCTTTGCATTATGGGTTGATCGTATTACTCTTAAAGCTTCTATAGGAACTTCATCTTTCAATTTAGTTTATGGTAAAGAAGTTGTGATACCATCAAATATAGCTCTTCCATCATTAGCCCTAGTGAAATTCATTGAATAAAATTCTTCCTCATCCATGCAGTTGAGATTTGATCAAATCCTTAAATTAGAAGAAGATAGATAAAAAACAAAAGATATTCATAAAAAACATCAACAACTTGTAAAATCTTCTTTTAATTCAAGTTCCACCGGCTCAAAAAATTTGTCAATTGGTGATCTTGTTCTGAAATGGGATAAAGCACATGAAGAAAAAGGTAAGCATACCAAATTTCAGAAAATGTGGCTTGGACCATTTCAAATTGCTGAAAAGATAGGCTCATATACATTCATACTCCAAGATTTAACAGAAAAAAAAAAGGAATATCTTCCTGTAAATGGGCTTGTCTTAAATAAATTCTTTTCATGAGGAGGTAACCCCTTCTTAATTGTACATATTCCTTTCTGCAATTTTTATTTATTTTTACAAATAAAGGTTGTTAATAGTCTTTGATTGACTTTTTACTATTAGAAAATTGTCTTAGAAAGAATATTATAAATACTTATTTTGTGTAAATAAGAATTTTCAAGGAAATGATTACAATTTTGGATAGTTTAAAATAAAATGTTAAACTTTGAAAATTTGTTCAAAACATTTGCATAATCTTTTGAAACCTTAAGGAAAATGTAAATCATTATAAGTTTATTAAGCAGAGAAAGGTTATCTTTAAAAATTAAAGACTTTTTCAAGATTTAGCAAACAAAAAAAACTCTGAAAATTTTCATCCATTTATTCTTAAGGATACAACTATTTCACCCCATCCATTTTGGTTGTGAATTTTTTTAGAATGTAATTCTAAGAAATTATATGACAAAATTTAGGAGATAAGAGGTCTCATCACGAGCCTTCTTACCACGATCATAAGAAGTAATAAAACTGACATTACCAATACTGCATACCAAAACAGGGTAACAGCTTATAAAAGTAAGACAAGGGGTCTCATCACGAGCCAACTTGTTTAGTTTAATTACAACTAGTGAATGGCATTGTTACTAACTGGCTACCAAACCAGAACAATGGCTCTTAAATTAAAAAAATAAATAAAAGACAAAAACATGAAATAATATGTCTCATGAATTTATTTTTAAAAGAGTCATAATTTTAGTTGGATGGGATAATGAATGGTTGATGGTTAAAAGGTAACCCTGTCAAGACTATGAACGTTTGCTAGCAGCAGAGGCAATGCCTATGACAATAGCGTATATTACAAAAGCTAAACTTGAAGAAATCCACTTACTTTATTATTATCAACCAATCAAAGCTTGAGATAACCTAAAAATGTTTTTATTCTTAAAGAATTAGAAAGAAATTGTAAGTGATTTTTTTTATTTTTCACAGTTAGATTTTATTTGAATTATCCTAAGATAAGTTTTCATTATCTTTAGAAATTTTTACTTACTAGAAATATAGTGTTCATTTCATTTTTTCAAAGATAACTGTTTCTTCCAGTGAATCGCCAATTTTTGTACTGTACAAACAACCCTCTCCATTTCTAAATTTTTAGAATAAATTCCATTTAGAAATAGGTCCCCTTTTTATCTTTCTTTCTAGATAGAAATAAAATATTTAGAAACAATCTGATCATTTTTTAGAAATAAAAGATTCATTGATAAAAAGACATATCGCATATTTTTATTTACAAAGTGTGCATAAACAAATACAACCTTAAAAAACATTCTGATCCGATGAGACACAAATCTTTTAATCATACCAAAATATTATATAAATTCTTTATAGTTAACAATATTTGACGTGTACAGTAATCGGAAATTAGAAAATCGGAGAAATCTTTAAGTTCTATTTTCACTTTGTAAAACTCCGATGCAATGGAACTCGATCGCAATCGCATTTCGGATAAGCTTTAAAGTGTTATATTTATTTTGCATCCTTTTGATGCGATACGATTCATCGCAATCGCATTTCGGTAAATCAAAACGTTATTTTCATTTGATTGAAAGACTCCGGCGCGGCGGACCCCACCTCATCACAATCGGATTATCGGAGAAACTCTTTAATGCTTCATTCCATTTGAAAATCCCCGATGCGATCTTCGCAATCAAAATTCGGCATAAATCATATTACGTTATTTTATTTACCTTTAAATACTCGCAATGCAAATACATCTTAATATTCATATATTATTTATTCATAGCATCCCAAGCATTTAAAAGGTAATATTTTTACACTTATTTCAAAATATGTCGATCTTTGATTGTACGTTTACCATTAATTAAAAATCAAACAAATAATAATGATTTATTTTGTTTTGAATGAGTGAGTGTGACTCCCTAGAAGGCATTTAAGTTTTAACCACGGAAAATATAAATGCAAATCAACGAATAAATCCTTTTGTATAGCTATTTTCATTATTGCGTTTTCACCTCGGCTGAAAGCTTTTACTTGTTGCAAAACAATAGAACATCCAATTCTTTCATTCGCAGAGTGAGTGAAACATTGCCCAATACTGAAATGTAGAAAAGATCCAAGAAATCAAAAGTCGCCATTGCTACAAAATCTCCTATGTTTACTATGCCACCTAAAGAGAAACCAGCAAAGCTTAAGCTGGTTACAGATACCTCATGCCATGGACTTGGTAAGATGACATGGGAAAATGTATATAACTTGATTGAAAAGGAAAACCCTAAATTTGTTGAAGCTAAGGCTACAGTTCCTGACAAAGACGACTCAGACTCTAATTCTGAAAATCTTCTTAGTGCATTAGAAAACTCATTTATGCACCGAATTGCAGCTCGGGCAAACATTTTTCCATATTATGATGTTATTCAATGGGTAATTGATAATGTGGCTATCAAAGACAAAACCTTTGTTTCAGCTTCTGGAGCAATATTCGGGTCATTCAAACCAGAGGACATTAAAGCGATGTACCACCTTCCAGACCCATAGAAAATTTATAACAAAGATTTCATCAAGGAATTTGCTGCGAATCATGAAAATCAGTCAGAACCAATTAAAGGATGGAGAAGGGTTCCTAAAAAGCATAGACACGAGGCATCAGGGATGTACTCTGTGGAGTCTCTTTTGCCTTCATATTGTTATGCCGCATCAATGATGTGTAGATTTTTTGGGAATGATAACTCAGCTAGGTTTTCTATACAAATGGTGTCATTAATACATTCTGTTGTTAGTTCTGAGATAATGGATTGGGCTGTCATTCTTTCTGATAAGATATCCAACAGAATTCTTGAGTATAGGAAAGACAAAAATTCAGGAAATACCACTCCTTTTTATTCTTGTGCTTATATCCTAGATGCCCTTTGTTTCAATTCTGAATTCCCCATATTATGATGGAAATGGACCCCTAAATATCCTGTTCCTATTCATATATATCAAAAGTCCTTATGGAAGGGGAATTCAAAAGCCATGTTTACAGAGTCTGTCATGGTTTTCTTATCCTGATTTATCAAACTATTTTTGGCCGATTCCCTCCTAGGCTTTCCGAGAAAGCTAAAGTTGATTTTTCCTCAATTGGAGATTGGTTCAGAGCGGAAAAGTTCACATATATCAAAATTTTCGGAAGTATTGTAGAACCACACATTCTTCCTTTGTATGTTCTAGACAAACTGTTAGCACAGGAAATTTCTTATCAGCTAACAGTAGAAGGCATGTCTATGACTTTGAAGAACAACAAGAAGCTTATGTGGCCTACTTTTCCTTTTAAATGTGGTGACTATGCTCTCAATAATTTTGTTCATGCTGAAAAATAAGTTGGTAAGCTAACCAATCTCAAGCTTTCAACAATCCTAGGAAGGCAATATGATCCTAGGAAGGTGGCATATGATTTTACTACTTCTGTTTCAATTGCTCGGTTCAAACATGAACTAGATATGTTTAATGATTTATTTGTTTCTGTAGATAAAATGTCCCAAGTTTTTGATTTGGCCAAGTCCAAATTTCGGGCCGAAGAAATGAATAATTTTTTGTTATTTAGAAGTCAGAGGTTACTCAAAGTTCCTCTGGATTAGTTGAGAGTTTCTATATAGGAAAATGGATCACAACAGAAGGAAACAGAGAATACATCTAGTAAAACAGTAACAGAAACATCTGCCAGCAAAATCATCATACAAGCTCAGAAATAAGTAACAGGAACTAATCATGTTTTACAAAAGGAAGATATTAGCAGAAAATTTGATACTGAAAAGAAAGAAACAACTGTTAAACTTGATGTACAGCAGTCTTCGGCCCAGGCAAGAAAAGAAAGCATAGGTACTGATGCCAATGTGCATACTGAAAAGGGAAGCACAGATAGTAATATTACTGAACAGGCACCAAAAAGAGATATAAACAATAATCCAGATTCTCAACTTGGAAGAGAGGAAGCTGCTAAAGAGGTAGTTGAATCTGCTAAAATTATAGTTTCTCCTCATTTGTTGAGCCAATATGAACAATTTTCCCAACAAATAGGAAAATAGAATAATCCCCAAGTTAATGATCTGAAAGACCAAGATATAGAAATTATTCCTGAAAATCCCACAGGTGAAATCATGTTGGAGATAGAATAAATCCCTCCTCTGGATATATTTTATAGTCCTAAACATAGGGCTGTTGTGAGAAAACAAAGGAAAAGGAGGAGAACTGATCAAGATGCACTTTTGACATTGCAGGTGGAGTTTATGAATATTGTTTATAAAAATGCTGAGGTGAATCCATCTGAGGATCTCACCAAATTATCCCAATACGCAGGTGCATATAGTGCTGCTACTATAGACAAGGCCTCTGAAGTTACACAATTAATGAAACAAAAAGATGTGCAAATAGCCATGTTAGAAGAACAGGTGACAGAGAACCAGTAGAAAATTATTCAGTTAGAGTAGCAATTGAAGGATGGATATCTCAAATCCAAACAGTTAGAAGGGCAGCTTGCTGGTGAAAAGAAAAAGATCGATCAATAGACATTAGAAAAGCAACAGCAGCTAAGTCAAGAGATAGAAAAATTACAAGCTCTTTTTCAAAATGAGAATACTTCAAAGATTGAGCAAGAGAAGATGTTTCAATCGAAATTAGACAAGTTTAAGAATTATCCTAATTTGGATCAATTCAAAAATGAAGCCCTGGAGACAAACAAGCTATTATCTCAGCAATTAAATGAATTTTGTCTAAAGGTTGCAGAAGCAGAATCCAAATGTAAAATTACACCTTCCTTAGTAGATGAAGGATTCAGCCTTAAAATTGAATTTGATGAAGCTGATGAAAATATTTCTGAATTTATTTTATGGCAAGACTCAAAATCGGGAAGAAAAGCAAACCTTCCCAGGATTATGGAGAGACATAAAGAAATTATTTTTGTAGAATGGGAATAGTGTTTAATCAAAGCAGAAGGAGCTACGTCCAGAGCTAAAAGTATGATGAACGATGTAACACAGCTGGTGACTGATAGTCTATATGCAATCAATTTAATTTCAGATTGTACCCCTGGCCAATTACCTAGGGTAAAATAAACTGATTACAGATAGAAACAATAAATAATCAACAAAAATCAGCAAATTGGCCAATTGTAAGGAATATCATGGAATATGATGTGGACTCACCTTATCAAGCCTCATAGTCAGCAAATAGCAATAAAATTTCTTTCAAATGCTATCGATTACATTATTCCTAAATTCTCTGATGCCACATATACAGGGCAGTTATGCTCAAAGCTTAGTCATCCAGAAGAAGTGAAAGAAATGCTCAAAATCTGCCATCTGGGCACATCAAACGCAACAGATAATCAATGAATCAGCTCACCACAAGATCGCATTTCTGTTTCTAGATTTTTTTATTTAGATAGATTGTAGGAATAGTTTTAGTTATTTTGTTTTATTAAGTACCTATTTAAACCCCTTTCATGCATTTAGAAAGGGGTCCTGAATTTGTAATATTTTGACTTGGAGATTACATTTATGTACTCCATTGACTCTTATATTTTTTATAAAGGATCACATCTATTGATTCTGTGTGAAATTGCCTTTAAGAATTGCATTTATGTATCTTGGAGTCTGTTTCACATTGAAGTTGCTAGATTTGGATATCGGATTGCATTGGAAACTATCAAGATGGATATGGTATCTCTATCTATTCACTGTTAGTTTTCTTATGTTATGTGATATTCTCTTTTAAATTGCTATCGTTTATGTATACTCGTTTTTATACAATATTTCTTTATACATATCATTTCTGAGTGTGTAGAAATATTCATCTTTTACAGTATATGCAAATGATATATAGTGATGAATGCAATATATTATTATAACTCTATTTAATTTCCTAAACAGAGTTATCTTTATTTGTTACTGCATATTTCAATTAAGATATAATACATTTTCATGGTTATTGTTTAATTGAAACAATTTAAAGTTGTATTCACATTTGATGCCCGGGTTAATTTTAGAATTATTTTATCAGTTTTAAGTTAGTTTAAATAGTTTTATTTCAGTCATTTAGTCCCATTTTCCCTTCATTCAATCATTCCATTACCAACCCATTTAAATTACTAGGAAACTAGTCCTATAAATCCAGTCGAAGCCACCACACCAAACCGAAAAGGAGTTGTCCTAAGGTCTCGATCGGGTCGTTATCCCCCAATGTTTGAAGCAGCGATTTTCGAGGCTTCAACGGAGGGTTTGTAGGTTGTCTTGCTCATTGTTTAGATCAGAGATCTCTTGTGTTGGGCTTGCCTTCCACTTGGTGATCCATGGATTGGCTTACTGATCTATGTTCTGTTCAGATCTGATCCATTCTAATGTAATGTCATATTCAGAAATTTACTGCAGCAGTTTCCAGATCTGCAACTTGTTTCTCAAATCTACTCTTATTCATGCATGCTCTTGTCAAAATTCCAAGTGGATCTTGTAGAAAACACTATAGAGTTTCCAGATCTTATATAGATCTTATATTTTATCCATATATTTGCCCTAGATCTAAGTTGTAACTCACATCTGCTAAACGTCCTGGAAAATAACGTTGTTGAAGCATTTCTGCAAATTTACATGTGCATCTGCTCTCTTTTCTGAAGACTTATTGTTGTATTGGCTCAAGCTTTGTCATAATGATTATTTATTGTTGTAATACTGAGATATCAGTCCTCTTTCTAATATCCACTGAACATTAGCTAAAACTGCGCAATTCCTGAAGCAGTGCTTGCATTTTACTGCAGCCTTCCCCTTTGGGTGCATTTTAGCTAGTCTACTTTTTGGGAGATCTATTTGATGTGCTTAAACTAATCTTTTTCTAATGAAATTCCATATATAAGTCACATACAGCATAAATGAGGGGAACCCAAGCCTGATCTACGTTATTCTTGCTCATTTTTACTTATACAGCATTTTCCTTGAAGACCTTGTTGAAATTCATGAAAAGGGATTATTCCAAGTTCTATAGACAGAGTCTACAGTTGGCCAGGTATCCTTTGGATCTCACCCTTTCTTTGAAGGGTGAAATATCCAGTAAATGCCTTTGTAGTCCATCTCTGAAATAGAATCTTGAGAATCCCAAAAAAAAAGGATCATTACAGATACCTCGTTAGAAATATTTATTTGTGGAATACAACTTTCGACTGCATATCCCTATTATAGTCTACTCATATGCCTATTTTCTGAAAAAATAAATAAATAAATAATGGCGTTTAGGGCCTCAAAATGGCTCTGAAAGTTCAGGACTTGAAAAACTACCAAAAATAGTAAATTGCGCTACAATCAAGGAAACTGAATGAAATAATAGCAGGTGTTACACCAATTTTTGGTCATATAACCTGTTACTATTAGATCGACCAAAGTACACCATGTAAGACTAATTTTACCATAGTAAAATTGTTTTCACTATGAAAAATAACTTAATAATCCATAATTTATTGAGTTGTTCTTGGTTTAAACAAGAAACCTCATGAGGAATAATTTAATAAATCCTTATTTGTTTGATTTTCCTCAAGGCATAATTGCTTAAACCACAGTTTAATTAATATTCCTAGTCCTATTTTACCCAAAATAGGAAAATTAATTAGATAAATCAGTATTTATCTTATTATTTTCTAGGAATAATTATTTAAAACATTATTTAAATAATATTCCTTGTTAAATTTGACTAACTCATTTATAAATAATTGAATAAGCCATTATTTATTTAATTATTACTCAACCACATTCTTAAAATAATAATTAAATCATTTATTTATTTATTATTTACAAATAAAGGGATTTGACCAAATTCAAATTCTTTTTCCCTCCAACAAAAATAATAAAATATTCCATAAAAGTTGGATCTAGATTTGGTTAATAATATTTTAATTATGCACCAATATCTAGACTAACTCAATATTTTGTTATAAATAGAAGGTTTTTTCCATTCATTCACTACCTTTTGTTGCCTAAAGATCACTCTGGATCTATACTTTTGGTCTGACTTTGATCCTCCATCATTGTCATATTTTTCTACTTTTTCTTGTGAACTCCCCTTGAGTTCCATTTTTGTCTGGGTTTTCTGCACCATCAAGAAAGAGAGATATTAGATCTGAAGCGCTGAGCACATACAAGAACCCATCCCATTGAGGGGGACTGGTAACATCTTTCTATGTTCCCTTCCCAGGTGTCATAATACAAAAATTCTTTAAAAATTCTTGTCTTGTTCATTGGATGCATGGAGAAACTCTTGCTTATTATTTCTTGTTTAATGTCTTTAACTGCATAGATCTAGATTTTTGTAGCATTTATTCTGATCACTAACTTCAAATCTAAGGAAATTGATAGCCATCTTTGATGTTAGGGCTATTTGTTACACATAGCTAAAGTGAGCTTTTTTCATACGCTTGCGATTAGAATTCACACTAACAACTGGTGACTGCACAAGGGTTTATAATTACGACCGTTGTCATTTTTAAGATCCCTGGATGACCAACTGCTTCAACCCCTAGGGTTTTACTAATTTTGTGACTCTTTCTAGGAATTTTCTATCTTACTTCTAGCTTCCCCTTCATTATGACACTAGTACCGAACTCTTGACCTATTTTATTCAATCGTCTATGACCCGCCTATCTGACCATGTTCAAGAATGGCGGAGAAGAAAGGGCCTATATCGAGCCCCTACCTTCGAATACCGTGTATACATGGACTGGTTTCTCATATCCCTTTTTGCTACTATTGGAAAAGATGTTGCATCTCACTTCCCTCAAACTGAAGAAGTTTTCCTCCAAATTACATTGAAATATGACCTGATCTACGCACAGTCTAGTTATGTTTACACCGTCTTACCTGATCTCCCTGGACCTGGTGGTGACAACGCACTGAGAGCATCCCATGCTGTTGACGATATCGTTGGAGCACTTTCACATCCATACACTCATCCTCCCATGGGTTATGGTTTCCCTTAGGGAGGGTCCAGCTCCTCCAACACTTTCCCCCCTCCCGGTAGCATGTATCCAGGATACTACATGCCTCCTCCTTTTGCCCAACCTGTTTACCCCAATTTTCCCCAACCTCCTTATTATCTTTATCCGCAACCTGGTGCTCTAGCTCCTCTAGCATTAGCGTCTCAGCTTCCCTTTCCTTTTCAAGCTCCGCAATAGCATCCACCACCCCCTCAGGGTTAGGTGTACACGTAGAAAGATACGACTAATCCTCCTACTTCCAAAAAGAAGAGGAAAGGAAAAAAAAACCAATCTACCCAAGGTAATCCAGGAAACAATCCCTAATGGAATACATCTGACACTGAAACCTAGCAACAAGGCACTCAGCCCAAGAAAGATAGGCCTATTCGCACGAATAAACCTTGTTCTTGTTGCGGTGTCTATGGTCACTTCACCCATGATTTTCCTCTTTTACCTCTTATGCATCAGATGTGGGAAGCTCAAGAAGCATCCCGAGGACAACAAGCCACCCCTTCGGTTCCTCCCAATGCTACCCCTATCCAACCGGCTATGTTTACCAATCCTTTCCCCCAACAAGGATATGTGGTTGCCCAACCCCTTGAAAGTCAAGCGGCCACTCAACGTCCTCCATCTGGTACCTCCGATTACTAGATCCTCATGATGAACTCTGACCAACCCAATACCGTTGACCTCAACCTTCAGACTCGGTCTCGTCAATACACCCAACCCCTCGCTAATTCTGCCACAGAGCCCCCTTCGTCAGGTCCCATAGACCCTCTTTCAACACCCAATGTTCCTTTACTGATCCCTCAGCCTAAGGTAGAGGTTCATACCAAGATCCCCAAGGGACCATTACATTGAAATGTTGCTTCTGGAAAAGCTTCCCACTCCTATAGTATAGTAGATGACTTGGCGCAATACCCTACCGCTATGTCAATTCTAGAAGTCCTCCAGTTGTGCACTTCACAACAAAAATCTTTACTAACTACCATGGGAACTGTGGATCCTTCAGATGATCATTTGATTGTCTTCAATGTTGACTAGTCAAAACATCCCCCAATTCCTGCTTCCGTCGCCTTCCAAATCCCTATCAAGTTCAGGAATGCCAACGTCTCCTGTTGTATCATTGATGAGGGGCCATCCACGTGTGTGATGTCTGCTTCATTTTGGAAGAAACTCAGATCTTTTGAGTTAGCCCCTTCCATTATCACCCTTCAAGCGTGGGATGGCCACTCTTCCCAGCCCCTTGGCATGTTTCGCAACTGTCCTATTACTCTTGCGGGAAAGACTGTTTGTGTTAATGTAGAATTCATTGATGCCCCCTTAGACTACAACATCCTATTGGGTTGTAGCTACACTTATGCGATGTCTGCTATCCCATCTTTGGTTCACCGTAAGATGTGTTTTCCTCACAATGAAAATATCGTCACCATCGAATAGTTGACATATTACAAACCGAAGTCTCAGACCTCCCTTGATTCCATCATCTCTTCGGTGGCCAATAAATAAATAGTCGAACCTACGACCAGTGTTTCACACAGAGTATTTGAAGATTCCTCTTTTCTTTGTTCTTTCCCTGGTCTCCCTCCTCCTATGTATAACCCCAGCTCGTCGAATGTTTGCATGAGGCAATCATCTCGGTCTATCCTCAAATGGACTGGTTCGACTAGCTAGTAGCCCCACCCTCCGCAACCTGCTCGTAGCACCTCGACTCAGCCTTCAAGACCCTCTCCTCAAGGCCCCTCCTCTGCAGCTGATGTCCATGATCCAATCTACCCTCTGGGAATGTTTCCCCCTAGCCTTAACCATCTCAAAGCTATCCCTCCTGGCCATTACCCCTCCGGTCAGATACTGTTTCTTGCTCACCCTCCTAGACTATTTTCGGTACCTGTTATGGCTACCTTGTCTCTTCCTAACATGACCCTAGGGATCCCAGTTTGGTACATTGATCCCCCATCCACTATCCCGCATGGTCAGCCAAAACCTTATACAGTTTTGACCCCAGTCCAACCGGTCGCCATGACCACTCCCTTTGCTTCTATGCCCCAACCACCTCAACAGGAACCTACTTCTGTTGCGAAAGTTTAAGGTGAAGGGGGAAAAGCCCACAAAAAGGCACCTAAATATAAGGCTTCCCAGACAACCCATGATCGTCCTCAGCCTCCAAAGCGTATCCCTCCCCATGTGCTTTGTGTGATGTTGTCGGTCATGCCACCCATAATTGTCTTGAATTACCTCATATTAAGCCCATCGTTAATGTCACATTTCCTGAGTCTAAGGTCCCTGAAGCCTTTGTTTCTTCCACGACTGTAGCCAAGAACCCTAATACTGTGCACACCAACCACCCTTGTGCTTTGTGTGATCTCCATGGTCATTATACCCACCTCTACTCCCGCCTCAAAGACTACCGCACCTCCTTGGAAGTAGCCCACCAGTACGAGACCGACCACCATGAGTCTGCCTTCCCTTTACTTGCGCATTATGCCACAGGCGATCCAGAAGACACATCCACTCCCATTGGCATTCCCCCTCTTGATGTCGAGATGATGGAGCCTTCGACCACTTTCCTCTAATTGTCATCATCTATGAGATCCACAGTGGAAGACCCCTCTAGTACTTCCCCTTATATTTCGACTGACCTCCCTTCAGCGATCACCCTAGGCTCAACATCGATGGATCCTTCATCTATTTTTTCTTTCGTCACCCTCTGTGATGATGCCCATGTGAACCTTTCTTCTCATGATTATGAGTTAGGTAGCTTAGTCACGTCATGTGGTCTTCCTTCCACCAATCACCCCATCTTCTATTGTGATGACTACATGTAGAAATCATATAAATAATGCGTTATACATCCAAGATTCTCCTGATCACACACTATTTGACTTCATGCACAATACAGAATCTCTTCTACTATTGATAATCATATGCGGAAATTAAATCAATTGCATGCACACATTGAAACCATAAAAAATCACACATATTAACACAGTGTTTTAACGGGAAAGCCTGAAGCTAAAAACCCCAACTATCTGTATATAATATATGTCATAGATATCATGTAACAATCCTCATACAAAGCTTATCACAAGCTCTCAGTACAATACAATCGCTACACACTAATCAGGCCTGATCTAGCAAATCCATGCACTGATCTATGCCACCTGCTAGCCTGCCTCTACTGTGCAATCCCTACTAAAGAATGGCTCTGAATGAAATCGAATTGGTCCAGTCTTGATCACGTAATCCTCATTGGCATCTCTACTTTGTGTTGGATGCAATCAATGCATCACTATAGTCACAACTGATAGTCAACTTACCCTTTCACCTATCTCTCCACTGGTCTCCACTGAAACTGTCCATGCACTATAGTTAACTGATGTATTCTTCAATTGATTAATGAGTTAATATTTAGTGAATTAGTTAATAATTAATTCACACCACTCTCACTAGTGTATCAATCAGTTAGACTAGATACAACTAGCTCAACTGTGTCTAACTGAGTTAAACTGAACACAACTCCACCAACTACTTCTACAACTCCACCAAACTCTGTCACATGAGTTCTAACCGAAGTCCTCCATGCATTAGCTCTAGTAAACCCTTAGGAATAGCGTAATTCTTCACAAATTCACACATCTGTGCACTTAACTGAAGTGCTCCAAGAGAATAAGATAATGTTTATAGTCCAAATATTATTAAGAGCTAATAATATTCAACATATCTATTTTTAGACCGGCAATCTAAAAATAGATTATGCCCAATATGTCTAAAAATAGAAGTCCATCTATTTTTCCAACTTGACCAACCATCCACAAATAGCATCCTGCAACTCATAGAATATGATCGACATGTCTAAAAATAGACATAGTCTAAAAATAGACTTACACCTAAAAATAGCCTATGGGCCCACTTAGTGAAGGTGACTGATTTTCACTAAGCTCATCATCTTGTTGAATCTCAACACTCCCTCTCAACAATATAGGGATTATCCTTCACCCCGATCCCGTCTTATGGTATTTGAATTTGCTCCCTGGTGAGCGCTTCGTCAAGATATCATCAAGATATCCGCATCCCGATCCTCTGTAGGAATTTATGAAAGTAACATGACCTTCCACTGCACACAATCTCTGATATGATGATACCGGATGTCAATGTGTTTATATATATCATGAAATACTGGATTAACCGAGAGTTTGATGTAACTCTGATTATCACAATAAATCACAGTAGGCTCTAAGTGTGAACCGAACAACCCGACCAGGATCTTCCTCATCCATATAGCCTCGCATGCAGCCAAACTTGCTGCCATGTACTCGGCCTCCATTGAACTGAGTGCCACGGATCTCTGTTTCCTGCTGTACCAAGAAACTACTATAGACCCGATACTGAATATCCCTCCAGATGTGCTCTTTCTGTCTGTTGGGCTCCCTGTCCAATCTGCATCTGTGAAGCCATGCAGCTTCACCTCATCCGACTGTCTATACCACAATCCATATCCCGATGTGCCTCTAAGATATCTCAATACATACTTCCCCGCCTTCCAAAAGAGCTTGACAGGCTTAACCATAGCTTGTGAAAGTTGGTTAACAGCATAGCATATGTCTGATCGCGTATTGACTAGATACATGAGAGAACCAACCAACTGTCGATAAACAGTGGCATCCACTACCTCTACCGATGTAGCATCCTCTTTCCTCCAACCACCAGGAATAGGAGTGTCGATAGGCTTGGCAATTTCGCATGTTGAACTTCTCCAAGATCTCCGGGCATACTTTCCTTGAGACACAAACAAATTCCTCATCATGGGCCGCCAAATTTCCAATCCCAGGAAATAATGAAGGAGGCCCAAGTCCTTCATCTCAAACTCCTTTGCAAGATCAGCCCCGCATGAGAGTATCAATCAAGCTATCACCCGTCAAAATCAAATCATCTACATAAAGCACAATGATCGAAACTTACCCTCCACCACAACTGCATTATAGGTTCGATCCGCCTCACTTCGTGAATCCAAGACCAAGAAATAACTGTCTATCCATGTGTACCAAGCACGAGGTGCTTGTTTCAACCCATACAACGCTCTTTTGAGCCTGCACACATGTGACTCGCGGTTGAAGATCTCGAAACCTTCGGGCTGCTCTATGTACACCTCCTCCTCAATGACTCCGTTGAGGAACGCAGTCTTCACATCCATCTGATGAATGTGCCATCCCATCTACGCTGAGAGAGCAAGGATGCTCCGTATGGAAGAATACCTTGCGACAGGTGCAAAGGTTTCCTCATAGTCGATCCCCTCAATCTGTGAGAAGCCCTGGGCAACAAATCTTGCCTTGTACTTCTCGACGCTCTCGTCAGCTGCTTGCTTCACTTTGTAGATCCATCTCGAACCTACCACTGATTTCCCTTCTAGCCTTGGGACAATCTCCCACGCACTGTTTATGACAATCGAATCATACTCTTCCACCATGGCATCTACCCATGTAGGGTCCTCCACAGCGTCCTCGAAAGAGGATGGTTCTGTCATGATACACTTGCTCATCAGAGCCATGTATCCAGTATATCGGTCAGGTGACTGTCTCTGTCTGCGCTGTGATGTAGGTGCTCCTACAATCTTCTCGCAGCAAGATTTAGGCCGCCTTCAGTGCGTCTCCACCCTCTCGATGTTTGGCGCTCGCATGAGTGGTTTTCCACTCTCTGAACCTCCTCTTGTGGCTGATCCACATCCTCGAGGCTCATCCTCAGGAACTAATAGCTCTTCATCCATGCAAGTGTGGCTCCCTCTCAAGCGAACACTTCATGGCTTTCTCCTCATGAAATTTGATATCCTATTTACGGCCAGCCTTCCGACTATTCGAAAATAAAATCGAGAAGTTCTGGGGTGTTTCTATAACTACTATGCTATACATCCAAGATTCCCCGATCACGCACTATTTGACTTCATGCACAATGCAATCTCTTCTACTATTAATCATCATATGGAAATTAAATCAATTGCATGCACACATCAAAACCATAAAAATTCACACATATGAACACCGTGTTTTAACTAGGAAAGCTCGAAGCTAAAAACCCCAACTATTCTTATATAATATATGTCATAGAGATCATGTAACAATCCTCATACAAAGCTGAACATGTCAAGCTCTCAGTACAATACAATTGCTACACACTAATCAGGTATGATCTAGCAAATCCATGCACCGATCTCTGCCACCTACTAGCTTGCCTCTACTGTGCAATCCCTGCTGAAGAATGGCTTTGAATGAACTCGAATCCACCTGGATTGCACTGTGCAATCCTCATTGGCATCTCTACTGAGTGTTGGATGCAATCAATGCATCACTATAGTCACAACTGATAGTCATCTTTCCCTTACACCTATCTCTCCACTGGTCTCCACTGAAACTGTCCATGCAATGTAGTTAACTGATGTATTCTTCAATTGATTAATGAGTTAATATTTATTGAATTAATTCACACCACTCTCACTAGTGTATCAATCAGTTAGACTAGATACAACTAGCTCAACTGTGTCTAACTGAGTTAAACTGAACACAACTCCACCAACTACTTCTATAACTCCACCAAACTCTGTCACATGAGTTCTAACTGAAGTATCCATGCAATAACTCCACTTAACCCTCAGGAATAGCGTAATTCCTTCTGTCAGCTCCTGTGCCACATCTGTGCACTTAACTGAAGTGCTCCAAGAGAATAAGTTAATGTTTAGAGTCCAAATATTATTAAGAGCTAATAATATTCGACATATCTATTTTTAGACTGGAAATCTAAAAATAGATTCTGCCCAATATGTCTAAAAATAGAAGTCCATCTATTTTTCCAACTTGGTCAACCATCCACAAATAACATCCTGCAACTCATAGAATATGATCAACATGTCTAAAAATAGACTTGCGCCAAAAATAGCCTGCGGGCCCACTTAGTGAAGGCGACTCTTTTCACTAAGCTCATCATCTTGTTGCAATCTCAACACTACATCATGGAAGCATTTACCACCCCTGACTTTATATATCCCCCCTTACATCGAACCCATGCATTCGAACCACATACACCTTGTGGCCATTACATTTACACCCAATGTTTGGGTAAGGGGGTGCCCATGTTTGAGAGTCCAGGAGAAGAAATTCTCCACAACCCTCCTAGTACATCGGGTAGTGTCTAGTATAGTACCATTATTCTTCCCCATTTAGAAGAACCTCTAGAGTTACATATTACTTCAAATCACTCTAGGGATGATCCACTTCATCATTCCTTCATCTTACATCAACAACCCAGTTCCTTAGACATTGTTGTTGACCAACCTGTGTGTTTTCTAGGTGAGCACCAGTTCATTATATCCAAATCCACTCTTTGGGATAGTGACACCATGTATGCGAACCCAGAAATTTAGTCCATTTTCTTCATATATGCAGTACCAAAAGAGATTGGTAATCCTCCATTCCCTTTCTCAAAATTCATCTATCCATTCTTACCACAAAATATATCCATAACATAGACAAATGGCGAACCACATCATAAAAATGTGTTTAGATTCCACTTTTGTAATATCCCCAAAGTGGGACTGCTAGCAAGGCATGCCTAAAAAATGCATTTTTCAGGAATGTATGCTACAAGATTGGAAACCAGAAATTGGATCCCTTATATCTAACAATCTAAGACCTGAATCCAAGAGGGATTCAAAAAAAATCCCTTCTAAGTCGGTTAAACAGGTCTCCCCACACCTAGTGCAGTTGGAAAATGCCCAAAGAAGAGGTTGCAGCAATACCAAATAACTCTGCCTAGAAAAAAATGCAGTTCAGCCCAATATGTGCAGGAGATCAATATAATGGTGCATTAATCACTTATACATCAGCAAATCAGGTTTATAATAGGGCCCATACAATGTACAAGAGAAAAATGGAGAACTTTGATGAAGAAACCCTCAAGAATGAGGTGTTGCAACAATGTATTGGTTGTAAAAAGGCTTAACAACGTTATATTATGAGGTGAAGCAATTGTACATTACATGTCAGATCTAGAAAAGATCCGTGTACAAAAGATAAGATCCATATCAGATATGTACACTAGAAGAGTTCCTCTACACATTCTCCTTGGGGTTTTTAGCAAAACATGAGATACAAAGAGTAGATCTGAGATCTAAAGTTGCAGATCTGCAGTAAGATTCAGAATTCCTGAAGTAAATACAATACACAGCAGATTAGATCTGAACAGAACATGGATCAGAAATCTAATCCATGGATCACCATAGTGAAGGGAAGAATCCCAAACACCAGATATATCTCCTCCAAAGGAATGCCAAAACTCCCTGCAACTTCCTTCTTGCAAATAATGCAGTTATGGGAGAGAAACTGCATTTTTTACTCTAGAAATGGTTTGGCTTGATGCCAAGATCTGATTTGCAGCTCCAATGATCTAATACTCTCTTATCATGAGGATAGAAGGCTCTCCCACTGAAAAGAGGCACCAAAATGGCCTAGATCTGAATAGATCTAGCCTCCACTTGTTGCAGCTTACAAGGACAACCAAACCCTCAACAGGATCTATGTTGTAGTTGGAATATGTAGCTTGGCCAAATGCCTAATAGAGGACAAGATCAGCAAGACTCCTCCAAGAGCTCCTCAATGGAAGAGGTGGGATTCCCGATCAGGAACACCCTAGTGCTAAACAACACTATTCTCAGCTAAACAGCAAGAGAATAAGAAATGTCTAAACAGAAAATATCTTCAGAAAATATCATATCATGAACCACCTTCTCTTGATGTCCTCCTCTTCCTTTTATAAGTTATAAATCCTGCCAAACCCTAAACCATCTCAATGATTTAGCTCTGTTCACATGTGTAGCCTCCCACTAGAACTGCGTTGTGCATCTAGGAGGTTCATTTTATCTAGACAGCGCTAATGATTTTGTCCTGGTTGACTTGGTCAACTGATCCAGCCTATTTCACAGTTAAGTGTGCTTATGCAAATAGCTTATATTTAGCCTTGTTCACATTGAGCATTGATTTTATTTAAGACTCACACCTCAAATACAAAAGCTGTTGACTTAGTCAAAATTGACTTTGTCCACATGCAAAAAGTCTCTTTTCACACATGAGGGTGTGAAATCCAACTTCTAGAATGATCCCCTTTCATACCAAGAGGGTTTTTATGTTGATTTAACTGAAGTATGGGTCTCCTTCCCCATTTATTCATCTACTAAGTGCAAAAATCAAAATTCAATATTCCCATTAGCTGCATGCTAATGTAGGAATATTACAGTCCTCCCCTCCCAAATGTTTCTTGTCCTCAAGAAACTGCAAGGATAGAAATGAAGAGTTTCCTCCTAAGGCATGGAGACTGAAATGTATTTGGAAAACATCTTTCCCAAGTGGATCCTCCATCCCCAAGCAATCATCCATACAAAATGAGTCACCTCCCAACATGGAAACTCTAGAAAATTCTCCTCCACCTTGAGCTCATTCAATGTAGGTGAGCTAAAAATCTGAACATGGTAGACATAGGAGCCTACCCCACATTGCCCTCCTCTCTACTTATGATAAGTGTAGAGTGACTGTTGATCTTGGGCTGCAATAATATTGCCCTCAAGTGGCAAAATGAAGACTAGTCTCTAAAGATCTCCTCACCAACGCTGTGAATCAAGCTAGCCCAAATCATCCCATATGTGATGGATAGGAAATCGTCACCATATGGCATCCCATCAATCACATGGTCCACCTCAACAAAAAGAAACAATTGTTTGGTTGTGGTGGCCATATCTCCTCTCATGCTCCCATTAGAACATCCAATGCAACAAGTGTGGGAATCCTCTTCCCCAAAGGACACATCCAACTCATGTTTCTCTCTCCCAATCATGCTTCCAATACAAATAAGATCAATATCAGCAAATGAAATCATGATCAGCATCAAAATGAGGAAAATTTTGAAGGTTTCATGTGGTGCAAGAAGGTACCAACAGTTTTTCCAATAGTGACAGCGCAGTTTTCCAAACTACTGCTTCAGCAAATTACATAGCAAGTTGTTTTTTGTTACATGGATAATTATGTATGTCATGACATCTACTGATAAATAGAAAATAGCTAGGTACATCAACTGAACATACATGAAAGAAAACACTTTCCCAAGGCCATATAAGAGATGGTTGTCTCCATCATACAATTTGGCCCAATGTTGACCATGGAGCTCAATGAAAAGCTTTCCCTCAAGTGGAGCAATGCACTGAATAGGAATGGTAAGAATATGCAAATACTGTGTTAGACAATAAATGGATGTAAAAAAAATATTATTACCATGTGTTGAGAGTAATATGATGCATATGTATATGAATAATTCCTCCATAGTGGTATGACACACTCCCATGAAGAGGAATGAACCATATGCTGCATGAAGGTCACCCTTCTTATACTCGGAAATCCAAGTTAAGAAAATCATATCTCTATAGTAGATGTTTCCATCCACTACTCCATCAATCTCACTTCCTCCTTTCTCACCAAGTGCATCAATGGTGAAGTGATCTTGGGGACACTCCATCAATAACCCCAAGCTCCCAAGTGACAGCGATGTTGGCCTATGCAAATAGGCTCCTGCCAATACATAGTCCCATTCTTTGACATTTTCATTTTCAAAGACATCTTCCATAATGTTGCTACAAACAAGAAGCTCCTTCCAAAGTGGAAGTACTTCCAGATCATCCAAGGCTAAGGAGTAGCCCTTTGCACCATGATAGTGCCATCTCCTACTCCTGCAACATCATGCAAAGTGTGAGAGAAAATCTACCCTTGCTCTCCCAAGAAATTCCAAAGCAACAAAGGGTTTTGCTGCCTCCCCATACCTCCATCATATAAATCATGTGGTGAAAACATGGTGATTGATATGAAGAATGTCATATCAACACAATGTATCCATACTCCTTGTTTCCCAATGATGCAAGCATCCTGCCACACATCTTTCCCCCACATACTCTTAGAAAGAAGATGATGGTCAAACTCTTTCAAGAGTAGCCAACGTAGCCAAGCCTCCTGCTTCCCAGTATCATAGATTTGCAAGTAGCTTTCTAGCTTCTTTCTCATCATCCACATCCATTCATCCACTGGTGGATCATGGACCTCATTCTGCAAATACTTGGTATCCTCCCATTATAGGACACCAACCTTCTCAAATATTTGAAGAACTTTGCACTTCATGGAATGTTTAAGTGCACCTTCCATGGGATCTCTTGATGAGACCTCCTCCTCATGCATGGCCTTCCAAAACTAGTGGGGTCTTGGATCTACTGCAAGTATAATTCTCTCTTTGAGCTGTGGCATGCTCATTGAGAAAGTGTCATCTAAAAAGGAGAAAATGTTTCTCATCTAAAGATGTCTACCCTTTGTTCTTTCTTCCTCCATGGCTTCCTTAATGAAGCTGACATTTGAATGCTCCCATGAGGAATGGGTCCTTCTTTCTTCACTGCTACTCTAGATTAGCAGTAAGTGATGATTTTGGGTTATGCAACAGTAGATTTCCACAATCTTCCAAAATATTTGTTGCAATATTAGAAAGTGGAAATTCAATCATACCTTGATGGGCTTTGGGAACACCTTGTATGGCTATAAGTGTTCCTTCTTCTACTATGTTGGCCCCCTCGACTGCTGATGTTGAAGGTTGTTCCTCCAAGGTTGCGATAGTGCTGATAAAAGTCTCCTAAAGAGATTGTGAGGACTTCTCTTCCTCTGATCTCTCTTTATCAAATCTCTTGATCAGCCTTTGAGTGAAATTTTCAAAAGAAGATACTTTTGCATGTCTCACATGGCTCCAATTGCTTGCTTCACCCTTCAAGTGCAGCACTGCAATCTCCACTACTTCCCTCTCTACCACTGGATGTAGTAGGAAGAATGCATTGAGTCTTCTTTCCCAAGCTCTTACTGCAGATGTCCCATCGAAAGTGGACAATAGAAACCTATTGCCCTTGATTTCTCTCTTGTTGTAGAGTCTCCTCTCTTCCTTCACTTGAATGAATTATGGAAAGGCTAGAGTCTCCTTGAAGGCTCTAGATTGAGACTTGTACTCAACAAGGTATTCACTTAGAATTTGATGATCCAAGTGTCCCCCATGCTTCTTGTCTTCTTCTTTGTGAGAATGGGAGGTCCATGGTCCTTCCTCCTCTCCTAATTCTATCTGCTTAACCTCCTTGGAGAGGTCCTTTATAGATCTGAAAAGTGATGAGAGTAATATCATCCGCCCCATCATTCTGATCTTGATCCTTTTGATAGCTGGACTTATAGGCTGAGCCAAAGATCATGCTCTGATACCACTATAATATCCCCAAATTGGGACTGCTAGCAAGGCATGCCTAAAAAACACATTTTTCAGGAATCCATGCTACAAGATTGGAAACTAGCACTTGGATCCCTTAGATCTAAAATTCTAAGACCTTAATCCAAGAGGGATTCAAAAAAAAATCCTTCTGGGTGGGTTAAACAGGTCTCCCCACAACTAGTGCAGTTGGAAAATGCCCAAATAAGAGGTTACAGCAATACAAAATAACTATGCCCAGAAAATAATGTAGTTCAGCCAAATATGTGCGGGAGATCAATATAATGGTGCATTAATCACTTATACATTAGAAAATTAGGTTTATAGTAGGGCACATACAATGTACAATAGAATAATGGAGAACTTTTATGAAGAAACCCTCAAGAATGAGGTGTTGCAACAATGTATTGGTTGTAAAAAGGCTTAACAGCTTTATATTATGAGCTGAAGTAGCTGTACATTACATGTCAGATCTAGAACAGATCTGTGTACAAAATATTAGATCCATATCAAATCTGTACACTAGAAGAGTTCCTCTACACATTCCCCTTGGGGTTTTGAGCAAAACATGAGATACAAAGAGTAGATCTAAGATCTAAAGTTGCAGATCGGCAGTAAGATTCTGAATTCCTAAAGTAAATACAATACACAGCATATCATATCTGAACAGAATATGGATCAGAAATATAATCCATGGATCACCACACTGAAGGGAAGAATCCCAAACACGAGAGATCTCTCCTCCAAAAGCATGCCAAAACTCCCTGCAACTTCCTTCTTGCAAATAATGCAGTTATGGGAGAGAAACTGCGTTGTTGACTCTAGAAATGGTTTGGCCTAATGCCAAGATCTGATTATGTAGCTCCAATGATCTAATACTCTCTTATCAGGAGGATAGAAGGCTCTCCCACTGAAAAAAGGCACTAGAATGGCCTAGATCTGAATAGATCTAGCCTACACTTGTTGCAGCTTACAAGGACAACCAAACCCTCAACAGGATCTGCGTTGTAGTTGGAAGATGTAGCTTGGCCAAATGCTTGATAGTGGACAAGATCAGCAAGACTCCTTCAAGAGCTCCTCAATGGAAGAGGTGGGATTCCCAATCAGGATCACCCTAGTGCTAAACAGCACTATTCTCATCTAAACAGCAAGAGAATAAGAAATTTCTAAACAGAAAATATCTTCAGAAAATATCATATCATGAACCACGTTCTCTTGATGTCCTCCTCTTCCTTTTATAAGTTAGAAATCCTGCCAAACCCTAAATCATCTCAATGATTTAGCTATGTTCACATGTGTAGCCTCCCACTAGAACTGCGTTGTGCATCTAGGAGGTTCATTGCATCTAGATAACACTGATGATTTTCTCCTGGTTGACTTGGTCAACTGATCCAGCCTCTTTCACACTTAAGTTTTCTTATGCAGATAGCTCAGATTTAGCCTTGTTCGCATTGAGCATTGATTTTATTTAAGATTCACACCTCAAATACAAAATTTGTTGACTTAGTCAAACTTGACTTTGTCCACATGCAAAAAGTCTCTTTTCACACATGAGGGTGTGAAATCCAGCTTCTAGAATGATCCCCTTTCATACCAAAAGGGTTTTTATGCTGATTTAAATGAAGTATGGGTCTCCTTCCCCATTTATTCATCTACTAAGTGCAGAAATCAAAATTCAATATTCCCATTAGCTGCATACTAATGTAGGAATATTACAAATTTTCTAAATACATTTGGCATGACCATAACATGCTTGGGGGCACCTATGCCCCTCAACCATAAAAATCCCATCTCTCAGCCAAAAATAGCATTGAAACCCCCTTTCTCCGACAGACCACACTTTTTCAGGTCATTTCCTGGGACAGGTCGCAATTTTTTTCCTAGTACGTTCTACCCAGGTCGCAGAACAGACCCCAAAAAGTGCGACCTGGCATGTTCCTGGGCTTTGGGTGCCTAATCTGGAACTTTAATCCACTTAATTGAAAGAGTATGGTTAGGCCTCTTACCTACAAATAACATATCTGGATTCCAACATTCGGTTTATCCACTACGATCGCTGCAATATTTAGGACCTTTTCTCCTCTCTACATTCACCACAGCTACACTTGCAGATGAATCAAATTGGAGGGAAAATGCCCTATTGAAAGAGAAACCCCAGATATTTCTTTCGCTAGATGCAACCAAACCATAGCTCGGTTTGACAAACCATCCACGCCGTTGGAAATCTCTCACCAAGCTCTCAAATGGGTATTATTTCATTTTTGGTGATTTGGTACTTCACCCGGACACATTTTTTCCAAGAAAGGTCACTTCATCGCTTCTCAAAATTGAATTTCTTCACTTGCAACACTTGTACCTAGGGAACCACCTTTCCTTCATACTTTTCCACGCTCGTGTCAATTTTTTTCATGAGTAACCTTCTTGTACTCATGTTTTTATGGTCCCCATCGAGCCTGTTCTGTGTGGCAGCGTCATCGAGTCGCCCTTGCTTAGAGCATCCAAGTTGAGTCATCATCGCATCCATGGAGTCTTTCCCGAGTACCTTTGTATCCCGCCACAGTCCTCCATCGTTCATTTCTTTGTTCCTCTCTTGTGTCACACATCTTGGCCTTCATTCATACTGTCCCCTATCCCCTATGGTGTCGAGTCAGTAGCTGCCAGGTCATCCATGCCCTTTATGCTCTAACAAGGGAAGTCGTCAGCTCGCTACTTAGTACCCCCCCATTCCACCATCATCCCGGTGTTAGTCTATCAGTCACTCTACTATTATCCCTCATGCCTTAGTTGAGGATCCCTTATTGCCTCACCTATGGCGAACCTCCTTCTGTCGACATTAGCTTATTCATTCCAAAAGATAGTTCTAGAGGGCAGTGTACCTTGGTTCCAGCTTCCACTCTTGTTTGGTGCCTCAGATCAGGAAAAGAGTCCCTTTATTGCCCTTTGACTTGATTTTTTCTCAGCTCCAGCGCCTTATGGCATGATCGAGATCCATATAGTTGATGGTTCAGCGATGCAGCAGATTGTACCAGTGATTCCCGGGTGTGTGTGAGATGTTTCAGACCTCATGAGGGGGTGGCCCTTCAGGTAGCCCCCACATGCCCGGATGACCTCTCTACTACACCCTTGGATGTAGCTCCATAAATTTTATGGTTCTGGCCTCAGCCGCTTGCAGCGCCTTTTATTTTGCATGTATCATTCAAATTTTCAGAGCCCTTTCGTGTTTTACAGGACCTCTTTGGTTGTACTTATATCTTATGTACCTAGATATTATTGTATAAGTATTGGTTGTTGTCCCAGGCACAGTATGTATTTGGGATCCATTATCATGTTTTTATCTAGCCCATGCTTATGCCAGCATGTACTATATTTCAGTCCCTTATTTGTTCGACGTATCATTATTCTTTGTACTTTGTTATCTCGATGGGCATAGGTATGCCTCCCTCACCTCATGTAGAACAGGTACTCACTCATAAAATAAACTTGCCACACCTGTAAGTCTCACCTCCTCAAGGTCTTGTCCTCTCACGCTTTATTCTACCTTATATTTCTCTCTCTGACTCCCCCCTCGGTGTCTAGTGATTGAGTTCTTACAACGTACTTCGATCATACAATTAGCTCCTAATGCTCACACGCTGGGGGGGAATCTGTTACACCAATTTTTGTTCATATAACCTGTTACTATTAGATGGACCAAAGTACACCATGTAAGACCAATTTTACCATAGTAAAATTTTTTTCACAATGAAAAATAACTTAATAATCCATAATTTATTGAGGTGTTTCTGGTCTAAACAAGAAACCCCATGAGGAATAATTGAATAAATCCTTATTTGTTTGATTTTCCTCAAGGGATAATTAATTAAACCATAGTTTAATTAATATTCCTGGTCATATTTAACCCAAAACAGGAAAATTAATTAGATAAATCATTATTTATCTTATTATTTTCTAGGAATAATTATTTAAAACATTATTTAAATAATATTCCTTGTTAAATTTGACTAAATTATTTATAAATAATTGAATAAATCATTATTTACTTAATTATTACTCAACCACATTCTTTAAATAATAAATAAATTGTTTATTTATTTATTATTTACAAATAAAGAGATTTGACCCAATTCAAATTCTTTTCCCCTTCAACAAAAATAATAAAATATTCCATAAAAGTTGGATCTAGATTTGGTTAATAATATTTTCATTATGCACCAATATCTAGACTAAATCAATATTTTGTTATAAATAGAATGGTTTTTCCATTCATTCACTACCTTTTGTTGCATAAAGATCACTCTTGAACTATACTTTTGTTCTGACTTTTATCCTCCATCATTGTCATAATTTTCTACTTTTTCTTGTGAACACCCCTTGAGTTCCTTTTTTGTCTGGGTTTTTTGCACCATCAAGAGAGAGAGAGATCTTAGATCTGAAGCACTGAGGACATAAAATAACCCATCCCATTGAGGGGGACTGGTAACATCTTTCTATGTTCCCTTCCCAAGTGTCATAATACAAAAATTCTTTAAAAAATCTTGTCTTTTTCATTGGATGCATGGAGAAAATATTTCTTATTATTTATCGTTTAATGTCTTTAACTGCATAGATCTAGATTTTTGTAGCATTTATTATGATCACTAACTGCAAATCTAAGGAAATTGACAACCATCTTTGATTTTAGGGCTGTTAGTTATGCACAGCTAAAGTGATATTTTTTCGTACGCTTGCGATTAAAATTCACACTAACAGTGGGGATCTAAATGGAATAGGCAGTGGCCACCAATATCCACCTACATCAATCATCCCCCCTTAGGAATCAATGGTCCTGATTTTTTTTAGTTACCTCCAAGAGATGGGGAAACTTCTGTTGAGCTTGATCCCTTGGTGAGCCACTTGCCCTAGTGCAGGAGTTGACCAGCTTTGACAACCTCATACAATTGGATCTTATCTTGGAAAGTGCTCTTGATTTGTGTGTCCATGATCCGATCAGTTGTGGTATGTTCCATGTAGTGTCGGTTTAGCCTTGTTGGTGTTATTTGTTCTGCAATTTATGATGTGTCCAGTAATGGTGGAAAGAATGGTCGAAGGCGGTCCATATTGAACATTAGGTGCATGCCAAGGAATGGGGGAATGTTGAGCTCAAAATAATTTTCTTCCACATCCTTGGTGATGGCATAATACCCATATTAGAGTGTTCTGAGCTTCTGATGGGCCCTGGTAAGGCGTTCTTTCTGTAAATGTAATCAAACTTTGTTGCCCACCTGAAAATTGTGTGGCACCTAATGTTGATCAGGTTGTTGCTTGTACTTGGAATTGGACTTATCCAAGATGTCATGCACCTATTGGAAAATGTGTTGGATGCATTCAATAATAGATGTTTCTTTATCAACCTTGTATTGTACATGTGTGTATTTTGTCTGTGTAGTCACATGAAGCATGGAAACATCAATTGGACACAATGGTTGAAAACCTAGACCCACTTGAAAAGAACTGTGGCTAGTAGAGCTATGAAGAGATTTTTTATAACGGTGCTACACATAAGGAAGGATCTCATCCCAGGTTCATGGATACTTGGAGTTGTACATGCGTAGTATGTGCACTGTCATCCTGTCGATGACCTATGTCTGGCCATTAGTATCAGGATGGAAGGTATTTGAATTGGTGATCTTAATGTCCAATAATGTCCAGAGGCTCGACCAAAATGTGCTCAGGAACCTACTATCTCAATCTGATATAATGGTATGCGAGATTCCAAATTGTACCCATTCTTGTTCAAAGAATAGTTTGATAGTTTCCTCTGTTGTGATACTCCTCTTGCACGCCACAAATATAATCATCTTAGAAATTATGTCCACGACCACAAATACACAATCATTACCATGCTTCGTAGAAGGGAGTACTGATATATAGTCCATGGATATGGATTCTCAGGGTTGGTTGGGAGTAGGAAGATGAGTTTACAGGCCTTGATTCTTGATGTTTGGCCTGGTGATGGAACAGGTAGTGCAGGATCTGATATATTTTCCAATGACCTGTCAGAGTTTTGTCCAATAAAAATACTTCTATAGTACATCCATAGTTTTCTCCAAAATAAAGTATCATGTGACACGACTGTAGTGTGCCTCCCAAATCATCTTGGCATGCTCTCTTAAAGGAACACAAAGGTGGCCCAGGTAGCATAATAATGCGTCCCGGAGGTGGAAATATAGAACTTACTTTCCATCCACTAGCATCAGGTATGTGGTGGCGAACTTTGGATCATTTTAGTACAATTGTGGCCATCTGGAGGTCTCATGGCCACAAGAGTAGAGAATAGTAGTCATTGTTGCAACTGGGGGCCGACTTAGGAAATCTACAACATGATTGGTGTTTCCCTTCTTGTATTTAATTTTCAAATGGAATTGTTTCAAATATATAGACCACTTCTAATGTCACTCATTTTGCAACTTCCCTTGTGTCTCGATAAACTAAAGAGGTTAGTGATCTGTGTGGATGACCATCTCCTTCCCTAGAATGTAATGTTTCCACTGTCAACACATCTACACGATGCAATACATATCTTTATCATAGGTGGGGTATTTCCAAATTGTATCGAAAAGTGTATCACTGTGATATGCCATTGGATGCCTATCTTGGTTGAGAACTGGACCAATAGCATATTCATAGGTGTCTATCTCAATTTCAAATGGTTGTTGCAGGTCTGATAATGTGATTAAAAGTACAGAGCAGAGATGGTGTTTCAACTCAACGAATGCCTCATGTTGGGACTCAGACCAAAAAAACTATGTTTTCTCTCTTCCCTTGGTAACCTACTCAAAGGCCAAGTGATATGAGAGAATCCCAACATGAACTCCAATGAAAATTAGCAAGGCCCAAAAATATATGTGTAATATTCCCAATTAGTCATGAGCTAATTGGAATATCCATTTTTGTTTTATTACTTTGTTTAAAGAATAAAAGAGCAAAGGATGTCCATAATACTCCTTAATAATGAATAAATCAATGCCAAATGTGAAAACGCTAAATCTTGGCTGTTAAATCAAGCACCCTTAGGTGCGAAAGGGGTTGGAACATTTTGATTGGATCAACCTTTACCAAATCTACAGCGCTATCATGGAGTGGCCATCAAAGAGGCACAGCGTAGTTTTAGATGGAGATGCCTTGTGTGAAAGAAGTGATCACATTGTAAGTGGTTTAGGGTTTGCAAGCTCTTGTCTTATAATGTAGAGACCACCCGAAATTTTACTAGATGAGAGCTAGGCTTAAATATTTTTATTTTTTTTAAAACACAGTAACTAGGAATTTAAACCATAATCATACAAGTTTGAAACTCAGTAAAAATTAATTCAATTATATCAAATTCCATACAATTAACTTCATAACACATACTTCTATTTAACTTGTTGATTATAGGCACAATGAAATCATCATAAATAAAAACAATCTAACTAACACATGTACCGCTCACCCTTAGACGAGAGCCAAACTTGACTTGCCGCTACTTGAGCTCCTTTGTTGTCGTATACCTCCAAGCCTGAATGTTTTCGTGCTTAATTTGAATGTAATGACCCACCGGTTGACCTCCCAACCTACTCCTTAGGTACTCTTCTTCCCTGCGGACCCCCGCGCTGCAATGAAGTTGTACAATGACAGAATGTGCTAGCTGATAAAGGTGAGCCTCTCTTGGCTCAAGATTCCCCTCTCTATAGTACTCTATCACACCAAACTCAACTATAGCTTGTAACCACTCAAAATGACATAATCTCCTCCATCCAACCATACGGTAAACCCCAAAAAGTCCATTTCCCTTTCTTTTATAGAATGCTTCATAAGTGACACTTGGAATTTCATGCATAAACAATTATCTTTTAGTAACCCAAAATTTTATTATTCACCGACCCATGTGTCACCCTCTCATCAAGACTCTCCAAAAATAATTTACTTAATTATTCATTTAAAATAATATTTTCCTCAACCTAACAAGACTTCCTATTTCTTCTCCTAGTTGTCTCTTGATTCCCCCTTTTCTACTCCTAAATTTGTGTTTATTACTGATGTTAATTGATAAGTCTCAGATTTTTTCCCCTAAACTACCTCAATTTGCCTTTATGATGAATATTCTTATGTTGGCTCTTGCCACATGGAAGTTCTCTAAATTTCTCAAATTTTAATTTATTAATCTTATTTTAATTCACCACCCTCTTCTCTTAATGAAGTTTCTTTAATAAATCTTTATACTTAACTTTATGTCCCTCTTTCCCCCTTTTGCCTAATTAAGTTACTTATGTACATTATCCACTTAATATTTCATTTTAACATGGAAAGGGTAGAGTTATCATGGTAAAATATTTTATCTCTTCCTATTCCTCCCTTACCCTAAGTTTTATTCTTGATTTAATTCCTTTGGTTCTAACATCATATGTCACTTGATATGAATTAGTTGGATTTTCATATATTGATTATATTTATTATTTTCTTTAATGATTTCGAGGGTGTCAAGTTGGTCATGCCCTTCAAGAACTTCCATTCGAAGTTCCAAGGGTGCCATGCCTACGAATTTATGACACCAAGGGTGCCAAGTTGGTCTTTCCCTACAAGAATTTCTCTTGAAATTCCAAGGGTGCCACACCACTTGCCCTTCAAGTATCCAGTGGTTATGAGGGGAAATTATATGTGCAACGACAAAGACCCTTATAATCTCATATGTTGCCTGCTATAGTGAGACTAATGGTGCTGGGGATCAAGGAATCCGCCTTGATGCGTGCCCCCCAGAAAATCCTCATGAGAAAACCAAATTTGGGACCTGGCCTCACGACATCGTGATCTTCAAGGCGAAGGTACTTCGACCCTTCTAGCCTAAGTCATGGCAGGAGGCTAGCAAGTGAGATCAGAAACACTGTTCCACCCCTCCCATGTTGTTCCATCCAATTGTACAACCCCATCACCTATATGTGAGTCATTCGGCCAAGAAACTAACATGTTCCTGCAACCACTGAAATATCATCAGAGTGTATATATATATATATATATCAAGTTCCAAACTGAACTTATAATTTCAAAGACAAAATATTAATTCCTATCAAACCAGATGTTGTCAGCTCATCATATGCGAGTGCCTCTGGTGGTTTCCTGTCATACTCAATAATCATCAACAAGGTTTCTCATTGTTAGTCATTATCATAATAGCAACATCAACATGACCATCATTCACATTGTTGTTCATTTTGAATCATAACTAATGTAAGTAGCTACCATAGGGACACATCCATCATGGTTATCATAATCATAACATCAATGGGAAATTAACATATCCATCATAGCCATCATCATCGTAACTTCAATAGAAAACCTACCCATCCATCATCATCGTAACATCAATAGAAAACATACCTATCCATCAAGTCTATCATCATTATGATATCAATAGAGAACATACATATCCATCAATGATGTCATCATCACAGTATCAATAAAGAACGTACATAATCATCAAATCCACTAATATTAGAGTCATGTGTCTGGATCCTCAACCTGACTTCCTCAAAGAATAAAGTATGAAGGATCAGTGTTCATCAACCAAAGTGGGGCACTACATTCACCCCCTCTTAATAATGGACTTCACCCCGAAGTCCTTAGATTAGGAAAGGAAATTAAGACAGGGATGCATATCCTTCATATCCTCTATTAAAATCTTGCTATCCTCATTGTGCCAAGTATCCTCAATTTTTAAATGAATCAATTTCTCTCTGATTTTTGTCCATTAAGGAATATCGAAATATTTGAGGGTCATACTCAAAACATCTTCCATCTTCTTTATGGGTCCCTTTATGTGAGTAATATAAACATCATATTTACTTTTCAACTTTGATTATCTCCCTTATATAGTGTTAAAATGGGCTTGGGTGATTATTTGTTGCATGCTTTGACAATCAAGCCCCACAATTATATTTTATCATTCTTGATGCCAATGCTTTTAGGGCACACAACGTCATTCAACAATGTATAATATGTGTATGGATATGCCTAATACATTACATCAATATTCATTTTGTAACAAATGTGGACTACTTGGGAACCCTTAGTTCGTATAAACACCATCCCCAAGTAAGTTAACAAAATATCTACAACTTACATATGTTTATTTCTCATATATTAACACAATTGATTTCTTATGAAATTAAAATGATCATAGTTATAAATGTTTAACATCTATCACCATGAAATATCTCACAAGAGAATGTACAATTAGTGAGTGACCATTAACTCAAACCACATGTGTAATGAACCTACGTCAAGGTGCATCAATTCTTCTTGTGAATTAATCTCAACTACATCACTTACACCACTTAGGTTTAATTAATAAAATGGCTTTTAGGCTAGAAATTGTCACATAGTAGATATCCTTTAACATGATATCATTAATATCATTATATGATAAAGCTCCAACAAAATAAATAAAACCATACAAGTATATGATAGGCTCCAAAAACTAGCACTCAATATCAACCTATATCAAATTAGTAATAATCCTTTTGAATTTCTTAGCTGTCACATATTTGAACCTAAGAGTATTGTAATTATCAATTTCAATGTGTCTAATCATCATTGTCTCACCAATCACCTAAGCTAAACTCCCTCATGTATCACAGGCATGGCACGTCTCTACTGTGCAATTGTTGAAAAATAAGCAATTTGCATGTTCCCTCTTCTTCTCCCATAAAGGAATCGACATGAAAATCTTAATCAATATGTTGATTCCTAGATGTACAATGTACCAAGCCATATATATATATATATATATATATATATAGTATCTTTTTAATGTAAATAATCTTTGAGCCATTATTGGATTCACCAACATGTCCCTAGGTGTTTCAAATCACTTGTGATGGCTAAGCGTTCCAAAAACCACTATGTCATGAGCCATATTCTTTTATATTAAAGGGTATGATCATATGAGATAGACTAACTGGGTGAAGAACCATGCACAAGACAACATAATTATGTCCTTCTTTGGAAAAGTCTTTAGTAAAACTATATAACTACTAATAACCTAATGTAAGAAAAGCAGTAGACTATCATCAGGGATTTCTCAAGATGAAAGGACGAAACACGCTTGTTACTGTTCTTGTCATTACTTTGTCTCGGATATTGAAGGACACTCTAACCCTCAAGAGTTCTTGTTTGATTTTTGGTGGATGATTCAACCTAGAAAGAATCACCTCCAAGTAATCCTTGGGTTGACATATTTTCAATCCATATTCTTGGGTCATCATATTCTATTTCCATGAGCTCTAGACTCAAGAATTGTTCTAATATGACCTATTGCTAGCAATCTATTGGTATTGTATTCCTCCGTGAATCACTATCTTGTTTCATTGTCTTTTATAAATTATATAAAGGATTCAGTATCTTGTTGCATTGAATTTTATCAATGATATAAAGGATCTTGATCAGCTTTCAAAGAGTGAAAGGTTTTCTTGCCATAATTTAGGAAACCAACATTCTTTCAAAGAGTGAAAGGTTTTCTTGCCATAATTTAGGAAACCAACATCCTTACTAACGAAAACATCAATTTACACTCTATATCTCATAAGGAATTTACTACTTTAGTATTATTATTAAATAACATAACTTATTTATTAAGTATCACACTATGTAGGATTTACTAACTTTTAAGGATACATTTAATATGCATGTACACTCCATTCTAACTTTCAGGTATGCATTAGCCATGATGCAAATATATTAATTTGAAGTATGTGTTTCAATATATCACTTTGTCTAACCCTAGATTTATGGATAGAGTATTATAAGATTATCCACTTTAATTTAAGTCAACCTATAATTACTTTGAAATCCATTTTTATGTTTCATTTTATTTAAAATTTTACAATATTTAATCTATAACAAGTGTTTCTCCTTGTTACTTAATTTACAAATTAAGATATGGAAAAATTTGGCATAAAAATTATAACCTATATTTACCAATGTTAAATTAATAATGGTGAATAGGAAAATATAATCTTATAGTTTTTCTTTCACAGAAACTAATAATTTGAGATGTGAAGTGGATAGATTTGCATAAATTTTGACTAAGTTATAAACATTAGTAAGTCTACATAAATTTTGGTGAGTAAAAAAAAAACACTAGTTAGTGTAAACCATTTCAGTTTACTCCTACCTCAGTATTGGGGAAAACATAAATAATAGAGGGAAGTAACTCCTCTATATATATATATATATATATATATATATATATATTCTTAATTCTATAAAATTTCCTTCTTGAGCATAAAGTTGCTTAAATTATGGTGAGAAGTAAGTAATAGTGAACATGTTATTTACTAGAGTATGAACTATTTTCAAAGAATTTTTTTTTTTTTTCATACAAACATTTTAACAATCATGCATAAATAGCGACCATATCCCTAAATTATAGCATAACTTTTAACACAGTGGAAAGAAAAAATTTTCACTCACTCACAACTCAACTCACTCATGAAGGAAGCAATGAGAAATCATTAAGGAATAATGTACCCCGTATTTTAATTCGCTTAATAGCCCATAATGGAAAGTGAGGAAAATCAACTATCAAATCTTGTTGTACTTTCCTAAAAAAAAAATCATATATGATTTCTTTCTTTTTTAAAGAAATGCTTACTTTTATCATTCAATTTTATTTATATATAAAATAAAATTATATTATAATTAAATATTTCATTATCATTTTAATCATTTCATTACATTTAATATCTAGAAATTCAATCTCTAAATTAATATGTAATGATGCATTTGGAATTGCTTTCTCAATTCTAGTCATATGTGAAATTGCTTTCTCAATTCTAGTCAAATGCTTTAACTCCATGAAATTTCAACCTCATTCTATATATGATAAAATATAGAGATTAACATATGTAATGGATTAATCGTTTCTTGACAATATGTGCTCTCTGGAATATCAACACTTCCGTAAAGTAATATTTTCTCTCTGGCATATCAACATATGTTCTTTTTAATTTAATAATGCATCATTAAGTTGAAGCAAGATGAGATAACTTGAAAATAAATTAATGTCTTTGCAACACTATCTATATCAATCAAAATTAATGACTTTGTGGAGCTTGCTATCCAATACCCTACATAATCCCTCACACATATAGAAATGTATGTATAATATTACAAAAGTGTTTATATATATAGTTATTACAAAAGAAACTTTCTTCAAACCGGTATGGGTTCATTCGCTATATATTTCATTGTCTAAATATTATAAAGGCCATTCCAGTAACTAATCTGATATTTGTTTCTTTTCAAAATTTTACATTTATATAAAATTTTATATAATTATTTGTAATTTTTCAATTGCACAAATCAGGAAATACACGATTCCTGTATCTTTGCAAGAGTGAGTGAAACCAAAAAAAAATAAGTGATATTTTTATGCGATAGAAATGTGGTTCTGTTTTGAGGATAACTCTTAGCGTGGCAGCATTGGCGTAACACGTGTATAAAAAGATTGGGTGAATAGGTGGACGGAGAAACATATTATCTTTATGAACGTGTAAAATGCGTGTTAGAAAGAAGACGAAGAGAAGGTAGCAGAGTATATTCATTTGATAAAAGAATATTATTGAGTTGTTTTTTTTTTTTCAAATAAATACGTGTTTAATTTAGAATTAATACAGAGCTAAACAAATCTATCTTTCTTTTTTTTTTTTTGAAAATTTCTCTGAAAGGGTGAAAATCTTCCAAGACTACGAAGACGTAGATCGCCCATAACAATCATAATTGGATTTTACTATTAAAACTAAACCATGTGAAGCCTCGCAGGATCCCAAGGAATACATTAAAACAACAGAGGCAGATGGGCACACCAACCACGCATACAGAGTAAAATCCAGGCAATGGTTCACAAATATCAACAAAACAGCCAATTGAGAAACACGAATGATTTCAAAAAATTTTGTTGCCATGGAAGACATTAGGATATGTTATCATCTAGGTTTTTAGGAGCTGCAATTTCATATAGATGTGTTGCCTTTTTTAATAGATGAGAAAACGAAAATATTGTAAATTATGTTTGATTCAATATGGATCCGGATCAATCTACATCAGGCGAGCGTGTTTCACCACTTTGGCCAGCGTTTCACTGTTTCCAACTCCTCGGCCAGTTTTGCATAAATCTATGTCATTATCATAGCTGGTACCTTTAGATCTTTGTATATATCCTTTCTCAAGCGAGCGGGCAACGGCAAGCGAGCGGGCACATTTGGCAAGTGAGCGTGACATTTACAAGCGAGCGTGCTCTATAATCTATATGGCAGCCCATCAGATTTGTTACAGCTGAACTATTATTATGATTGATCATTTTTATGATCAGGTTTGCATCATCTTATTTTTCATATCTAAATCGCTGACTCAGGAGCGTCCTCCTTTTCCTCTTATAATCAATTTCTGATGCATCTGGAGTTAGTTTCCCTTTTGAAATCGTATCAGGCTTCTGGAGTTGTTTTTTGAACTTTTCCATATTATCTCCCGATTCTCATACATGATTGTATTTGTATCTGGGTCGGATCTTGACCTGTTCATGTGGATGCCCACTCATTTGTTCTGCTCAAGTTATGAGCAGACTTTTATGGGGCAAATGATGGTGGATTTCTCGCTGTGTTTTTCCACAGCTGAGATTATTTGAATATGTACTGTATATATTATCAATATATTCAGCGTTTTTTTCTTTCTGAAAAAAAAAAAAACTAAATCGTGTATTGGCGAGCAGATAGAAACCTGAATGAATATTCATCGGTGTCTGATGTCATGCATGTGGGATTTATTCCCGAACCCAGAAAGTTAAAAAAATTAAAAATCAATAGAACTAGAAAACGAATTGAAAAACGACATCCGATTTTCAGGCTCAGATTACGGACGATTGAGGGAAAATTTCACGAATCTAAAACGTGGGTTTTTTCTCTCAAAGCCCCCCAATTAGATTCAATTTTCCGAAATTTAGGTAGATTTTTGTGTCAATTGAGAGAAAATCTCGGGTCTTATGGAGTTAATTTCTTAGTAACACCCAGAAAATCCCAAATTGATCTTTTCGATGAGATTTTTTTTTTTTTTTTTTTAAACATTAGATCTTCCATTTTCGACCATTTTGGTTTGGTTTGTGACTACAGGTGAGTTTGGAGCAATTTTGGAACCAGATTGTCTGCCTTTCATTTTTCTTCTAATGTTCTTGCAGAACCTGCAAATGCCAAAAAGCCGCAATTAAAATTTTTTTTTTTTTTTTTTTTTTTTCACTTGCCTAATTTAGCATTAGATTTTGGTGGAATTTATTGATGGAAAATCATTTTTCTGTTCACAGAGTTCATTTGCAGAGAGGCGAAATTGCAAAAAGTGATCATTTTCCAGCTTATATCCTGGGCAAACCAAAATCTAGAACATCGGTTTTTTTTTTTTTTAATTTGCACCTTGCAAAAATTTTGTGTTCAAGACCTTCTTTGCGGATTAATTTCTTTGTTAGCTTTACTCCATTACGAATTAGAGAAACAAAACTCCAGGGGGTTTGGCACATATTCGCTTTTGCAACTGGGTCATGGTAATTACTATGTAAATTTGTGGATCTGAGTATAGGGATATATTTCCAGTTTTCAGCCAAGGAAAGGATATGCATATGCAATCATCATTAGAGTTTCTACCCTACATTAATCTCGTTTTTGCTTCACCTTCCAAGTTGCATTTTGGTGGAAAATATTCAAAAAGCAATTGCACTTGGGCATCTTTCTGGCTGGTATTTCGAATTGCAAGACCGCCATTGGTTTTCCGAAGCAGAAAGGCCAGAATTGGTAAAGAAACACTCAAAAATGTCTGAGACCTACTAAGTTGTCCTCTTATTGGGATAGGACAGTAGAATTCCAGACAATTGTAGAGATTACGGAAGTCTTGTTCTTCTTCAGGATTTTCACAATCCAATGGATCGTTGATAACACAAAATATGCAGGATCAAGATCTATTGGTTCTGTGCAGTCAGAGTTCAATAAAAGAGCTTCCAGAATTGGATTTGGCATACATCAGACATCTCAAAAGCTTACTAAACTTGCAATTTTTTATTTTTTTCACGGCTTTGAAATCTTGTTGGAGTAGTGAATTTAGTTGGTGTGGAAGGTCTTTCTTGAACAATGCTAAGGTCAAGGGAAGAAGACAGTAAAAGTTGTGATCCATTAAATGTTGAAGTTAAGGTAGAACATCACAGCAAGCTATCTGTTGCACTCAGCGTTATGCACGAATGCTTTGTACCTATCATTGATCATAGAACCAAAAAGGATCTTGTCACATAAGTGATTTCAAAATTACTTCACCTGTGATGGTTATGGATGGATAACAGTATAACAGAGTTTGATTTTTTCATATAACAAAACATAATTGAGAAGGTCTCTAAGTCCACAAAGACTACAAAACTCATGGCTCTCAAAAAAAAATATAAGAAAACCTTAATACTCTATGGGCCTATAGGTCCTAGAGGTTGAACATTGCTCTGATACCAAGTGTAGAGACCACCCGATATTTTACTAGATGAGAGCTAGGCTAAAATATTTTATTTTTTAAAACACAGTAACTAGGAATTTAAACCATAATCATACAAGTTTGAAACTCAATAAAAATTAATTCAATTATATCAAAGTCCATACAATTAACTTCATAACACATACATCTATTTAACTTGTTTATTATAGGCACAATGAAATCATCATAAATAAAAACAATCTAACACATGTACCGTTCACCCTTAGACGAGAGCCAAACTTGACTTGTCGCTACTTGAGCTCCTTTGTTGTCGTCTACCTCCAAGCCTGAATGTTGTCGTGCTTAATCCGAATGGAATGACCCACCGATTGACCTCCCAGCCTACTCCTTGGGTACTCTTCTTCCCCGCTGACCCCCGAGCTGCAATGGGGTTGTACAACGACAGAATGTGCTATCTGATAGAGGTGAGTCTCTCTTGGCTCAAGAGTCCCCTCTCTATAGTACTCTATCACACCAAACTCAACTATAGCTCGTAACCACTCAAAATGACATAATCTCCTCCATCCAACCATAGGGTAAACCCCAAAAAGTCCATTTCCCTTCCATTTCCCTTTCTTTTATAGAATGCTTCATAGGTGACACTTGGAATTTCATGCATAAATAATTATCTTTTATTAACCCAAAATTTGATTATTCACCCACCCATGTGTCACTCTCTCATCAAGACTCTCCAAAAATAATTTACTTAATTATTCATTTAAAATAGTATTTTCCTCAACTCAACAAGACTTCCTATTTCTTCTCCTAGTTGTCTCTTGAGTCCCCCTTTTCTACTCCTTAATTTGTGTTTATTACTGACGTTAATTGATAAGTCTCAGATTTGGTCCCCTAAACTACCTCAATTTGCCTTTATGATGAATATTCTTATGTTGGCTCTTGCCACATGGAAGTTCTATAAATTTCTCAAATTTTAATTTATTAATCCTATTTTAATTCACCACCCTCTTCTCTTAATGAAGTTTTTTTAATAAATATTTATACTGAACTTTATGTCCCTCTTTCCCCTTTTTGCCTAATTAAGTTACTTATGTATATTATCCACTTAGTATTTTGTTTTAACATGGAAAGGGTAGAGTTATCATGGTAAAATATTTTATCTCTTCCTATTCCTCCCTTACCCTAAGTTTTATTCTTGATTAATTCATTTGGTTCTAACATCATTTGTCACTTGATATTAATTAGTTGGATTTTCATATATTGATTATATTTATTAGTTTCTTTAATGATGTCGAGGGTGTCAAGTTGGTCATGCCCTTCAAGAACTTCCATTCGAAGTTCCAAGGGTTCCATGCCTACGAATTTATTTCTGATACCAAGGGTGCCAAGTCGGTCGTGCCCTACAAGAATTTCTCTTGAAATTCCAAGGGTGCCACACCACTTGCCCTTCAAGTATCCAGTGGTTACGAGGAGAAATTATGTGTGCAACAATAGAGACCCCTATCATCTCATATGTTGCCTGCTATAGTGAGTCTAATGGTGTTGGGGATCAAGGAATCCACCTTGATGCACGCGCCCCAGAAAATCCTCGTGAGCGAACCAAATTTGAAACCTACCCTCACGACATCGTGATCTTCAAGGCGAAGGTACTTAAACCTTTCTAACCTAAGTCACGGCGGGAGGCTAGCGGGTGAGATCAGGAACACTGTTCCACCCCTCCCATGTTGTTCCATCCAATTGTACAACCCCATCACCCATATGTGAGTCATTCGTCCAAGCAACTAACATGTTCCTGCAACCACTGACATATCATCAGAGTGTGTGTATATATATATATATCAAGTTCCAAACTGAATTTATAATTTCAAAGACAAAATATTAATTCCTATCAAACCAGATGTTGTCAGCTCATCATATGTGAGTGCCTCTGGTGGTTTCCTTTCATACTCAATAATCATCAGTAACAAGGTTTCTCATTGTTAGTCATTATCATAATAGCAACATCAACATGACCGTCATTCACATCGTTGTTCATTTTGAATCATAACTAATGTAAGTAGCTACCATAGGGACACATCTATCATGGTTATCATAATCATAACATCAATGGGAAATTAACATATCCATCAAAGTCATCATCATCGTAACATCAATAGAAAACCTACCTATCCATCATCATCGTAACATCAATAGAAAACATACCTATCCATCAAGTCTATCATCATCATGATATCAATCGAGAACATACATATCCATCAATGATGTCATCATCACAGTATCAATAAAGAACGTACATAACCATAAAATCCACTAATATTAGAGTCATGTGTCTGGATCCTCAACCCGAGGTCCTCAAAGAATAAAGTATGAAGGATTAGTGTTCGTCAACTAAAGTGGGGCACTACATATAAAAGGAAGGGGATGGCAGCATTAGAAGGTTGTTGATGATTATCGTATTTCTGAATATATTTTCTATTTAGACATATATCTTTCTCTTGTTGTTTAGCTGAGATTGAATGATGTTTAGCATTGGGTGTTCCTGGTCGGGAATCCCACCTCTTCCCATTGAGTAGCTCTTAGGAGAGTTTTTATTGCATTGTCCACTATCTAGCTTAGGGCAAAGCTTATTCTTTCAACTACAGCGCAGATCCTGTTGAGGGTTTGGTTTTTTTGGCAAGCTGCAACAAGTGGAAATTAGATCTTTCAGATGTAGTCCATTTCAGTGCTTCTTTTCAGTGGAGGAGGGTTCTACTTCATTGGGAGGACAGTATTGGAGGGTTTGAAAATCATTTTCATATCTTGGCAACCGACCAAATATATTTTGATCCCTGCAGCGCAGTATAGATCCAAATCTGTGTTATTTCTATAGGTTTAGTTGCAGGGTGTTTCAGCACATCATTTGGAGAGTGATTTTCCTAGTGTTGGGGATTTGCCCTTCATTTTGGATATCTGTTGGAGGAGGTCATTCTGTTGTTTATATCAAATCAGATCCACTTTCCAGATATGAATATTTCAGTAGATCTGCAGTCTTAGATCTCATATATACAACTTGTACATGGTGTTTTGCTGAAAACCCCAAGGGGGTTCATTAGAGGAGCTTGTATAATGCATGGATCTGCTACAGATCTAACTTTTTATACACTTACTTGCTCTAGATCTGATGTGTAATCTACAACTGTTGCAGAGCCAATAAAATAACATTGTAAAGCTATTCATGTCTTAATATATGGTTTCAGCACCTCATTTTGAGGGATTTCTTTCATTGGAGGCTTTGTTTTCATGTTATGCATCTTATGGGCCACTTTTTACATACATTTTGTTGTTGTAATAAAAAATGAAAAGTCTCTATATTGGTCTCCTACTTTATCTATGATTATCTGCGTTATATTTATATCATTCTGCATTGAATTGCTGCATTCTCCATTTGGGAATATTACAATGGTATCAGAGCATCATCATGGCACAGCCTGTGCTTTCTAAAAAGCCAATATGTATTCTGAAGAATGAGAGCCACTTACTGATAGAGAGAATAGGTATCAAAAGAGAAGACACAGAAAGTTTGATTATACAAATGATAATGAAGACAAGGGTAAAGCTCCTTTATCTGGAGGTGAAGATGAAGATAAGGATTTCCCTAAGATTCTTTTGAGAGCCATGCAAGACCTTGCTAGAGAAATCAAAGAGATGAGAATTGACAGAACCAAGGAATCCCCTAAAGGATTTCATCTTGGAGAAGGCTCTGGCGTGTCTCATCATTGGAATGATCAACCAGTGCATCAGCCACAAGTTTCCTAATGCTCTACCATGCCTACATTTTTTGCTGTGGGAAATGAAGGGTTTCAAGAGCATGAATCCCTTGAAAACTATTTTAAAGAATATGAGTCTTAAAATCAGAGATTCAAAGCTCACTTGAGTTTTCAAGAGTTTTGTCACATCAAGGACAATAGAAGACCAAGGCATCATCATAAAGGTGGTGGATTCATGGAGAATCATGATCGACACCACACTATGGGTAAATTCTTTTTACCCAAATTTGATGGGTCATCCAAGTGTTCTGCCAAATGTTGGGTAGAAAAACTTGACATCTACTTTCAGCTGAACAAGGTTCCAGAGATGGAGGCTATCAAGATTGCAGCGCTACACCTTGAAGGTGAAGCACATGAATAGTGGTTCCATGGCTTGTCTACATTGGGTCATGCCAATGTGACTGCTTATTTAGAGTTCACTAGAAGGTTGGTGGAAAGATTTGATAAAAGAGATTCAGAGGCACCATTCATGAGCCTTGCAAAGTTGAAACAATCAGGTAATACAGAAACTTACATCTCTGAATTTTTAAGACTTTCTGTTATGGTTATTGATTTGTCTGCAGCAAGAAGGGTGTACATGTTCATTGATGGTTTAGATGAACCTCTTCATGGGTTGGTTAAATCTACCAAGCTCGCTACCCTACATGATGCTATTGAAAGGGCTAGAGACCTTCAAAATGTCTTGCCAAAAGCAAAGGAAACTTTTCAGCATAAGCCCTCTTTTCCTTCAAAGTGAAAGGAAGAAAAGGTTTCTCCTTCAAAGGAGAGCTCATACAAGAAACCTCTTGATGATGATGTCCGAAGAGATCTAAGAAGAAAGAAGCTTTGCTTCACTTTCCAAGAACCATGGGCACCTGGACATAGATGTACAGCTGGAAAAGCACATTACATAGCGGTCTTCTCAAATGATGAGGAGGAAGAAGAAGATGAACCAAGAAGAGGTCATAGTGATGACACTGAAGGAGGAGAGCCAACACCATCAGGAGATGGGAATGGGGCATTTGCTCCTATTGGAGGGGTTCTTGCATCTTTGAGAGGAGTACCTAAGCACTTGAGCTTAAGAGTTCAAGCTTCCATCTTGAATTAGAGGGTTTCTGTTTTGATTGATAGTGGGGCTACCCACAATTTCATTGATGCCCAACTAGTGCAAAGGAGGGCTATACCCACTGATGCTTTTGAGAGATTCTCTGTTTTGGTCCCAGGAGATATAAAAATGCAATGCATGCATTATGTACCATCCTTATCAGTCACCATGGGGACATACACATTGATTGATCACTTCTTTGTGGTTGACATACCTAACACCAATGTGATATTGGGTGTTCAATGGTTGATTACATTGGGGAAAGTCACCACTGATTGGGAGGCTTTGCAAATAGAATGGGTGGACAAGAAGAGTGGTGAGACTCAAATGATAAAAGGCATGCATACATATCCCTCACATACAACTTCCACAAAGAAAACAGAGATGGATTTGTGTAGTGTAAGCAAGGACCTTACAGTCCCATCTATCATGCTCATGAGATTGTTGCATGGGACACTATTATCTAGTGGCAAACCACCTAGGAGGCCACCTGATTCATATTTTGTGTGAGATGTCTCACAACATGATGCTCCAAGCCTAGATCCAGGAGGGATGGGAGCATTGGAAGACAATGATACAGCGTTGGGAGTCTTGGGTAGGCTCAAGCAGGAGGGAGATCTTCTCCCAATATCATCATCACCCACTCTCATTTCAGGTTCTGTGCTGTGGGAGAAGAGGCATGGAAGGAATGACCTTCCAACATGTACCTTTGGCATGGGAGATTGTTACACGGCATTTTGTCACTGTCCCTTCAATCCCCATCTCGCACATTGGAGGGTCATTTATATGACTAATAAGAAGTGTCATGCCTTGCAAAGACCATCATTACATCCCTTTACATGAGAGAAATATTCCTTATGTTGACAATTCCCTGAGCAGAGCTTCAGAAACACTTGTTTTTGTCTTGGCGCGAGTAGCTAGTTCTGCCCTCGCACCAATGAAGAAGATTAACACTGGGCCCCAAGCCAGTTGGCGCTCTGTCCCAGTTAGCCACCCACACCAAGGTGTTTATGGAATGTTTTTTTAAAATAGAGGTGGATATTCCACTCTAACAACTTCAAGAATGAGTCATTGGGAGTGGTTGGGGTGAATAAACACAGACTCCCTCCTTTAGTTTATGGTTTCCACCTCAGGTGGGAACCTCCTAAAGGATAGTCATCCCTTCCACCTTTGTAGGGATCCTAACCTACTCGTTTTACTCTATAAAAAGAAGCTATCTCTCCTTGCATAATCTAATTGAACATGGAGAACTGAATATACTATAGTTGAATTGTTGGAGAGATAGAACAAGAAGGAACTTTGTTGAGAGAGCTTAAGTCCATGCCCTCATCTCGTCTGAATCCCTTGACGAGTATCTGGGACGCGCTTCGGCTAAACCCCGCTGGATGATACTGCGACGTCAAAGCTTTGGTTGTACCTCTTCCTTCTATCAATATATACGTGACTATTGTTTGGTTCCCATTTTGTATAATGTCATTTGTTTAATGAAATATGCTTAGCCCTATTTGACTGGCTAGTAGTTGTGAATGAAGTTATTATGTCATATGATGTTCTTGTTTACTGTTCTATGTGCAGCTATCCAAGCATGACTGCAGAAGGATTGTGACTTGTCAAGGCAAGAGTGAGAGGCCACCACCACTACAGTCGTGACGACAGCATTGGACTCCAGGTAGGTCAAGCTACCATGTCCTCTTTTCATTCAGTAATTAGGAACCTACACTCTAGCATGTCTCTTTGTTTCTAGACCCACTCTAGGGATAGAGGGATCGTCTCTGTCCACAGAGAGGATTTACCTGCTTAACAGAGATGTCAAGGAGGAGAGCAGCCACATAGCAGACATTTCTGTTGATAGATCATCAGCGTTGTCATTATGGGAGATTGATCCATATTGGAAATCCCAACTGTTGGTGGATTACTCCCAGGATTTGTATACATGCATTGTACTTGATGACTAGCTACATGAAGAGGGCTATTCAATCCAAGAAGGAGTCATCTATTATCATGGTAGGATCTTCTTGTCTAGAGCCTCCAAGCTCAAGGAGAAGTTGCTACAAAGGGCCTATGAAGAGTTCTGTTTCAGCCACTCATATTCCATGAGATTCTACAACATCATCATGAGGAGTTATACTTGGAAAGGCTTTGAATGAGAACTACATCAGCATTTTCAAAGATGCATGAACCATGTGGAGTTGGGGCAACAGCATGACACTATAAAAGAGTTTATTCAGCCATCTCTTTCTTCTTGTGAGAAAGGAGATATATCTATGCACCACTCCATTTGTTTAAGGAGGAATTTTGGTGAAAAATATGCTCATGTAAATAATGTTTCATTTGATTATTGTTTGCATTCTTTCACCATGTATATGCAAGCCATAACTCCAAGAAGGAGTATTGTACCTTATAAACTTCATGGCCAACTTTGGGCCACAAAAATTTCTAAACATGGCCACACCCTGGGAGGACAAAAGGATATTTTGTTTCATGATGGGTGCATTCCTAAGGCGCCAGATATATCTCACACTTTCAGCCATGGTGAGATGACTTGGACAGCAAGTAAGTGGTGGGGAAACCACTTACCACATCTTGATTTGATGCAGTCAGGAGATGCACTGCGATGGTTCCACATGTGGGACTATGACCCACCTCCATATGCACAAATTTCTATTTGTATGTATTTGATTTTGATCCCATACATTGATGATGTACTTGTACTTTTTATGGGAATGTATGGAGGGAGGATGGAAGGTATGTATGTGCCCTATGGGATGGAGATTCTACATGTATCTTAGTTACATGTTTCAGGGAGAACATTGGGCAAACCATGTTTGTTTCATTTGAGCTATTGTCTCCTTATGGGATGGATTATTTACATCTCATGAGAACTTTGGAGGAGAAATTCATGAAGGGATGGATTGGTGAACACTTAGCTTATGAAGGGAGCTTATCCCAAGTTGGTGTCACCAACGGAGGAGGAGAAGAGTTGCAGCACTCACCTTGTCAGTGGCTTGAGGATAAGCAACATTTGGGAGGGGAGGACTGTAATATTCCCAATTAGTCATGAGCTAATTGGAATATCCATTTTTGTTTTATTACTTTTTTTAAAGAATAAAAGAGAAAATGAGGTCCATAATACTCCTTAATAATGAATAAATCAATGCCAAATGTGAAAAGGCTAAATCTTGGTTGTTAAATCAAGCACCCTTAGGTGTGAAAGGGGCTGGAACATTTTGACTGGGTCAACCTTGACCAAATCTACAGTGTTGGCATGGAGGAGTGGCCATCAATGAGGCACAGCATAGTTTTAGATGGAGATGCCTTGTGTGAAAGAAGTGATCACATTGGAAGTGGTTTAGGGTTCACAAGCTCTTGTCTTATAAAAGGAAGGGGATGGAAGCATTAGAGGTTTGTTGATGATTATCATATTTCTGAATATATTGCCTGTTTAGACATATATCTTTCTCTTGTTGTTTAGCTGAGATTGAATGATGTTTAGCATTGGGTGTTCCTGATCGAGAATCCCACCTCTTCCCATTGAGTAGCTCTTAGGAGATTTTGTATTGCATTGTCCACTATCTCGCTTAGGGCCAAGCATCTTCTTTCAAATACAGCGCAGATCCTGTTGAGGGTTTGGTTGTTTTTGCAAGCTGCAGCAAGTAAAGATTAGATCTTTCAGATCTAGCCCATTTTAGTGCTTCTTTTCAGTGGAGGAGGGTTCTACTTCATTAGGAGGACAGTATTGGAGGGCTTGAGCCTCATTTTCATATCTTGGCAGCAAGCCAACTATATTTTGATCCCTACAGCGAAGTATAGATCCAGATTTGCGTTATTTCTGTAGGTGTAGTTGCACGGTGTTTTAGCACATCATTTGGAGAGTGACTTTCCTAGTGTTGGGGATCTTCCCTTCATTTTGGAGATCTGTTGGAGGAGGTCATTCTATTGTTTATATCTGATCAGAACTGGATCAAGGACCTAAGGATTAGCTCAAAATTAAAAGTTACAGGATTGGGTTGAAACCAAGATGGTTGCATAGGTCTTGTCTTCCTGATTTTGGTGCCGCAAATGGTTTGAAAAACGAACACCGTATGAAGAAGTTATTGCACTTTGAATGTCGAGTGGGTCCGGCAGAGCACGAAGGGGCCAACCCTCCTCCCATGGAACCTCATCATATGACCAGTGTAGGAGCTTAATGTTAAGAGCGCTAAGGATCCTAATCTTAGGTTTAATATTTAATTAAGCTTCAGTTAAGTGTATTTTAATATGGCGGATATTCTAGAGGTGCTCCCAAATTTAGGCGGACTTCCACTTTTAGTGGAGTTAACTAGCAGTTGCCCCACATTTAGTGGATAAAATTGGGGCAAAGTTGTTTTGGTCATATATCTCTCATTATTGAACCAAATTGGATGAAATTTTGGTCAATTTTGGGTCTCTTCAACCTTCTGAGAACTTTGGGGCAGGTTTCAAGTCGAATGGAGGTGATCTTCAGCATATTTTTCTTCAAGGAAGATGAAGGAGCCATTAGGGCCACCATGAGACAAATTCAATTTGAGGCCTAACCAGGGGAGTTAGAGTCCTTTTCCAGAGTTCCAATAGTATAAATTGGATAATTCAGATATAATGAATCTGATGAAATCATTTGCAGAGCCTGTAGAGAAAATTTGAAGGCCGAAGAGCTTCAGTAAAGTTCCAGGGGCCATTATTGCCAGCTTTTTCCAGCAGCAGTGCAGGGCTTAAAAAGAGTTGTTTAAGACCATTTGCAATGAACCAGTGGTCATTATTGTCTGAAAAAATCATTTTGAATCTATTTACAGAGGTTTCAGAAAGTGTTAAAGGCTTTTAGAGGTCAAAAACGCAGCAGAGAATTTTTCCTTGACCTTAGTCCCAGGGGGTGTCGAAAGGTGAATGAGGCGAAACCAGAGCAGCTGGAGGCTATTTTTGATGAAACAAAACTCTATATTGACTATTTCAGTCATTTTGAAACCAATGGAAGTGGTTTTAAAACATTTTGATAACTTCTAGAGCTTGAAAAGTTGATGTGAAGTTCTGGGCAGCCTTGGGCAAACCATGGAGGATAGCCTATTTGGGGAATGCAATGCTCAATTTGAGAAATTTATCAGTTGGTATTTGATGTCTGATGTATATTGGATATAGCAGTAATGGTTTCAGTGACAAAAATAGAATTCTGAGGGAGTTTGTGCCATTTAGAAGCTCAGAGTAGCTTAGTGCACCGATAGAAGGAATCATGTCAACAAGAGCCTAAAACTGTTTTTCAGAGTTTGGACAGCCAATTGAGGGATTTTAATGGCATTTTCAGTCCTTTGGATCATTTTTGTAATAATTGGAATTAAGTATTTACTTTGTAAAAAACTTACCATAATCTCAAAGAGCTGAGTCATGATGACCAAGCTCAAAGGAGACGTAGCCCACGAGATTTCGGGTGAACTCCTAGATTAAAATTGTTGTTGTGTTTGAATTATTATTTGCTACATTATGTTGTTTTCATACATGTTAAATTACAACAATAACAAATGAAGTTAAGACACATAAATATTAAAAATTCATACACCACTTTTAAGTAAATAATTCCGCAAAATTGTCAACTACAAGCTAGATCATTTTAATTAAAATTGAGTGGTAGGTTCTTGAAATACATACAAGTTATCCAGACCATAATTCAGATCAATATCAGATCAGATCCATTTTCCAGATCTAAATATTTCAGTAGATCTACAGTTTTGGATCTCAGATCTACAACTTGTACATGGTGTTTTGCTGAAAACCCCAAGGGGGTTCATTAGAGGAGCTTGTATAGTGCATGGATCTGCTACAAATCTAACTTTTTATACACTTACCTGCTCTAGATCTGATGTGTAATTTAAAGTTGTTGCGGAGCCAATAAAATAACGTTGTAAGGTTATTCCAGTCTTAATATATGGTTGTAGCACCTCATTTTGAGGGATTTCTTTCATTGGAGGCTTTCTTTTCATGTTATGCATCTTATGGGCCACTTTTTGCATACATTTTGATGTTGTAATAAAAAATGAAAGGTCTCCATATTGGTATCCTACTTTATCTATGATGATCTGCATTATATTTCTATCATTCTGCATTGAATTGTTGCATTCCCCATTTGGGAATATTACACTATGAAGCTCTTTTAGAGTGGTCGAAGCTGGTCAACCCCAAATAACCTGGATTTTAGCTAGATCCACATCCATGCCTTGTTCATCAATGATGTAGCCCAGATATTGGACTTGGATCATGTTAAATGTGCATTTCTCTAAGTTGGAACATATTTTATGTTGTTGCATGGTTTGAAGAACCTGTCGAATGTGTTGTAGGTGCTCTTCCCAACTCTTTTTGAAGATGAGTATGTAATCCATATATAAAACCATAAAAAATTTGGTGAAGGGTCACAACATTTTCATTCACCAGCCTCATAAAATTTGCAGGGGCATTGGTCAACCTGAAAGGCATGACCAACCACTTGAAAATACCCTCCTTGGATTTGAAGTTGGTCTTCCATACATATGTAGGTATTATTCGCACCTGGTGATAGTCGTACTTCAAATCGATCTTGTTGAAATACTTGGCCCCCTTAAGTTGGTCAAGATGGTCATCAATCCATGGGATTGGATACCTGTTCCTAAAATTGATTTTCTTTAGTGCCTAATAATCAATGCAGAGTCTCCAGGTTCCATATTTCTTCTGTACAAGTACAATCAAGCTCCCAAAAGGTGAGGAACTTGGTCAGATGTGCCCTTTTGCAGCAAATCCTGGATCTCCCATTTAATTTCTTCATTTTCCAGAATGGAGCAGCAGCATGTCGGCCCATTGGGTAGAGGTGCTTCGAGAGTCAGATCAATCGAATGCTTGACTTGATAGTGCAAAGGTACCCCCGTGGGTGAGGATAATGTGTCCATGTATTCTTCCATGACCTTATCCATCTGCTTATGTTGAGTGGGGGAACTCTTCCTAGGGGCTATCGATGTGGCCACTATCTTCCCCGTACTTTGAGAGTGAATCAGAAAGAAAAGAAAAAAATCTCGTTCCGGGACATGAATTTGCTACATTTCTTATTAGATATCAAAGATATGGTGGTAGGTGGGGCTACCTGTAGTATCATGTATACCTTATTTCCAAAAGTAATAATAATTGTGTGAGGCATAGACTAATACATAGCATGATGCTTCCACAAGAATGGTTAGCCTAAGAACACATCACAAACTTCAAGAGGAGAAACATCACACAATACCTCACATGTGAAGGGTTTGATTTTGTAGGGAAGGAGGAACTATTATCTGATGTGGAGATATCATCCTTGGTGAAGCCACCCGATGGTGTACCATTGTGGGTGTGGTATGGTAGATAGGCCCAACCACTTCACAGCCTCTATTGAAATGAGGTTCTTTAGGATGAACTCCAGTAGAGAACCCTTCACCAACATAAGTGAGTGGAAGAGATGTTCCCCCTCCTCTGTATCTTTGGGCTCAATCTTCTAGACCTTGGTGGTGGCTACAGTGGCACTCGGTTCTGTGTCAATAATTTTATTCCCCTTGTCAGGTTCCACCTCAAAATGAGAGCATGCATTGGACTCTTAAGATTTCAATTTGGAAACTAATGACTACTTAGCACGACACTCATTTGTGTTTTGAGTGCGGCTCTTGTGGAACTTGCACCACTTTCATGTGTCCTTCTTCATATTCGTGGTACCATTCTTTGCTTACGGCTTCGATAGGTTTTCTTGGGCCACTCCATCTTATCTTTTTATTTTGTTCTGCAGTTTGGGGGAACTCTTTTCTTCCTTTTGATTCACAAATCCAAAGTCATGTTTATTTTGTTTAGAATTTTATTCAATATTGGCAACATATCGGTATGTTGCACCAAGCAAGGAGATGTCGGTATGTTGCACCGAGCGAGGAGATGTCTAGGAACTCCATTTCTTCCTGAATGTATTTGTGCAAATAGTCACAGTAATTGAGCACCATATGTCACTCAAATTATTTGATACCCAACTTTGTGCGTAGAGTATGAAAAATATAGGTGAACTCATGCACATCTTGATCCCTTTACTGTCGTAGTGTGGTCCATTTTATGTACCTGTCCTCATAGCTACCCACGAGGTAGTATTCTTCCTTGATAGTGTCTTGGAAAGAGTTCCAAGAGGGGGTGGTTTTAAAAAGAGAGGGTTCCTCGACCTTTTTCTCACAGTAAGTTTCCCACCAGTATTTGACATGGGGGGTAGCCTAAAGCAGTGCAAAAGTAAGCTTCTCCCTATCAAAGAAACTATGGACTCGAAAATAACCTTCCAACATATTCAACCATTTATCTACAAAATTTTCATCTATTTGACCTTTGAATATAGGGATATCAAAGTTCCCTTGTACCTTGATGAGTGTGGCACCCCCAAAGTGACTACTGGATGAAGATGTGTCATCGGTGGGTGGTAGCTGAAGGATCTTGGCAAAGCTATCCATCATCTCGTTCCTTTGTCACTTGAGGGATCCTTCAAGAAATAGTTTGATAAGATCCCCTGCTCCCTCATCTTTCCTTTCTTTCGTCATGGGAGTTCGTTGGTGTCAGCGAGGAGAGTCTTGCAAATGCTCAACCAATTAAAGTCCCAACTCCTTAATACCCCGACCTCACTAGGGGACATGCTATAAAAACATAGAAAGAGCAAGTCGCTCTGATATCAATGCTATTGGTTTATGAAGGAATGAAATGAAATACAAATATAAAAAGAAACATAGAGATATAGAAAAAACATAGCTTCAATTCATTAATGGAAATAAACTAGCTTGGGCAATGGTAGCTTATATATGATAAGATACGTGGTGGATACATGCCTTCTGAACTATGTTACAATGAGACTCAAAGGCATATTTATTATTGAGAAACAATGGAAAACCATAAGCATCCAAAAACCTAACCCTAGGAGATGAAGCGTCAAAAGTCTTTGAGCCCTGTTGGGGAAAATTGGTACATCAACTTCCCAAGGTCGTAACTTTGGCATATGATCTATGTTTGATGCATACTATTACACCATTTTTTGGTCATCTAACCTGTTACTATTAGATGGGCCAAATTACACCATGTAAGACCAATTTTACCTTAAGTAAAATTCCTTACACTATGAAAAATAACTTAGTAATCCATATTTATTAAGTTGTTTATGGTCTAAACAGCAAACCCCATGAGAAAATATTGAATAAATCCATATTTGTTTGATTTTCCTCAAGGAATAATTAGTTAAAAAGAAGTTTAATTAATATTCCTAGTCATCTTTAACCCAAAACAGGGAAATTAATTAGATAAATTACTATTTATCTTATTATATTCTAGGGATAATTATTTAAACCTTATTTAAATAATATTCTTTATTAAATTTGACTAAATCATTCATAAATAATTAAATAAGTCACTATTTATTTAATTATTACTCAACTACATCCTTAAAATAATAAATAAATCATTTATTTATTTATTATTTACAAATAAAGGGATTTGATCAAAGTCAAATTATTTTTCCCTCCAACAAATATAATAAAATATTCCATAAAAGTTGGATCTAGATATGGTTAATAATATTTTAATTATGCACCAATATCTAGAGTAACTCAATATTTTGTTATAAATAGAAGGGTTTTTCCATTCATTCACTACCTTTTGTTACCTAAAGATCACTCTGGATCTATACTTTTGGTCTGACTTTGATCTTCCATCATTGTCATATTTTTCTATCTTTTGCTTGTGAGCTCCCTTTGAGTTCCATTTTTGTCTAGTTATCTTAGATCTGAAGTGCTGAGGACATACAAGAACCCATCCCATTGAGGGAGACTGGTAACATCTTTCTATGTTCTCTTCCCAGGTTTCATAAATACAAAAATTCTTTAAAAATATTCTTGGCTTTTCTATTGAATGCATGGAGAAACTCTTGCTTTTATTTACTGCTTAATGTCTTTTACTGCATAGATCTAGATTTTGTAGCATTTATCTTGGTCAACTAACTACAGATCTAAAGAAATTGGCAGCCATCTTTGACGTTATGGTTGTTTGTTATGCACGGCTAAAGTGAGCTTTTTTCGTATGCTTGCGATTAGAATTCATCCTAACAACTGGCAACTCCACAAGGGTTTATGATTACAACCTCTGTCATTTTTCAGATCCCTACATGGCCAGCTGCTTCAAACCCTAGGGTTTCTCTTCAGCTTCATGTTTTTCTTTTCTTGATGTTATTTTTAACCTATAAAACCCTAAAATAATAAAAATTTTAACTTATTTATGTTTCTGGACCTATTGCGCAGGTGACAGGTATCAGCCGCAGTTGAGATGACAACTTTTTCTGAAACCTGCTCCTGAGAGTGTTGGAAGTGTAGGTCGCACTTTTTGGGCCAAAACTTGCGACTTGGACCTTCAGGACACAGAAAACAGCCCCAAACCTGTGACCTCTGTAGAAATCAGGTCAGAAACTGCAACCTGTACTTGTTGCGGAATTTTTCTGAGATTTTTCTGGGTTTGTCTGGGCCTTTGTTCAGGGTTGTCTGACCTTTGTCTCTACTCATTTTGGACCTGTACTTGCTCTGTTTTACTCATTGAAGTGGGAACCTAGCCCCCTAGGGCTTCAGAATGCTTCCTCATTTCTAGGAGGAGTTTAGCTAAAGCAAGTCGTCTGAAATTTCAATGTGTTTAGCCATTTTTCAGATCTGATCGTGTACCTTCAGATCCATTTTATATTAGTTATTCATCCATCTAAAACACCTCTTTTCAGTTTTGTTTGGTCCTCCTCCAGGGTCCCCTCTGTTTCCCTTCAGGTTGTAACGTTTCGCCACCTCATTTGCAGCACTTTTCCCTCTGGTTTTTTGTTGTTTTTTGCACCTATTTCCAATAGATATGACCTTTAGATCATTTTCCCTCCCAACTTTAGATCCATTGGCTATTTTGGTGTGCTTTGACTATATTTTTGCCCACCCATAGACTAGTTGTTGAGAGGCCCGCCTCCTTGGGTTTAGATTAATGCATAATTAGCTGTTTATTTTCTATTATATTCAGTTTTATTTACTGTTATCTACATATTTATTTACATTTATACAACACACTTTTTCTTTTTTCTCTACAAACATTTGGGTTTAAAAATTAAAATTAACACACTCTAACACACACACCCTAAGTGAAGAAGCCCCTGGTTAACACCGCCAGGCAAAGACTTTAACATTGTAATCAATTGATCCTACACCTCTTTGCCCTTGTTTCGACATTGTAATCATTTGATCCTGCACCTCCTTGCCCTTGTTGGCCTATCTTCCTTTTGTGATCCATTTTTGTTCTTTCACCATTGCACCCCCGAGGCATTTATCCCGGAGACTTCTTAGCCTTCATCCTCAGTTTCTGTTAGGAAGAGTTACTCCTCCGCGTAGGATCCGAGTTAGTCATCCACCGAGTCCTCATTCTGACTGCTCTTCTGGTTCATTAGGTTCCCCTTCTGGTTTCATCCCCGTTTCTCCCCCTGTCACCTCCACCATGTTTGGTTCAGGACCTAACGCTGGTGGTAGCCCTAGCCCTAATGCTGGGAATACTACTAGTGGGACCGCAATAGGAACTATCCCGGCTGCTCCCTTGCTCCCTTATATGGCAGGCCTCATTCTTCCCAATTTTAACCAGTTGATCAATGACCCCATACGCCATGACGTTAGTTGGCCTACTATGCCAACCAAGCTCCCTTCCGACATTCCTCAAGTTTGAAGGTCTAGCTGGAGAAGATCCTAAAAACCATGTTCGATCTTTCCACATGTGGTGTTCGTCTAACTCCATCACCGATGACTATGTCCATCTTCGGTTGTTCCAACATATGCTTACTGGAGAAGCTTCTAAGTGGTATTTTTGACCAGGCCTCCTCCTCTCATACCACTTTTTTCACTCTTGCCCAGGCTTTTCTGTCTTACTTCCAGATTCCCCTTCGTTATGACACTAGTACCAAAATTTTGACCTCTTTCTTTCAATCATCTGCAACCCGCCTATCCGATCATGTCTAGGAATGGTAGAGAAGAAAGAGCCTATGTCGAGCCCCTGCCTTCGAAGACCGTGTCTACATGGACTAGTTCCTTAGATCCCTTTTTCCTGCTATCGCCAAAGATGTCGCCTCTCATTTCCCTCAGACAAAAGAAGCTGCTCTCCAGATTGCGTTAAAATATGACCTGATCTACACACAGTCTGTTGATGTTTATACCGTCTTACCTAATCTCCCTAGACCCGGTGGTGCCGACGCACCAGGGGCATCCCATGTCTTCTACGATATCGTTGGAGCCCTTTCTCATCCGTACACTCATCCTCCCATGGGTTATGGTTTCCCTCAAGGAGGGGCTAGCTCCTCCAACAATTTTCCCCCTCCCGGAAGCATGTATCCAGAATACGGCATGCCTCCTCCTTTTTCCCAACCTTTTTACCACAATGTTGCACAACCTCCTTACTATCTGTATCCGTAACCTGATGCTCCAGCGCCTCCAGCATTAGCACCTCCGCCTCCCTTTCCTTCTCAACCCCCGCAATAGTAGCCACCGACCCCCCAGGGGTAGGTGTACGCACAGCAGGGTGCGAATAATCCTCGTACTTCCAAAAAGAAGAGGAACGGTACCCAAAATCAATCTGCCCCAGGTAATCCAGGACCTAATCCCCAAGGGAATGCCCCTAACACTGTTAACCAGCAACAAAGCACTCAACCCAAGTAGGACAGACCTGTTCGCACGAATAAGCCTTATTCTTGTTGTGGTGTCTATGGTAATTACACCCACGATTGTCCTCTTTTACCACAAATGTGGTAGATGTGGGAGACTCAAGCAGCATCACGAGGACAGCAAGCCTCACCTTCGGGTCCTCCCAATGTTGCACCTATCCAGCCGGCTATGTTTACCAATCCTTTTCCTCAACAAGGATTCGTGGCTACCCAACCACCTAAAGGTCAGGCGGTCACTCAACCTCCTCCATCTGGTACCTCCGATTACCAGATTCTCGTGATGAACTCTGACCAACCCATTATCGTTGACCTAAACCTTCAAACTCGGTCTTGTCAGTACAACAAGCCTCCCGCTACGTATGCCCCCAAGCCCCCTTCTTCAAGTTCTACAGAGCCTCTTTCGACAACCAATGGTCCTTTATAGATCCCTCAGCCTAAAGCGAAGGTTCATAACAAGATCCCCAAGGGACCATTACGTCGAAACATTACTTCTGACAAAGCTGCCCATTCGTATAGTATAGTATATGATTTGACGCAATCTCCTGTTACCATCTCCATGCTGGAACTCCTCCAGTCGTGCCCTTCACAACGAAAAGCTCTACTAACTACCATGGGTGTTGTAGATCCTTCAGATGATCGTTTGATCGTCTTCGACATTGACCGGTCAGAACATCCTCCCCTTCCTACTTTCGTCACCTTCCAAATCCCCGTCAAGATCTGAAATGCCAACGTCTGTCGTTGTATCATTGATGAGGGAGCATCCACTTGTGCGTTGTCCGCTTCAGTTTGGAAGCAGCTCGGATCTCCTGAGTTAGCCCCTTCCACTATCACCCTCCGAGCGTGGGATGGCCACTCTTCCCAGCCCATTGGCCTGTTCCGCAATTGTCCTATTACTCTTGCGAGCAAGACTGTTTGCATTGACGTAGAAGTCATTGATGCCCCCTAAGATTACAACATTCTATTGGGTCGTAGTTACACCTACGTGATGTCTGTTGTCCTATCTGTGGTTCATCGTAAGATGTGTTTTCCTTATAATGGAAAGATAGTCACCATTGACCAGTTGACATATTACGAACCGAAGTCTCAGACCTCCCTTGAGTCCATCATCTCTTTGGTGGCTAATAAGAAAATAGTCAAACCTTTGACAAGTGTCTCACCCAGAGTCTACAAAGACTCCTCTTTGCTTGGTTCTTTCCCTGGTCTCACTCCTCCTGTCTTTGATCCCAGTTTGTTGAATTTTTGCACGATGCAATCGTCTCAGGCTTCCCTCAAGCAACCCGCTTCAACTAGTCAACAGCCCCGCCCTCCGCGACCTGCTCCTAGTACTTTGACTCAGCCTTCTGGACCCCCTCCTCAAGGCCCCTCATCTACAACTAGTATCCATGAGCCTATCTACCCTCCTGGCACGATTCCTCCTAGCCTCAACCACCTCGAAGTTGTCCCACCTAGCCATTACCCCTCCGGCCAGATACTGTTCCTAGCTCCCCCTCCTGGATTATTTTCAATACATGTTATGGCTACCTTATCCCTTCCTAACTTAACCCTGGGGATCCTGGTCTGGTACATTAATCCCCCATCCACTACCCTGCCTGTTCAGCCCAAACCTTATCTTGCTTTGACCCCGGTTCAACCAGTCCCCATGACCCCTCCCTCCGCTACCGTGCCTCAGCCACTTCAACAGGAATCTCCTCCTGTTGCGACAGCTTCAGGTAAAGAGGGAAAAGCTCGCAAGAAGGCACCTAAAGACAAGGCTGCCTCGACTGACCCAACTCCTCCTCAACCTCCAAAGCATACCCCCCCGTGTGCTTTATGTGATGTTGTCGGTCATGCCACCCATCATTGTCCTGAATTTCCTCACATCAAACCCATGGTTAAAGTCGCGTTCCCTAAGTCTACGGTCCCGAAAACCTTTGTACCTTTCCTGACCCCAACCAAGAACCCCAATACTATTTGCACCACCCAACCCTATGCTTTGTGTGATCTCCATGGCCATTATACCCACCTCATGCATTATCGCGCCTCTTTGGAGGTATTTCGAGAGTACAAGACTGAACAGAACTAGTTTTCCTCTCCCGTCCTCACCTAGTATGCTTCGGGCAAACCTGAGGATACCTCTGCTCCCATTGACATTCCTCCTCCCAATGTGGAGATGACAGAGTCTTCGGCCACCATCCTCTACCTGCCATCATTCATGAGATCCACGATGAAAGCTCCCTCCGAGACTTCCCCTTCTGTTTCACATGACCTCCCTTCCGTGATCACCCTGGGCTCAACATCAGTGGATCCCTTATCTTCTTGTTCTTCTATCACCCCTTGTGATGATGCACATGTGAACCTTTCTTCTCATGATGATGAGTCAGGTAACCTTGCCGCGTCATGTGGTTACCCTTCCACTGGTCACCCCATATTTTACTGTGATGATGACATCATGGAAGCCTTTTCCACCCCTGAGTTCATCTTTCCCACCTATAAGAGGAATGGCACCATCCGTGTCTATGGTGACTTTCACAACTTGAACACAAGCTACCCCCATGGTAGCTCCCACATGCCACCTACCCGTCGGTATGTGGGTGGTAGACATCTTACCCAGAGCACTCCCTCCAGCAGTGTTTGTTTGATTTCTACCTTGCATTCGGGTTGCCAGCATTGTTCATCATCCTCTCATTTTTTGTCTTGTGGCACCTTTCATATGGACCCCCCCCCCATCCACACCTTATATCAGTTATGTCAATGGTGCAAGTCACTACTCCTGGAATCTAGCCTTGGCAGGTAGGGCCATTTTTACCCCCTTACATTCATTTTTTCTCTCTAACGGTGTATGTATTGGTACTACCACCAATAACCAGGCCGAATATGATGCAGTGCAAGGTTTGTTAGCCGATGCCCTTTCCCATCACATCCTCCACCTTCATGTTCGTTTAGATTCCCTAATTCTTGTCATGTAATTGAATGGTGTCTATCATGTGCATAATCCTATCCTTTTTAGAATATACTTACGAGTGAAGCTTTTGATGCGTTATTTTGAAATCATTACATTCAGTCATGTACCTAGAGCACAAAATCACTATGTAGATAGCATTGCAAACAATATTCTATATTGGCACTTAACACATGCATTTAACACAAGACAATAACATTAAACCATCAAAACGATGCATATCCATTATATGTATTGTATACAATGTTTTTGAGTCCATTAACTCTTATACATATGACATGCCCATAAAATGTTACAAAAACTCAAACAATGGGGGCACCACATGCCCCCACACCTAATCACTATCTGGAGGATCCCGAGCCAATGGCTCTACTCCTACAGCTCGTAGATCACACATCCCCTGTCCGGCCATTGCCATGGGCCGCATGACCCCTCGCCACTCTGAGGGTAGACCAATACATGGCTCTATGTACTGGTCATCCAAGTCTTTCCAACCACGCTCTGAAACACCGGTCAAAAGCCTCTCACATCTACGATGGATGTCCTCCAGGAGGGTCGTTGCATCCTCATTATGCGGTTCTCTTGATCCACTAGGTCCTGCAGCTCCTGATACTGCAGGTCGTCCCATATACCCAGTTGGTTTTACACCATTTTTTGGTCATCTAACCTGTTACTATTAGATGGACCAAAGTACACCATGTAAGACGAATTTTACCGTAACTAAAATTGCTTTCACTATGAAAAATAACTTAGTAATCCATATTTATTAAGTTGTTTATGGTCTAAACAAGAAACCCCGTGAGGAAATATTGAATAAATCCATATTTGTTTGATTTTCCTCAAGGAATAATTAGTTAAACAGTAGTTCAATTAATATTCCTGGTCATATTTAACCCAAACAAGAAAATTAATTAGATAAATCATTATTTATCTTATTATTTTCTAGGAATAATTATTTAAACCTTATTTAAATAATATTCCTCATTAAATTTGACTAAATCATTCATAAATAATTAAATAAGTCATTATTTATTTAATTATTACTCAACTACATCCTTAAAATACTAAATAAATCATTTATTTATTTATTATTTACAAATAAAGGGTTTGACTAAAGTCAAATTCTTTTTCCCTCCAACAAATATAATAAAATATTCCATAAAAGTTGGATCTAGATTTGGTTAATAATATTTTAACTATGCACCAATATCTAGACTAACTCAATATTTTGTTATAAATAGAATGGTTTTTCAATGTCCAACAATCTCCCCCCCAACGCGAGCCGGGTGAGTTTCGAACTCGAGACCTGTCCTTCTGATACCATTTGTTAGAATCACGATTGCCGTTAGACCAAAACCCACAGGCGTTAGTCCCCACTACAATCTCCAGAGTTAGGATCCACGAGAGGCGGTTAGTCCATGTCGCAAAACACACGCGGAGCGTTGAACCCAATGTCTAACACTTTGATCCTCCATCATTGTCATATTTTTCTATCTTTTGTTTGTGAGCTCCCTTTGAGTTCCATTTTTGTTTGGGTTTTCTACACCATCAAGAGAAAGAGATCTTAGATCTGAAGCGCTGAGGACATACAAGAACCCATCCCATTGAGGGGGACTGGTAGCATCTTTCTATGTTCCCTTCCGAGGTGTCATAAATACAAAAATTCTTTAAAGATATTCTTGTCTTATCTATTGGATGCATGGAGCACCTCTTGCTTTTATTTACTACTCAATGTCTTTAACTGCATAGATCTAGATTTTGTAGCATTTATCTTGGTCAACTAACTACAGATCTAAATAAATTGGCAGTCATCTTTGATGTTAGCGTTGTTTGTTATGCACAGCTAAAGTGAGCTTTTTTCGTACGCTTGCAATTAGAATTAATCTTAACATGTACAATACCTCATTAGAAATATCTATCTGAGGGCTATATATTTTGACTAAGAACCCATACTATAATTGTGACTTTTCCCATTTTCCAAAAAAAAGTCGTTTAGGGACTCAAAACGGCTACGGAAGTTCAAGTCCCAAAAAACTGCCAAAAATAGTAAATTGTGCTACAACTAAGGAAATTTAAATAAACAATGTTGGGGATTGACGTGGAATAGGTGGGTGGCCACCAATACTCACCTAGATAAAAAATTTAAGTAAATAATTTTGGAGAGCCTTGGTGAGAGGGTGACACATGGGTGGGTGAATAATTAAACTTTTAGATTAATAAAAATAAATATTTATTCATGAAGTGTCAAGTGTCACCTACGGAACCTCTTATAAAATAAGGGGAAAGCTATGGGAGAGGGAAATTCTTGCCCTACTGTTACACCAGTTTTTGGTCATCTAACCATTTACAATTAGATTGATCGAAGTACACCATGTAAGACCAATTTTACCATAGTAAAAAAAATTCACTATAAGAAATAATTTAATAAACCATATTTTATTAAGTTATTTATGGTTCAAACAAGAAACCTCGTGAGGAATAATTAAATAAATCATTATTTATTTGATTTTCCTCTAGGAATAATTAAATAAACCACTATTTAAAAAATATTCCTGGTCATATTTAACCCAATTATGAGAAATAATTAGATAAATCATTATTTTTCTTATTTTTCTCTAGGAATAATTAATTAAATCATTATTTAGTTATTATTCTTTGTTAAATTTGACTAAATCACCTAGAAATAATTAAACAAATCATTATTTGTTAAATTATTCCTTAACCCCATTCTTGAAATCATAAATAAATCATTTATTTGTTTATTATTTCTAAATAAATGTATTTAACCAATTTAAATTCTTTAACCTCCAACAAAATATAATAAAATATTCCAAGCAGATAGATCTAGATCTTGGTTAATAATATTTTATTATTCGCCATTATCGAGGATAACTCGATATTTTTTTATAAATAGAAGGGTTTTCCATTCATTATTCCATTTTATCACTTTCATTGTCGTGTTCTGATCATTATCATTATTTGTAATATCCCAAAATTGGAAAAGCAATAATATGGAACACAAAAATGGAAAATAACAGCGAATATCAATACACCAATATGTGAGACAAATTTGGAGCCATTTTATTATGCAAATCAGCAGCAAATAAGTACAATAAACATGGTCATAACTCAAGTAATCAAGGAAAACAAGCCTCCCATGAACACATATGCCAAAACATAAAATGTTGTTGCAATGCAGAATGTCGAAGAGACAAGACAACGCAGTCCTAGTGGGTTAATTGCTACTGGAAAAGTACAATGAAATGTATCTATTTTTATATAGCTCAAAAAGTGTTAGGAATAGAAATCTATGCTCCCAAGCCCTTTCCAAGACAACCCAGAAAATGTTTCCAGAAATACACAAGATACAAATGGTGAACTACAGCCCTAGGGCTGAAGAATCACTGTAACTGGATATCTGGAAGGAGGTGGCTAAACTGGTGTAGAAATGAATGGACTCCTCCAATATATTCTCCAAGTGAAAGGCTGATCCCTTCACTGAAAATCTAACTGCCCAAATGATGCACTGAAACCACCACTGCAACTGCTCAAAGGAATAACGCAGTCTATGAGGGAAACTACATTGTAGAGGGTGGTAGTAGCTGGGCCTGATACCAAATGATGAAATTATTCTCCAGGACCTTCCTTTCTGCCCTCCCAAGGGAAAGGCTACCTCTCCACTGAAGAAAAAAAAACACAGAAAATGGCCCAAACAATCCTCCACTACTTCTACCCTGCAACACAACACAACTCTGGAAGAAACTGTGCTATAGATCAAGAATGAAGTTGGCCTGATGCTGGAATATGAATATGCATCTCACAACCCTCTCTTGAGTGGGCACTCGAAGTCCCTCGAGGAAGAGGGTGGGATTCCCGCTCAGGAAAACCCTTGTGCTAAACAGCACAGCAGACTTGCTAAACAGCACAGCAGACTCCACTAAGCAGTTGAAGTGTACAAGAAGTCATAACAGACCAAAACATATCAATAATCAACATCGCTTCTATGGCTACCTTCCCCTTCCTTATATGCATTGTGAGTCTTCTCACCTTGGGACCCACTCATTAAAGCCACTACTCTCATGGATACTTCCTCCCATTCACACTACGTTGTCTCTCATTAACTATCCACTACCTCCATACCGACATTGTTGATTTGGTCAAAATTGACCCCATCCACATGCTTCATCCTCTATTCACACATGAGGTTGTTTTATCCAACTATTAAGATGCTCCTTATTCACATTAGGAGTGATTTTATTCCTACTAAGGAGATTTATGGGTCTCCCTACCCTCTTATTCCTCTATCTAAGTGTAAAAAACAAAATTTAATATTCCAACTAGCTGAAAGCTAATTTGGAATATTACAATCCTCCCCTCCCAAATGTTTCTTGTCCTCAAGCAACTATAAAGATGAGTGTTGCAAAACTTCTCCTCCTTCCATTGTGACACCTCCCAATGATGAGCTCCCTTCATGAACCAAGTGTCCCTCAATAAATCCATCCTTGAAATGCTCCTCCCAAGTGCTAATGAGATGCTCCTCGCAAGTGCTCAGGTTAACCAAATGGCTCACCTCATAAGGAAACAAGAGATCTCATGTAGCAACCATATACTATCTAATGTTCCCCCTGAAGCATGAGGCATAAGAAGTGTGGGGAATCTCATTCCCAATGGGAAAATCCAATCCATGTACCATCCCTCCAATCACGCCAACAACAATGATAAGAACATCATCAACATATGGGATCAAAATCAAGGACACACTAATTGTCATATGAAATATCAAAGGAGGATAATAGTCCCTCAAGTGGAACCAGCGCAGTATTAATCCTAACTTCCTCTGAATATGGTATGATGAGTGATTTCCCAACCACTTTCTTGTTGCCACAATCCTTTCAAATGTCTGGAGAAGGTGAATAATGTGTGATGCCAACTGAGCACACCCTGAGTAATATATCATCTCCCCAAAATCTCATAGGGAGTGGCCCTCCTCATCACTACTTATGGCCCCAAATGGACCAAGAAGACTATAGGAAAGAGTGACCCCTTTTGGATCATTGAACTTTACATGGATGGCGAGAAAATACAAATACTCAGTTAGTGGATCATTATGCATAAAAAAAAATCCTTACCACGTACCTTGAGCAAATTGGTGAAGTGGCTCATAGATGGGCCTCCCCTCATTCCCAATGGGAAAGGAAGTGGTTGTGATAACTCTGCCAAGGAGTTGTGTATCCCCTTGATCTCCAAACAACCTATGCACCTCCTAATATGCTGGTGAATCTCCTCTTTGAAGCCTTCCCAAGTGAATCCCTCCATGATAGTATTATATGCTCCCATGAAATCATTGTGGGGCGAGAAAAAAACCTCATATGCCGCATGTATAAGATTCTCCTTGAGCTTAGAGGCTCTAGTCAAGAAGATCCTACTCTGATAATAGATGACTCCATATCTCACTACATATCTCTCATCTAACAATTGACCATCAAGTACTCTGCATATGAAGAGATCCTTGGAGTATTCCACCAACAGCTGGGATCTCCAATAAGGATCCATACTCAATAATGATAGCGTTGTTGGTCTACAATGTAAAGCACTTGTCATTTTGTTGCCCTCTCCTTTGACATATCCCATTCCAAAGTCATATGTCAGGATGCTGCTATCATGCCTCTGTTGCTCCTCCTGTAGCTGCTCCTGCTCAAGTAAAGATTGAAGTTTTTTGAGGTTAGCCTTCCATAGGAAGTTATCACCCATCCAAAACCTTCTAAGTTTGGCCAATGTCTGTATGAGTATCCACCACCCTCTACCATATGTGGAATATTCCTCCCTATGAGGAAGTATCTTCTGGTTCTCCAAAGCCATGGAGTGGTCTCCTTGCACCATGATGGTGCCATCATCCATCCCTGAAACATCTTCTCTCAATGCAAGATGTTTGGTGAGAGTTGGTAATATTGATATTGGGAGAATGTCTCACTCCTCCTTGAGCCTAACCAAGACTCTTTGTGATGTGCCAAGTCCTCCCAAGGTCCTCACCCCTCCTAGATCTATGAGTGGTGAAACCTGTTGTGATATATCTCCCATCAACTCCTGGTCCGGGGATCTCCCTTGTGGAATGCCTCTAAATACTAATGTGTCTTGGACCAAGGTCATCTGCATAACTGATTGGACTGTTAGGTCCTTGCTTCCACTACGCAAATACAGCTCTCCTTTCTGTGTGGAAACTGTCTGAGAGGGACGAGTGTGCATGCCCCTAATCACCTGATGCTTACCATTCCCTTTATTTGTCCACTCCATCTATAAAGTCTCCCAATCTATGGTGACCTTTCCAAAAGTAATCAACCACTTCACACTCAATATCACATTGGTGTCAGGGATATCAACCACAAAGAAGTGATCAGTCAATGTGTATGCTCCCATGGTGACAGATAATGCCAGAACATACTTCATGCACTTCATGGTTCTAGTTCTTGGGACCAAAACTAAAAATCCCTCAAATTCATCATTAGGTATTGCCCTCCTCTTCACTAACTAGGCATCATTAAAATTGTTGGTAGCCCCTGTGTCAATCAACACTGATACCCTCTGATCCTTAATGGAACCTCGAACTCTCAAAGTCAAGTACTTGGATACTCCCCACAAAGATTCAAGGGCCCCTTCAACTGGATCAAATGCCCCATTCCCACCTCCTGGTGGTGGTGGATCCTCTCCTGCTATCCCAGCGTTGTGACCTCCTTTTGGTTCCTCTTCTTCCTCCTCTTCATCATCAGAGAATACCTCTATATAGTGTGCCTTCCCTGCTGCACATCTATGTCTGAGTGCCTATGGTCCTTGGCATGTGAAGCAAATCTTCCTTCTCCTCAAGTCTCTTCAGACATCATCACTAAGAGGTCCTTTTTTTTTTGCTCTCCTTTGAAGGAGGAGCCTTCACATCTTTCCCCTTTGATGGAAAAGTGGGCTTTTCTGAAATGGTGCCTTTGCCCTTGGCAAAGCATCTTGTAGATCTCTAGCCCTTTCAACAGAATCTTGAAGGGTAGTTGATTTGGTTGATTTAACCAACCAATGTACAAGCTCTACTAGCCCATCAATAAACATATAGACCCTCCTAGCTGCAGACAAATCAAGAACCATAACAGAAAGTTTTAAAATTTCAGAAATGTAAGTTTTTGGATTACCTGACTGTTTGAGCTTGGCTAGCTCAATAAAAGGTGCCTTTGGGTCTCTTCGATCAAACCTCTGCACCAACGTTCTGGTGAACTCTGAATATGCAATCACATTGGCATGCCCCAATGTAAAAATACCATGAAACCACCAATCATGTGCCTCACCCTCAAGGTGCAACGCTACTATTTTGATGGCTTCCATCTCCGGTACTTGGTTCAACTAGAAGTAGATGTCTAGCTTCTCTACCCAATAGTTGGTTGTGCATTTGGATGACCCATCAAAATTGGGCAAGAATAATCTACCCATAGTCCGATGAAGATCATCGTTTTGTATGAATCCTCCATCTCTATTGTGATGTCGGGGTCTCCTATTGTCCTTGATCTGAAAAAACTCTTGAAAGCTCAAATGATCTTTGAACCTCTGAGATTGAGACTCATACTCAAGAAAGTAATCTTCAAGAGTTTTTTGTTCTTGAAATCCTCCACTTCCCACTGCTAAGAATGTAGGCATAGTGGAGTGTTGGGAAACCTACTGCTTTACTGGGTGATCATGCCAGTGATGTGAAATGTAGGAGCCTTCTCCATGTAGAAACCTTTTAGGGGATTCCTTGTGTCTATCCATCCTCATATCCTTGATTTATATTGCAATATCTTGCATGGATTGAAGAAGAATCTTGGGAAACTCCTTGTCATCCTCTTCTCCTGATATGGGAGTTTTTCCCCTGTCTTATCTATTATCTGTATAATAATCTCTCCAATTTATATTGAGATACCTCTTCTCTCTTTCTGTGAGAGGCTCTCCCTTTTCTAATGACATATTGGTTGAAATACATAGGCTAAGCCAAGATTGTGCTCTGATACCACTATAATATCCAAATATTGGAAAAGCAGTAATATGGAACACAAAAATGGAAAATAGCAATGAATATCAATACACCAAGATGTGAGAAAAAATTGGAGCCATTGTATTATACAAATCAGCAACAAATAAGTACAATAATCATGATCATAATAGAAGTAATCAAGGAAAACAAGCCTCCCATGAACACATATGCCAAAACATAAAATGTTGTTGCAATGCAAAATGCCGAAGAGACAAGACAACAAAGTCCCAATGGGTTAACTGCTACTGGAAAAGTACAATGCTATGGATCTGATGTTATATATCTCAAAAAGTGTAGGGAATAGAGATCTATGCTCCCAAGCACATTTCCAAGACAACCCAGAAAAGGTTTCCTAAATTACACAAAATACAAATGGTGAACTAAAGCCCTAGGGCTGAAGAATCACTATAACTAAATATCTGGAAGGAGGTGGCTGAAACTGATGTAAAAATGAATGGACTCCTCCCATAGATTCTCCAAGTGAAAGGTTGATCCCTTCACTGAAAATCTAACTCCCCAAATTATGCACTGAAAACACCACTGCAACGGCTCAAAGGAATAATGTAGTCTATGGGGGAAATTGCATTGTAGGGGGTGGTAGTAACTGGGCCTGATGCCAAATAATGAAATTATGCTCCATGACCTTCCTTTCTAGCCTCCCAATTGAAAGGCTACCTCTCCACTGAAAAGAAAAAAAAACACAGAAAATGGCCCTAACAATCCTCCACTGCTTCTGCCCTGCAACACAACACAACTCTCGAAGAAATTGCACTATAAATGAAGACTTAAGCTGGCCTGATGCCGGAATGTGGATATGAAGCTCACAAAAATCTCTTGAGTGGGAACTAGAAGTGCCCCGAGGATGACGGTGGCATTCCCGCTCGGGAACACCCTTGTGCTAAACAGCACAGCAGACTCTGCTAAACAGTTGAAGTGTGCAAGAAGTCATAACAGACCAAAAATTATCAATAATAAACATCTCTTCTATGGCTACCTTCCCCTTCCTTATATGCATTGTAAGCCTTCTCACCTTGGACCCCACTCATTAAAGCCAGTACTCTCATGGATACTTCCTCCCATTCACATTGCGTTGTCCCTCATTAACTATCCACTCCCTCCATACCAGCAATGTTTATTTGGTAAAACTTGACCCCATCCACATGCTTCATCATCTATTCACATATGAGGGTGCTTTATCCAGCTATTAAGATGCTCCTTATTCACATTAGGAGTGATTTTATTCCTACTAAGGAGATTTATGGGTCTCCCTGCCCTCTTATTCCTCTATCTAAGTGGAAAAAACAAAATTTAATATTCCAACTAGCTGAAAGATAATTTGGAATATTAGAATCCTCCCCTCACAAATGTTGCTTATCCTCAAGTGACTACAAAGGTGAGTGCTGCAAATTTTCTCCTCCTTCCCATGTGACACCTCCTAGTGATGAGCTCCCTTCATGAACCAAGTGTCCCCCAACCAATCCATCCCTAAAATGCTCCTCCCAAGCGCTCATGAGATGATCCTCCCAAGTGCTCAAGTTAACCAAATGCCTCACCTCATAAGGAAACAAGAGATCTACTGTAGCAACCATATACTTTCTAATGTTCCCCCTGAAGAATGAGGCATAAGAAGTGTGGGGAATCTCATTCCCAATGGGCAAATCCTGTCCATGTGCCATCCCTCCAATCACGCCAACAACAATGATAAGAACATCATCAACATATGGGATCAAAATCAAGGACAAATTAGCTGCCATATAAAATATCGGAGGAGGATAATAGTCCCTCAAGTGGAACCAGTGCAGTATTACTCCTAACTCCCTCTGAATATGGTATGATGAGTGGTTTCCCAACCACTTTCTTGCTACCACAATCCTCTCACATGTCTGGAGAAGGTGAATAATATGTGGTGCCAACTGAGCACACCATGAGTAAGATATCATCTCCCCAAAATCTCCTAGGGAGTGGCCCTTCTCATCACTGCTTATGGCCCCAAATGGACCAAGAAGTCTATATGAAAGAGGGACCCATTTTGGAGAAATGAACCGTACATGGATGGCAAGGAAATAAAAATACTCAATTAGTGGATCATTATGCATAAAAAAACAATCCTTACCATGTACCTTGAGCAAGCTGGTGAAGTGGCTCATAGGTGGGCCTCCCCTCATTCCCAATGGGAAAGGAAGTGGTTGTGATAACTCTACCAAGGAGTTGTTTCTCTCCTCGATCTCCAAAAAACCCATGCATCTCCTTATATGTTGGTGCATCTCCTCTTTGAAGCCTTCTCAAGTGAATCCCTCCATGATAGTATGATATGCTCCCATGAAATAAGTGTGGTTGGAGAGAAAAACCTCATATGCTGCATATAGAATCTTCTCCTTGAGCTTAGAGGCTCTAGTCAAGAATATCCTACTCTGATAATAGATGAATCCATCTCTCACTGCATATCTCTCATCTGCCAACTGACCATCAAGTACTCTACATATGAAGAGATCCTTGTAGTATTCCACCAACAGCTGGGATCTCCAATAAGGATCTATACTCAATAATGACAACATTGTTGGTCTGCAATGTAAAGCAGCTATCATGTTGCTTCCCTCTCCTTTGGCATATCCCATGCCTAAGTCATATCCGAGGATGCCTCTATCTTGCGTCTGTTGCCCCTCTAGTAGTTGCGCCTGCTCAAGTAAAGGTTGAATTATTTGGAGGTTAGCCTTCCATAGGAAGCTATCACCCATCCAAAACATTATGAATTTGGCCAATGTTTGTATGAGTGTCCACGACCCTCTACCATATGTGGAAGATTCCTCCTTATGAGGAAGTATCTTCTGGTTTTCCAAAGCCATGGAGTGGTCTCCTTGCACCATGACAGTGCCATCATCCATCCCTGAAACATCTTCTCTCAGCGCAATATATTTGGTGAGAGTTGGTAATACTGATATTGGGAGAATGTCTCCCTCCTCCTTGAACCTAACAAATACTCTCTACGTTGTGCAAAGTCCTCCCAAGGTCCTCAACCCTCCTGGATCTATGAGTGGCGCAACCTGTTGTGAAATATCTCCCATCAACTCCTGGTTCGGGGGTCTCCCTATTGGAATGCCTCTAAATAGTAATGTGCCTTGGGCCAAGGTCATCTGCATAACTAATTGTATTTTTAGGTCCTTGCTTCCACTGCACAAATCCAGCTCTTTTTCTGTGTGGAAACTGTCTGAGAGGGATAAGTGTGCATGCCCCTTATCACTTGATGCTTACCACTCCTTTTATCTGTCTCCTCCATTTGTAAAGTCTCCCAATCTGTGGTTACCTTCCCCAAAGTAATCAACCACTGCACACCCAATATCACATTGGTGTCAGGGATATCAACCATAAAGAAGTGATCATTCAAGGTGTATACTCCCATGGTGACAGATAATGTTGGAACATATTTCATGCACTGCATGGTTCTAGCTCCAGGGACCAAAACTGAAAATCGATCAAAGTCATCAGTAGGTATTGCCCTCCTCTACACTAATTGGGCATCAATAAAATTGTGGGTAGCCCCATTGTCAATCAACACTAATACCCTCTAATCCTGAATGGAAAATCGAACTCTCAAAGTCAAGTACTTGGGTACTCCCAGCAAATATGCAAGGGCCCCTTCAACTGGAGAAAATTCCCCATTCCCACCTCCTCATGGTGGTGGATCCTCTCCTACTATCCTAGCGATGTGACCTCCTTCTGGTTCCTCTTCTTCCTCCTATTCATCATCATATAATATCTCTATATAGTGTGCCTTCCCTGCTACACATCTATGTCTAGGTGCACATGGTTCTTAGCATGTGAAGCAAAGCTTCCTTCTCCTCAAGTCTCTTCAGACATCATCACTACAAGGTACTTTTTTTTGGCTCTCCTTTGAAGGATGAGCCTTCACATCTTTCCCCTTCGATGGAAAAGTGGGATTTTGCTGAAATGGTACCTTTGCCCTTGGCAAAGCATCTTGTATATATCTAGCCCTTTCAACAGCACCTTGAAGGGTATTTGATTCGGTTGATTTAACCAACCCATGTAGAGGCTCTGCTAGCCCATCAATAAACATATAGACCCTCCTAGCTGCAGATAAATCAATAACCATAGCAGAAAGTTTTAAAAATTCAGAAATGTAAGTTTATGGATTACCTGACTATTTGAGCTTGGCTATTTAAATAAAAGGTGCCTCTGGGTCTCTTCGATCAAACCTCTCCACCAACCTCCTGGTGAACTCTGAATATGCAGTCACATTGGAATGCCCCAATGTAGAAATGCCATGAAACCACCAATCATGTGCCTCACCCTCAAGGTGCAGCATTGCTATTTTGATGGCTTCCATCTCCTGTACTTGGTTCAATTGGAAGTAGATGTCTAGATTCTCTACCCAATACTTGGATGTGCATTTGGATGACCCATCAAAACAAGGCAAGAAGAATCTACCCATAGTCCGGTGAAGATCATTGTTTTGTATGAATCCTCCACCTCTATTGTGATGTTGAGGTCTCCTATTGTCCTTGATCTGACAAAAATACTGAAAGCTCAAATAATCTTTGAACCTCTGAGATTGAGATTCATATTCAAGAAATTAATCTTACACAGTTTTTTTTTCTTGAAATCCTCCATTTCCCACTACTAAGAAATTAGGAATAGTGGAGTGTTGGGAAACCTGCTGCTTCATTGGTTGATCATGCCAGTGATGTTCTCCATGTAGAAACCCTTTAGGGGATTCCTTATGTCTATCCATCCTCATCTCCTTGATTTCTCTTGCAATATCTTGCATGGATTGAAGAAGAAGCTTGGGAAACTCCTTGTCATCCTCTTCTCCTGATATGGGATGTTTGCCCTTGTTTTCCCTACTATCTGTATAATCATATCTCTAGTTTCTATTGAGATACTTCTTCTCTCTTTCTATGAGAGGCTCTCCCTCTTCTCATGACATATTGGATGAAATACACAGGCTGAGCCAATATTATGCTGTGATACCACTATAATATCCCAAAATTAAAAAATCAGTAATATGGAACACAAAAATGGAAAATAGTAGTGAATATCAATACACCAAGATGTGAGAAAAATTGGGAGCCATTGTATTATGCAAATAAGTACAATAAACATGGGCATAACTCAAGTAATCAAGGAAATGCAGAATGCTGGAGAGACAAGAGAGCGCAGTCCTAGTGGGTTAACTACTACTGGAAAATTACAATGTTATGGATTTGTTGTTATATAGCTCAAAAAGTGTATAGAATAGAGATCTATACTCCCAAGCACATTTCCAAGACAGCCCATAAAGGGTTTCTGGAAATACACAAAATACAAATGGTGAACTGCATCCTTAGGGCTGGAGAATCACTGTAACTGAATATCTAGAAGGAGGTGGTTGAAACTGATGTAGAAATGAATGGACTCCTCCAATATATTCTCCAAGTGAAAGGTTGATCCCTTCACTAAAAATCTAACTCCCCAAATGACGCACTGAAACCACCACTGCAACTGCTCAAAGGAATAACGCATTCTATGAGGGAAACTGTGTTGTAGGGGGTGGTAGTAGTTAGGCCTAATGCCAAATGATGAAATTATGCTCCAGGACCTTCCTTGATGGCCTCCCAATGGAAATTCTACCTCTCCACTGAAAAAAAACACAGAAAATGGCCCTAACAATCCTCCACTGCTTTTTCCCTGCAACACAACACAACTGGAATAAATTGTGTTGTAGATGAAGACTGAAGATGTCTTGATGCCGAAATGTGGATATGCAACTCAAAAACCTCTCCTGAGTAGGCACTCGAAGTCCCTCGATGATGAGGGCGGGATTCCCACTCAGGAACACCCTTGTGCTAAGCAACACAGCAGACTCCACTAAACAGCTGAAGTGTGCAAGAAGTCATAACAGATCAAAACATATCAATAATCAACATCGCTTATATGGCTACCTTCCCCTTCCTTATATGCATTGTGAGCCTTCTCACCTTGGGCCCCACTCATTAAAGCCACTACTCTCATGGAGACTTTCTCCCACTCACACTGCATTGTCTCTCATTAACTATCCACTCCCTCCATACCAACGTTGTTGATTTGGTCAAACTTGACCCCATCCACATGCTTCATCCTCTATTCACACATGAGGGTGCTTTATCCAGCTATTAAGATGCTCCTTATTCACATTAAGAGTGATTTTATTCCTACTAAGGATATTTATGGGTCTCCCTACCCTCTTATTCCTCTATCTAAGTAGCAAAAACAAAATTTAATATTCCAACTAGCTGAAAGCTAATTTGGAATATTACAATCTTCCCCTCCCAAATGTTGCTTGTCCTCAAGAAACTGTAAAGGTGAGTGTTGAAAAACTTCTCCTCCTTCCCTTGTGACACCTCCCAATGATGAGCTCCCTTCATGAACCAAGTGTCCCCCAATCAATTCATCCCTGAAATGCTCCTTTCAAGTGCTCATGAGATGCTCCTCCCAAGTGCTCAAGTTAACCAAATGCCTCACCTCATAAGGAATCAATAGATCTACAGTAACAACCATATATTGTCTAATGTTCCCCTTGAAGCATGAGGCATATAAGTGTAGGGAATCTCATTCCCAATGGGAAAATCCAGTCCATGTGCCATCCCTCGAATCACGCCAACAAAAATGATAAGAACATCATCAACATATGGGATCAAAATCAAGGACACACTAGTTGTCATATGAAATATTGGAGGAGGATAATAGTCCCTAAAATGGAACCAACGCAGTATTACTCCTAACTGCCTCCAAATATGGTATGATGAGTGGTTTCCCAACCACTTTCTTCCTACCACAATCCTCTCACATGTTTGGAGAAGGTGAATAATGTGTGGTGCCAACTGAGCACACCCTAAGTAAAATATCGTCTCCCCAAAATTTCCTAGGGAGTGGCCCTCCTCATCACTACGTATGGCCCCAAATGGACCAAGAAGTCTACAGGAAAGAGTGACCCCTTTTGGAGCAATGAACTTTACATGGATGGCTAGGAAATACAAATACTCAGTTAGTGGATCATTATGCATAAAAACACAATCCTTACCATGTACCTTGAGAAAGCGGGTGAAGTGGCTCATAGATGGGCCTCCCCTCATTCCCAATGGGAAAGGAAGTGGTTGTGATAACTCTTCCAAGCAGTTGTGCCTCTCCTCAATCTCCAAACAACCCATGCATCTCCTCTTTGAAGCCTTCCCAAGTGAATCCCTCCATGATAGTATGATATGCTCCCATGAAATCAGTGTGGTTGGAGAGAAAAACCTCATATGTTGCATGTAGAAGCTTCTCCTTGAGCTTAGAGGCTCTAGTCAAGAAGATCCTACTCTAATAGTAGATTACTCCATCTCTCACTACATATCTCTCATCTGACAACTAACCATCAAGTACTTTGCATGAGAAGAGATCCTTGGAGTATTCCACCAACAGTTGGGATCTCCAATAAGGATCTATACTCAATAATGACAGCGTTGATGTTCTGCAATGTAAAGCACCCATCATGTTGTTGCCCTCTCCTTTGACATATCCCATGCCAAATTCATATGCCGGGATGCTACTATCATGCCTCTGCTGACCCTCCTATAGCTGCTCCTGCTCAAGTAAAGGTTGAAGTTTTTGGAGGTTAGCCTTCCATAGGAAGCTATCACCCATCCAAAACCTTTTGAGTTTGGCCAATTTCTGTATGAGTGTCCACCACCCTCTACCATACGTGGAAGATTCCTCCCTATGAGGAAGTATCTTTTGGTTCTCCAAAGCCATGTAGTGGTTTCCTTGCACCATGATGGTGCCATCATCCATCCCTGAAACATCTCCTCTCAACACAAGATGTTTGGTGAGAGTTGGTAATACTGATATTGGCAGAACGTCTCCCTCTCCTTGAGCCTAACCAAGACTCTTTGCTCTATGTCAAGTCCTCCCAAGGTCCTCACCCCTCCTGGATCTATGAGTGGTGCAACCTGTTGTGAGATATCTCCCATCAACTCTTGGTCTCGGGATCTCCCTTATGGAATTCCTCTGAATAGTAATGTGTCTTGGACCAAGGTCATCTGCATAACTGATTGGACTGTTAGGTCCTTGCTTCCCTTGCACAAATACAACTTTGTTTTCTGTGTGGAAATTTTCTGAGAGGGATAAGTGTGCATGCCCCTAATCACTTGATGCTTACCACTCCTTTTATATGTCCACTCCATTTGTAAAGTCTCCCAATCTGTGGTAACCTTCCCCAAAGTAATCAACCACTGCACACCCAATATCATATTTGTGTCACTGATATCAAACACAAATAAGTGATCAGTCAAGGTATATGCTCCCATGGTGACAGATAATGTCATAACATACTTCATGCACTGCATGGTTCTAGCTCCTGGGACCAAAATTGAAAATCCCTCAAATTCATTAGTTGGTATTTTGCTCCTCTGCACTAACTGGGCATCAATAAAATTGTAAGTAGCCCCACTGTCAATCAACACTGATACCCTCTGATCTGAATGGAACCTAAAACGCTCAAATTCAAGTACTTGGGTACTCCCCGCAAAGATGCAAGGGCCCCTTCAACTGGAGAAAATTCCCCATTCCCACCTCCTGGTGGTGGTGGATCCTCTCCTGTTATCCCAGCATTGTTACCTCCTTCTGGTTCCTCTTCTTCTTCCTCTTCATCATCAGAGAATACCTCTATATAGTGTGTCTTCCCTGCTGCAAATCTATCTTCGAGTTCCCATGGGTCTTGGCATGTGAACCAAAGCTTCCTTCTCCTCAATTATCTTCAGACATCATCACTAAGAGGTCATTTTTTTAGCTCTCCTTTGAAGGAGGAGCCTTCACATCTTTCCCCTTTGATGGAAAAGTGGGCTTTTGCTGAAATGGTGCCTTTGCCCTTGGAAAATCATATTGTAGATCTCTATCCCTTTCAAAGGAATCTTGAAGGGTAGTTGGTTTGGTTGATTTAACCAACCCATGTAGAGGCTCTGATAGCCCATCAATAAACATATAGAACCTCCTAGTTGCAGATAAATCAGGAACCATAACAGAAAGTTTTAGAAATTCAGAAATGTAAGTTTCTGGATTACGTGACTGTTTGAGCTTGGCTAGCTCAATAAAAGGTGCCTCTAGGTCTCTTCGATCAAACCTCTCCACCAACCTCCTCATGAAATCTGAATATGCAGTCACATTGGCATGCCCCAATTTAGAAAGATCATGAAACTGCCAAACATGTGCCTCACCCTCAAGGTGTAGCGCTACTATTTTGATGGCTTCCATCTCCGATACTTTGTTCAAATGGAAGTAGATGTCTAGCTTCTCTACCCAAGACTTGGTTGTGTATTTGGATGACCCATCAAAAGTGGGCAAGAAGAATCTACCCATAGTCCAGTGAAGATCATTATTTTGTATGAATCCTCCACCTCTATTGTGATGTCAGGGTCTCCATTGTCCTCGATCTAACAAAACTCCTGAAATATCAAATGATATTTGAACCTTTGAGATTGAGACTCATACTCAAGAAAGTAACCTTCAAGAGTTTCTTGTTCTTGAAATCCTCCATTTCCCACTGCTAATAATGTAGGCATAGCGGAGTGTTGGGAAACCTGCCTCTTCACTGGTACATCATGCCAGTGATGTGAAATGTCGAAGCCTTCTCGACGTAGAAACCATTTAGGGGATTCCTTGTGTCTATCCATCCTCATCTCCTTGATTTCTCTCGCAATATCTTGCATGGTTTGAAGAAGAATCTTGGGAAACTCCTTGTCATCCTCTTCTCCTGATATGGGAGTTTTTCCCTTGTCTTCTCTATTATATATATAATCATATCTATGGCTTCTATTGAGATACCTCTTCTCTCTTTCTGTGAGAAGCTCTCCCTCTTCTGATGACATATTGGTTTAAATACACAGGCTGAGCCAATATTGTGCTTTGATACCACTGTAATATCCCAAAATTGGAAAAGTAGTAATATGGAACACGAAAATGGAAAATAGCAGTGAATATCAATACACCAAGATGTGAGACAAATTTGGAGCCATTGTATTATGAAAATCAGCAGCAAATAAGTACAATAAACATGGGCATAACTCAAGTAATCAAGGAAAACAAGCCTCCCATGAACACATAAGACAAAACATAAAATGTTGTTGCAATGCAGAATGCCGGAGAGACAAGACAGCACAATCCCAGTGGGTTAACTGCTACTGGAAAAGTACAATGCTATGGATATGTTGTTATATTGCTCAAAAAGTTCTGAGAATAGAGATCTATGCTCCCAAGCATATTTCCAAGACAACCCAGAAAGGGTTTCCGAAAATACACAAAATACAAATGGTGAACTATAGCCCTAGGGTTGAAGAATCACTACAACTGAATATCTGGAAGGAGTTGTTGAAACTGATGTATAAATTAATGGACTCATCCAATAGATTCTCCAAGTGAAATGTTGATCCCTTCACTGAAAATATAACTCCCCAAATGATGCACTAAAACCGCCACTGCAACTACTCAAAAGAATAACACAGTCTATGAGGTAAACTGCGTTGTAGGGGGTGGTAGTAGATGGGCCTGATTCCAAATTATGAAATTATGCTCCAGGAACTTCCTTGCTAGCCTGCCAATGGAAAGGCTACCTCTTCATTGAAAAATAAACATAGAAAATGACCCTAACAATCCTCCATTTCTTCTGCCATGCAACACAACATAACTCTTGAAGAAATTGTGTTGTAGATGAAGACTGAAGTTGGAATGATGCTAGAATGTGGATATGCACCTCACAAACCTCTCCTGAGTGGGCACTCGAAGTCCCCCGAGGATTAGGGTGGGATTCTCGCTCGGGAACGCCTGCTAAAATAAACATAAACAGACTCTCATGAAAAAGGGAAGTGGTAAGAATTCATAATGCACAAAACATATCAATGACCATCGCTTCTATGGTTGTTCTCCTTCCTTATGCAGTATCATGAGGGTGCTTTCTCTAGCTATTAAGATGATCCTTATTCACATTAGGAGTGATTTTATTCCTACCAATGAGATTTATGGGTCTCCCTACCCTCTTATTCCTCTATCTAAGTGGAAAAAACAAAATTTAATATTCCAACTAGCTAAAAGCTAATTTGGAATATTACATTGTTGCTATTATTTTCTTGCTTCTTGAGCTCCCATAGAGTTCAACACGTCTTGGTTTTTCTACAACATTCAGAGAGAGAAACTTTTGGCTCTGAAGCGTTGAGGATAGCCAAGAACCCATCCCATTGAGGGGGACTGGTAACATCATTCTGTGTTCCATTCCCAGGTGTTAATACATATAATTCTTTATATATCTTGTCTTGTCCATTGAATTTCTGGAGCATATTCTTATTTATTTTTATTGTTTCTCTTCTTTTACTGCATAGATCTGGGTTTTTGTTGCATTTGTTTCGACTAACTGTTGTAGATCTAAGGAATTTAAGCAGCCATCTTTGTTGGTAGGGTTGTTTGTCACACGCAGCTAAAGTGATCCCTTTTCGTACACTTGCGTTAAGAATTTACGCTAACAATTGGCAACTCCAAATGGGTTTTAATTACGCATTGTCGTCAACAGTTGGCAACTCTACTACATTTTATTTAGATTCCTGTGTGACCATCTGCTTCAGTAACTAGGGTTTTTATTCAGCTATTTTTAGTCTCTTGATGTTGTTTTTTACCTTTTTATGCCCTAAAACAGTAAAAATTCGAACTTCTGGGTGTTTTCGGATTTTTTCTATAGGTAACAGGTATCAGTCGTGCCAGAGACGAAAAAAAAAATTCTGCAACCTGCTGCCTGAGGATCCCGGATCTAGAACTCACACTTTTTTGCCCAAAACGTGTGATTTATGCCTCAAATCGTAGCTATCAGCCCAAAAACTGTGATTTTCTAAGCTTACAGGTCAATACCTACAAGCTGCAACGTTTTCAGGATTTTTTCTATGACTGTGAGGGATTTCCGCAAGCACCGTTCAGGGTTCTTTGACCTCTATTTCAGCCTGTCTTAGGCTTGGATATGCTCAGTTTGTCTCCTTGAAGTAGGACCAAGCCCCTTAGGGTGTCATTACACTTCCAGCTTTTTATGAGGGCTTTAGCTGAGTATGTAGTCTGAGATTTTGCAGTGCTTTCAGCCATTGTTAAGGTTTGACCAATCCTTCTTTCAGATCCTTTTAGATTGGTTATTATTCCATCCAAAACACCCTCTTGATTTTTTTTGGGTCTCTCCCTTAGGTTTCCCCTTTTTTCCCTTAGGGTTTTAACATTTTGCATCCCATTTTGCATCAGTTTTCCCTCTGGTTTTTTGTTGTTTTCTGCACCTTTTCCAGCATATCTGAGTCATTAGATGCATGTCCCTTAGACCTTAGATATTTTGGTTGTCTTGTGTGTTTTGAGTCAATTTCACCTGCCTCTTAGATCAGTTGTTTGGGGAGCCTTATTTTGGGTTGAATTTATGCATCTTTAGTTTCTTATTTTACTTTCGTTTCATTTTTATTTATAGTTATTCACCATTTTTTCCTTTTCTTTATACAACCATCTAGGCTTAATTAAAATTAACACGCAACTTGCACACACTCACACCGAAAGCGAAGAGCACTTTGTTTACACCGCCAAGCCAAGACATAAATATCGTAATTAATTTATCTGCCCCTCTAAGCCTTTGTTTATCACTCTTCCATCTTTTCATGTCATCTGTGTCTTGCAATAATAGTGCCCCCAAGGCATTTATCCCAGAGACTCCAAGGCCTTCATCCTTAGTTTTTTTTAGGAAGACTTACTCCAAAGCATAGAATCTGATTTCATCCTCCGCCGAGTCCCCATATCGACTATGATTCTGGTTCATCGGGTCCTCCCTCTGATTCTGAGCCCAGTTCTCCTCCACGTCATTCAGTCACTATGTTAGGCACCAATGCAGGTGTTGGTCCTCAAGATTTTGGTAGCCCTGGCCCTAATTTTGGAGCTGATACTAGTGGAACTGCTACTAGAACCATTCCGGATACTCCTTTGCTACCTTTTATGGTAGGTTTAAGCCTTCCCGATTTCAACTAGTTGATTAACGAACCTATACTCCACAATCCAGGTTGGCCTGTTATGCCAACTAAGCTTCCTTCATACATCCCTAATTTTGAAGGAAACACTGGAGAGGACCCTACTAATCATGCTTGCTCCTTTCACATGTGGTTTTCGTCTAATTCCATCACTGATGACTCCCTTTTATCTTCAGTTATTCCAACGTACGCTCACTAGAGAAGCTGCAAAGTGGTATGTCGACCAGACCGTTGCCTCTCATTCTAATTTTGTGACTCTTGCTAAAGATTTTATGTCCTAATTCTAGTTACCTCTACGCTATCATATCGGTACTGATTTGTTGACCGCATTCAGTCAAACTTCTGCCACCCGCCTTTCTGACCATGTCCAAGAATGGCGTAGAAGGAGGAGCTTGTGTAGAGTTCCTACATTCGATGACCTATTGCACTGAAAATTGTCACCTCGAAATTATTCTATTTGTATGAGCTCATTATCACTCATACTTCCTCCTTTGCAAGTCTAACACATCAGTTCCTCATGTCAAGCCTTGAAAATAAGAGAAAAGTTCTTAAAAATCTCCTTAACTCTGGTATCGCACTTTCTCTTTGTCTTGCCTGTGGTCCCGCACCTAATGTTCATGACTCCTGCATACCTGAACGCACTTTCTCTGTATTATGGGTGTGGACCCCTGTAAAAGATTAAAAAGGTGCAAGTAATCTAAAAAAGATCACTTTCAGTAAATTCTAGAAGCCTCTAGAAAGAATATTGCAGTGGCAGAACCGCTCTTTTGAGGTTCATGTATCCCTTACCTTAGGGAGCTAACCCCTTGATGTGAGGAGCTTATCCCTTTGAAGGAGGATTTTATCCCTTCATAGTTGGAACTGAAATCTCCTCTTTTGCACTATAAAAAGAGACATTGGGTAGCCTCAAAGGGAGTTCAAGCTTTAGTGTGTGATTGACGTGAAGTGCTGTTGAGATTTAGACTCCTTTCTGTTAAGCTTTTGTGAGGAAAGATCACATACCTCTATGTGCTCCTGGAGGAAGAGTGCAAGGCTTATCAAAGTAGAGGAAACTCCTGCTTCGGACCCTGGGAAGGCCTGTTCAACATCAAGCCTAAGGTTGTAAGGTTCTTCTATTATTTCAAAGTTAATAAAATTAAGTTTGTTTTTCTCAATAAATTGTTGTTCGATTGTTTATTTCAATAAGTTGTCGTTTGATCGTTTATTTCATAAATTCCTTAATCACTATGATAGGTATGTTTTATAATTATTTGTTATACATGTGCTATTTAATATTTGCTTGTTTGTGATTACAGGTCTTTAAAGATGACACTTTCAAGCGACAGAAGAACTATTGTTGCGACGGAAGAACTACTGATGCGACGGAAGAACTACGGTTGCAAATAAGCATTTGGATCTAAGGTAGGATTGACACCTTTATAGCATTTACTTGTAAAACGAATATATTTAGAGAAAGTAAACTTAGTTGTTCGTTTGTTGCTAGATTGTCTTCTGACACTAGAGAGATCGATCTTGTCCGCAAGATCAATTTATCCGGCCAACAAATTGGCGACTCCACTAGGGAAAACCTTATTGTTCCACGTAATTTCCAATGAAAGTTCTGACTAAACTTTCTCCCAACCTACTGTCAACTGACGGAGTGATTGATCTAATTTCAAGTATAGTCGATCCCACTCTTCCATTGGAGAGTGAAACTCATATCACTCAGGTTGATGATCCATTAGTTGATCAAGTGGTCGATTTGATTTCACATTCGATCGATCCCTTTCTCCCTATAGAGAGTGAACTTCATACCACTCAGGTTCTTCTTGTTACATCAAATTCTTCTACGCTAGGGGGCATTTCACCTGTTTCTATAGAACCCCCTCCAAGTACTGAGGTCTTTTCCTTTGATTGGAATAGACTGATAGAACCTCATCTTCCTTCCTCCATCCCTTTCCAAATCATTGTGAAGTTTGGTGGTAGGGACATACACCGCACACAGGTAGATGAAGGTGCTTCTGTTAGTATTTTATCCTCAACTGCTTGGAAAGCTTTGGGTTCCCCTCAGCTTGTGCCTATTACGCAGAATCTAAAAGCTTTTAACAAAACCATTAGTGAACCTTTAGGGATCCTTCCTAAGTTTTCTATTACTTTGGAAGGTAAAACTGTCTGTATTGATCTTATGGTAGTTCGAGGCCCCTTGGATTTCAATTTACTCCTTGGGCGACACTATGTCTATGCAATGAAAGCTGTAGTATCGACACTCTTTCGCGTGATGTCTTTCCCTCACAATGGGAATATTGTGACTGTAGACCAGCTTTCGTTCCCTAGTCTTGATTCGACTACCAATAATCCGACATCCCTGAATGTTCCTCATACGAAAGTGGTATTTACCCTGCCACAGGTTAATTATGTGGCAACTAGTCCCATGTTTTCAGTTACCGATGTAAGCGAGCCTCTCATTGTTTGCTCATCTTCCTTTTACTTAGATCCGGTAATTGACATGAAAAACTCTATGGGATTATTTGAACGCGATGTTCTTATCCCTTTTGAGTCCCTTGACATGTGTTCCTTCCATAGAACTATTCTTCCTTCTGATGACGACCTCTTGGAAGCCATGATCAAGGTGGTATGTCCATTGACATGTGTTTCTTCCAGTTGGAAGCCATGATCAAGTCAGCGAGGATAGTTCCTTTTACTGTGTCAACCTCGTTAAAAAATGAATCAGTAACCCCAGAGGATAGTTCCTTTTACTGTGTCAACCTCGTTAAAAAATGAATTAGTGAGTGTGAGGATAGTTCCTTTTACTATGTCAACCTCATTAAAAAATGAATCAGTTAGTCGAGAGAATAGTTATTTTTCTTGTGTCAAGCTTGTTAAAAAAATGAAACAAGCTTCCAAGAGGAAAGTTCTTTTCCTATGTCAACCTCGTTAAAAAATGAACCAGGTATGAGGACAGTTCTTTTCCTGTGTCAACCTCATTAAAAAATGAATCAGTAGGTAGATTTTAGATTAATAGATTAGAAATAAGTAGTTTCTGAGGATGGTTCTTGTTACTGAGTCAACCTCGTAAAAAAATGAATCAGGTATGAGGAAAGTTCCTTTTACTGTGTCAACCTCGTTAAAAAATGAAACACGTTGCCATGAGCATAGTTCTTTTCCTGTATCAAGCTCGTTAAAAAATGAAACAAATCCTCCCCTAATTGAGTCGAGTCTTTGACTAGATCTCGTAAATGTTAAGTCATATATTTAGGTTAGTTATTTCAGTTTTTGCATAATTTTCTTACAATTTTAGGTCGGGTCTTTCATATGATCTCGTAAATGAACCTTCATTCCATCCAACTATTAATTACCAGCAGTGTACTTAGTTGAATGAAATGAAGCTGGGGGGGCATGCGCTCTAGCAGTTACGCTTAGGGGGCATCAAGCACAGTTTTCTCTCTGTTTCAAGCTTGTGTAAAAATGAAACCACTCTGAAGCATAGTTTTTCTCTGTTTCAATCTTTTGTAAAAATGAAACCTATCTTGAGTCAATTTCGGTTATTTTCGAGACTCGTTAAACTCATGAAAATCCCGAGATTATTTTGCTATCTTTCATTCTCGTAAAACACATGAAAATGCCGAGTTCTTTCCGTCTTTTCCTGCTCGTTAATTAAATTGAAATTCGGCCACAGGAGTACATTTTTATCCCTTTTTCGAACTCGTTAAAACTTACAAAAAAGTGAAAACCATGAGTACATTTTTATCCCTTTTTCAAACTCGTTAAAACTTATGAAAAAGTGAAATCTTGAGTTCTCTTTTAAGCCCTTTTCAGACTCTCTAAACATGAAAATATTGCCGAGCACTTGATTATTCGAACTCGTTAAAGTAAATGAATGATCGTCCTTTCAGTATAAGTTTACCCCTTTTCCGGACTGAAATGGACTATTTACGAAAAAGGTATACGTTGACTAAATACGGTCAATAGAGTTCTCTCCCGCATTATTTTATCCTTTTTCGGGCTCGAGAGACTAAATTTACGAAAAAGTACCCCCATGGAGTCTTCTTAATTTTTTTCTTCTGACTCCCTAAAATTGAAAAAACACCGAGTTTCTCCTATACTGGACTCGTTAAAATTTAACAGTAAAGGACCTATTCAATTTCAAAACAGGAATGAACCACTCCTTAGGGTTCGAATCTTAAACTAAGTTGGACTCATCTGAAGGATGAGCTTATAAATAAGAAAATGTTATCCTCCTCAAGCTTGTCAAAAATAAAGAGGTACTTTCCAGAAATGGTGGGGGAAAAAAGAGAAGAATGAACCTGTTTGTTGTATTTTAATTATTCGAAAAGCCATTAAACCACTCTTGAACAAGACACTTTTGTTCACCTGGGTTGGGAAATCCTTTGCCTAACAGTTAATCAAACCATATTGAAAGTCTTCAGCCGGTTTCTGGGTATTAGCTTTGAGTCAATTGTCACCAAACCATCTGCAGTGTCGTTATGTGTTCAAGAGGACAATTCAAATAAACCATTCATCTACAAAATATTTGTCATCCATTTTGACCATCCTCGATTCAGTCCTTGCCAATATATTTCTTCAAAACTTGATCTATGATTTCGTGTTGTGGGCTTGCCTACGACGGATCACTTCCTATCGACGACAGCTCATTATCTAGGAAGTTGATCCAAAAATCGTCAGTACCTTGAAATCTGCATGCCTCAATGGCAGGTTTCTCGCCTTCAACGACAAGTTGCATCATTGACCTTCGATCAAATGATTCCATGACATGTTCGACTTCAGCTCATTCATTCACATTTCATGGATTGTATTGAGTACTTTGAGAGCCATTGACATTACTGGTGGTTACTCTCACACTTGTTAACAGTTTACATTATTGACTGGTAATCAAGTGGTTTCTACCATGTTCGACTTCGACACATTTATTCACATGGATAGAATCATACTGGTTCGAGAAACGGAAATCAAGGCCCTGGATCTATTTTCTACCATCCAGGCTGCGAGGAATTTTTTTATTCATTTATACAGTGGACTATTCATAAACAGATGGTTGCGTCCATATTGTGTCTACACAAGTCTATACTGTTGATGTATTGAAAATCATTCCTGTATCAAAACAGTTTAAATCAGTTTCTAGTTAGTTTTGATCTGAGTATGGGAATGCCTACCTCAACGATGATATGTCTACATATATATATTTTTCATTGAATGTTTTTACAGGTTCCGACTGGGGTGTCCACAGGATGATCCTTGAAATGATAAAGTACTTCACTCTTCATACATGACAGACTCTATCTTCATCTATTGCAGACTTCGCACTTTAGGGGGCAATCTGTTGCACTGAAAATTGTCACCTTGACATTCTGCTATTAGTATGAGCTCATTATCACTCATACTTCCTCCTTTGCAAGTCTAACACATCAGTTCCTCATGTCAAGCCTTGAAAATAAGAGAAAAGTTCTTAAAAATCTCCTTAACTTTGATATCGCACTTTCTCTTTGTCTTGCCTACGGTCCCGCACCTAATGTTCATGACTCCTGCGTACCTGAACGCACTTTCTTTGTGTTATGGGTGCAGACCCCTGTAAAAGATTAAAAAGGTGCAAGTAAACTCAAAAATCTCACTTTCAGTAAATTCTAGAAGCCTCTAGAAAGAATCTTGCAGTGGCAGAACCGCTCTTTTGAGGTTCATGTATCCCTTACCTTAAGGAGCTAACCCCTTGATGTGAGGAGCTTATCCCTTTGAAGGAGGATTCTATCCCTTCATAGTTGGAACTGAAACCTCCTCTTTTGCACTATAAAAAGAGACATTGGGTAGCCTCAAAGGGAGTTCAAGCTTTAGTGTGTGATTGAGGTGAAGTGCTGTTGAGATTTAGACTCCTTTCTACTAAGCTTTTGTGAGGAAAGATCACATACCTCTATGTGCTCCTGGAGGAAGAGTGCAAGGCTTATCAAAGTAGAGGAAACTCCTACTTCAGACCCCGGGAAGGCCTGTTCAACATCAAGCCTAAGATTGTAAGGTTCTTCTATTATTTCAAACTTAATACAATCAACTTTGTTTTTCTCAATAAATTGTCGTTCGATTGTTTATTTCAATAAGCTGTCGTTTGATCGTTTATTTCATAGATTCCTTGATCACTATGATAGGTATGTTTTATAATTATTTGTTATATAGGTGCTATTTAATATTTTCTTGTTTGTGATTATAGGTCTTTAAAGATGACACTTTCAAGCGACGGAAGAACTAATGTTGCGACGAAAGAACTACGGTTGCAAATAAGCGTTTGGATCTAAGGTAGGATCGACACCTTTATAGCATTTACTTGTAAAACGAATATATTTAGAGAAAGATAAACTTAGTTGTTCGTTTGTTGCTAGATTGTCTTCTGACACTAGGGAGATCGATCTTGTCCACAAGATCGATTTATCCGGCCAACATGACCGTGTTTATATGGATTGGTCTCTCAAAACGCTTTTTCCTTTTATAGGTAAATATGTCATGTCTCACTTTCCTCAGATTGAGGAAGAAGATTTCCAAGTCGCGTTGAAATATGACTTGATCTACACCCAATTTGGTTATGTTTATACCGTTTTACGGGATCTTCCTAGACTTGGTGGTGCCAACGCACCGAGGGCATATCACGCTATTGACGGTATCGTTGGATCTCTTTCACACCGTATACTCATCCTCCCATGGGTTATGGTTTCCCTCAGGGAGGGTCCAGCTCCTCTAGCACTTATCCCCCTCCCGGCAGCATGTATCCAGGACAAAGCACACCTTACGCATTTTCCCAATTGCATCAACCGATGTCAGTGCCAGCGGTTGCTCAACCTATTTACCCCAATGTTGCTCAACCTCCTTTCTATCCTTATCTGCAGCCTGGTGCTCCAGCCCCTTCGGCTTCAGCACCCCATCCTCCCATGCCTTCTTAACCTCGGGCACAATAGCCACCTCCCCCTCAAGGTGAGGTGTATGTGCAACATAGTGTGACTAATCCTCCGAATTCAAAGAAAAAGAGGAAAGGAAACCATAATAAATCAGCGTAGGGTAACCAAGGGCGCCAAGGTAACCAACCAAATGCACCCCAAGGGAACCAACCTAACACTAACAACCAGCAATAGGGTGATCATCCCAAGAAGAACACGCCTCTTCGTACGAATAAGCCTTGTTCATGTTGTGGTGTCCATGGCCATTATACTCATGATTGTCCCCTTTTACCCTAGATGCGCCAGTTGTGGGAAGCACAAGCGACATCTAGAGGATAGCAAGCCATTACTTCGGCTCCTCCAAATATTGCGCCATCTCAACCGGTTGTGTTCACTAATCCTTTACCTCAGCAAGGATATGTGGCCGCCCAACCCTCTCAAGGTCAGGTCACCCATCAACCTTCATAGTTTGATACCCCTGAATACCAGATTTAGTTTGGTACCCTTGAATCCCAGACTCTCATGATGAATTCTGAAGAGGTTAATATTGTTGATGCAAACCTTCAGACTCGTTCGTGCCAATATGACAAGCCACCTACTTCGTCTGCACCCGAGTCCCAAACCAAAGTTTCCACGGAGTCCATTTCGACACCCAATGCTCCCTTACAGATCCCTCAACCATGGGCAGAGGTTATTCCCAAGATCCCCAAAGGGCCATTACACTAAAATGTTTCTTCTTCCAAATCCGCCCACACTTACAGCATAGTAGATGACTTGGAAAAATATCTTGCTTCCATGTCAATGTTGGAAGTCCTCCAGTCATGCCCTTAACAACGTAAAGCTCTATTATCTGTTCTAGGTGATGTAGATATTTCAGATTATCGTTTGGTCATCTTTGATGTTGACAAGTCAGAACATCCCCCCTTACCTTCATTCATTGCCTTCCAAATACCAGTTAAGATTCGTAATGCCAATGTCTCACAATGCATCATTGACGAGGGCACATCCACCTACGTGATGTCTACCTCTGTTTAGAACAAACTCAAATCACCCAACTTAGCCCCATCCACCATCACCTTGCATTCTTGGGACGGTCACCCTTCTCAATTGTAATATTCCCAATTAGCCATGAGCTAGTTGGAATATTCAATTTTGTTTTATTGCTTTGTTTAAAGAATAAGAGGGCAAAGGAGGTCCATAATTCTCCTTAATAATGAATAAAAAAATGCGAAATGTGAAAGAGACAAATCTTGGCAACTTAATTAAAGTACCCTTGGTGTGAAAGTGGTTGGATCACTTTGACTGGGTCAACCTTAACCAAATCAACAGCGTTGTCATGGAGGAGTGGTCATCAATGAGGGACAATGTAGTTTTAGATGGAGATGCTTTGTGTGAATGTAGTGACATTTTTGGATGGGGCTTGGGGCTTGCAAGCTCATATTCTCTTTAAGGAAGAGGATGGTAGCCATATTCATTATGTTGATATATATTATATTTCTAAATATATGGTATGTTTAGACATATATCTTTCTCTTGATATTTAGCTGAGATAGAGTGTTGTTTAGCACAGGGTGTTCCTGATTGGGAATCCCACCTCTTTCCATGAGAGGCCTCTTGGAAGAGATTGTACTACATTGTCCACTATCAGGCTTAAGGTCAAGATTCTTCTTTCAACTACAATGCAGATCCTTTTAAGGGTTTGGTTGTTTTTTCAGGTTGTAACAAGTGGTGATTAGATCTTTAGATCTAGGCCATTTCATTGCTCATTTTCAGTGGAGGAGGGTTCCTTTCCATTGAGAGGACAGTACTGAAGGCCATTGAGCATATTTTCAAATCTTGGCATCAGGCCAACTGGTTATTCATCCCTATAGTGCAATTTACTTCCAGATCTATGTTATTTCTGTAGGAGGAGTTGCAGGGTGGTTTGGCACACCATTTGGAGAGATGATTTTCAAGTGAAGGGGATCTGCCTTTCACTTTAAGGTCTATTGGAGGAGGCTATTCTATTGATCATATCATATCAGCCACACTTTCCATATCTGTATTTTTCAGTAGATCTGCAGTCTTAGATCTCAAATCTACAACTTGTACTTGGTGTTTTGTTGAAAACCCTTGAGGGGTTCTTTAGAGGAGCTTGTATAGTGCTCAAATATGATATAGATCTATCTTTTGAGGCACATATCAGCCCTATATCTGATTTATAATAATTTTTTGTAGCAGATCTAATAAAATAATGTTGTAAGGGTCTTCCAGCTTTTCTATATAGTTTCAGCACCTCATACTGAGGGATTTTGTCCATTGGAGGCTTATATTTCCTGTTATGCATCTTATGGCCCATTTCTTATGTATATTTTGCTGCTGTAATAACATATGAAAGGTATCCATATTGGCCTCTTGCTTTTAAATGATGATCTGCAATATTTTTCCAACATTTTGCACTATATTCCTACTTTTCCCATTCAGGAACATTACAGTGGAATGAGAGAATAATCTTAGCACAGCCTGTGCATCTTGAAAAGCCAATATGTCATCTGAAGAAGGAGGGCCTCTTACTGATAGAGAGAGGAGGTATCAAAGAAGAAGCCACAGAAAATTTAATTATACAAATGACAAAGAAGACAAGGGTAAAACCCCTTCATCTCGAGGTGAAGAAGAAGAGAAGGAGTTCCCTAAGATCCTTCTTAGAGCCATGCAATACATTGTTAGAGAGATCAAGGAGATGAGAATGGACAGATTCAAGAAATTCCCGAGAGGATTTCATCATGGAGAAGGCTTTGGCATGTCTCAACACTGGAATGATCAACCAGTGCATCAACCACAAGTTTCCCAACGCTCTACCATGCCTACATTTTTTGATGTGGGAAATGAAGGGTTTAAAGAGCAAGAATCCCTTGAATATTATTTTATGGAGTATGAGTCTCAAACTCGTAGATTCAAGGATCGCTCGAGTTTTCAATATTTTTGTCAAATAAAGGACAATAGAAGACCAAGGCATCATCATAGAAGTGGTGGATTCATTCAGGATCATGATCGACACCACACTATGGGTATATTTTTCTTACCCAACTTTGATGGGTCATCCAAGTGCACTGCCAAATCATGGGTAGAGAAACTTGACATCTACTTCCAGTTGAAGAAAGTTCCAGAAATGGAAGCCATTAAGATTGCAGCGCTGCACCTTGAGGGATTTGAACTCTATGTGGAGTTGGGAGAGCAACATAACTCTATGAAGGAGTTAATTCAGCCACCTCTTTCCTCTTTTGGAATGAGAGGAGATAGATCTATGCACCACTCCATTTATATGAGGAGAAATGATGGTGAAGAACATGCTTGTGTAACTAATGTTTCATTTTATTATTATTTTTATTCTTTGACCATGTATATGCAGGTCATAGCTCCAAGAAGGAGCACTATTCCATATAAACTTCATGGCCAACTTTGGGCCACAAAAATTTCTGAACATGGCCACTCCCTTGGAAAACAAAGGGAGATTTTGTATCATGATGGGTGCACTCCAAAGGCACCAAACATATCTCACACTTTCAGCCATGGTGAGATGACTTGGGCAGCAATTAAGTGGTGGGGAAACCACTTACCATATCATTATCTGAGGCAGTCAGAAGATTTACTGCACTGGTTCCAAATGTGGGACTATGACCCACCTCCATTTATGCAAATTTTTGTTTGTATGTACCTAGTTTTGATCCCATACATTGATGATGTACTTATACTTTTTATAGGAATGTCTGGAGGGAGGATGGGAGGTATGTATGTTCCCTATGGAAGATAGATTCTCCATGTTCACTATGCTACATGTTTCAAGGCAAACATTGGGCAAACCATGTTTGTTTCATTTGAACTATTGTCTCCTTATGGGATGGATTATTTGCATCTCATGAGAACTTTGGAGGAGCAATTCATGGAGGGATGGATTGGTCAACACTTAGCTTATGAGAGAAGCTTATCACATGTTGGTGTCACCAATGGAGGAGGAGAAGAGATACAACACTCACCTTGTCAGTTTCTTGAGGACAAGCAACCTTTGGGAAGGGAGGAATGTAATATTCCCAATTAGCCATGAGCTAGTTAGAATATTCAAATTTTTTTTATTGCTTTGTTTAAAGAATAAGAGAGAAAAGGAGGTCCATAATTCTCCTTAATAATGAATAAATCAATGCCAAATGTGAAAGAGATAAATCTTGGCAACTTAATTAAAGCACCCTTCGTGTAAAAGGGGCTAGATCACTTTGACTGGGTCAACCTTGACCAAATCAACAACACTGTCATGGAGGAGTGGTCATCAATGAGGGATAGCACAGTTTTAGATGGAGATGCTTTGTGCGAATGTAGTGACATTTTTGGATGGGGCTTAGTGTTTGCAAGCTCATATTCTATTTAAGGAAGAGGATGGCAGCCATATTCATTATGTTGATGTATATTATATTTCTGAATATATGGTATGTTTAAACATATATCTTTCTCTTGTTGTTTAGCTGAGATAGAGTGTTTTTTAGCACAAGGTGTTCCTGATCGGGAACCCCGCCTCTTTCCTTGAGAGGCCTCTTGGAAGATATTGTACTACATTGTCCATAATCAGGCTTAAGGCGAAGCTTCTTCTTTCAACTACAGCGCAGATCCTGTTGAGGGTTTGGTTGTTTTTGCAAGTTGCAGCAAGTGGTGATTAGATCTTTAGATCTAGGACATTTCATTGCTCATTTTTAGTGGAGGAGGGTTCCTTTCCATTGGGAGGACAGTACTGAAGGCCATTGACCATATTTTCAGATCTTGGCATCAAGCCAACTATTTATTCATCCCTACAGTGCAGTTTACTTCCAGATTTGCATTATTTCTGTAGGAGGAGTTGCAAGGTGGTTTGGCACACCATTTCGAGAGATGATTTTCAAGTGAAGGGGATCTTCCTTTCACTTTTAGGATCTATTGGAGGAGGATATTCTATTGATCATATTAGATTAGCCACACTTTCTAGATCTATATTTTTCAGTAGATCTACAGTCTTAGATCTCAGATATACAACTTGTACTTGATGTTTTGTTGAAAACCCTTTAGGGGTTCTTTAGAGAAGCTTGTATAGTGCTCAGATCTGATATAGATATATCTTTTGAGGCACATATCCACCATAGATCTGATGTATAATCATTTGTTGTAGCAGAGCTAATAAAATAATGATGTAAGGGTCTTCTAACTTTTCTATATAGTTGCAACACCTCGTACTAAGGGATTTTGTCCATTGGAGGCTTGTATTTCCTGTTATGCATCTTATGGCCCATTTCTTATGTATATTTTGTTGTTGTAATAACATATGGAAGGTCTCCATATTGGCCTATTTATTTTAAATGATGATCTGCAATATTGTTCCAACATTTTGCACTATATTCACACTTGTTTGTTGTTTTGGGGTTGCGGCAAGTGAGTGATTAGATCTTTAGATCTAGGACATTTCATTGCTCATTTTTAGTGGAAGAGGGTTCCTTTCCATTGGGAGGACGATGCGAAGGCCATTGACCATATTTTCGAGATCTTGGCATCGGGCCAATTTGTGTATTCATCCCTACGGTGCGGTTACTTCCAAATCTGCATTATTTCTATAGGAGGAGTTGCGGGGTGGTTTGGCACACCATTTGGAGAGATGATTTTCAATTGAAGGGGATCACCTTTCACTTTAGGATCTATTGGAGAGGATATTCTATTGATCATATTAGATTAGCCACACTTTCTAGATTTGTATTTTTCAATAGATGCAGTCTTAGATCTCATATATACAACTTGTACTTGGTGTTTTGTTGAAAACCCTTGAGGGGTTCTTTTAGAGAAACTTGTATAGTGCTCAAATCTGATATAGATCTATCTTTTGAGGCACATATCCACCATAGATCTGATGTATAATCATTTGTTGTAGCAGAGCTAATAAAATAATGATGTAAGGGTCTTCTAACTTTTCTATATAGTTGCAACACCTCGTACTAAGGGATTTTGTCCATTGGAGGCTTGTATTTCCTGTTATGCATCTTATGGCCCATTTCTTATGTATATTTTGTTGTTGTAATAACATATGGAAGGTCTCCATATTGGCCTATTTATTTTAAATGATGATCTGCAATATTGTTCCAACATTTTGCACTATATTTCTTATGTATATTTTGTTGTTGTAATAACATATGGAAGGTCTCCATATTGGCCTATTTCTTTTAAATGATGATCTGCAATATTGATCCCGATGTCGAGATGATGGAACCTTCGGCCACTATCCTCTATCTGTCATCATCCATGAAATCCATGGTGGAAGACTCCTCTAGGACATCCCCTTCTATTTCAACTAAACCTCCTTCGGCGATCACCCTGGCCTGAACATCGGTAGATGTTTCATCTAATAACTCTTCGTCTACCCTCCATAGCGATAAGTATGTGAACCATATCTCTCATGATGATGTGTGAGGTAGCCCCGTCGCGTCATGTGTTATTTCTTCTGCCAATCCCCCCATCTTTCATTATGATGAAGACATTATGGAAGCAATGAACACCGCAGACTTTCCGTGGGATGATATGCACCACCATGCATACTTCCTTTCGCAGTAGTCCCATGACCAGTATGATGTGGAGTCTAAATACTTCATCTCCAATGAGATCGATTGGTTTAGAACACCCATTCCTGTACCCGATGCTTTCTGTTGGAGTCCCGTGATTTGGCAGATTGGTAAACCAAATGACAGGGTAACATCAGACCAATCTTTGGAGCCCTAGGACCTAGCCTTCCTGGACTCAGAGAGGGCTCTCTCTATTTATGCAAAGGATGTAAACTTGTTTGCTTCTGTATATTTGATTTTAGACTAGTTGTTAAGTATGTTTTGGTTTGTTTTGGGTTTTTTTGAGGGGAACTGATCAAAAGGACAAATAGATATGGAGTTCTTCAAATCAACTGGGCTATGGGGTCAGATAAGGTCAAAATTTTCTTAATGATGGACAAAGTATTACTGCAGGGCCGATTTAGTCGAGGTAAATGGATACTTTGGGTGAAAGTGAAATGAGATAGACATTAAGTTTGTGAAAGACAAAGATATTTTAAGCATAAATAGTTAAATAGCAAGCATTCATGAGTTAGGGATGACCATTAATCTCTATGAACGAAACTCAAACTGATAGATGCAAAAATAAAACAATCCAGTGATACATAGAAGTATAAGACCCTCTAACTTTGGGAAAATCACCTTCAGACTTTTGGGAAAACAAATAATATTAACAAACAACTCAATCTATAAAGAGGAAACTCCTAAACATCATATCTTGAGCTATCGGGAACTTTGAAATAAGACTGCAAAGCATGGACAAAGGGCAAGATTGAAACAAGACCTCATTGACTTAACTAAAACAACCAATAATTCAGAGAGAGATTTCAGAAATGGAGTTTTGATTAGCTATGAGTAAGCAGGGCATATCGTGAATCATACTAGACAACATACATAATAACCATTAATGAAACAAGTAACAAGTTCTTAGTGAACCAAAGAGAAATTAAGAATTCTTTGACATGACCAAGAAATATGAAAACATTTAAGCTACAATGAATCAGGAAATTTGAGGTGCCTCCATGGGCATATCTCAAACTTATTTTTTACTGAACTACAGTAAGAAAAAAGCATGAAAACATGTATGAAAACCTAAGAAAACATAACAAATAAGGAACACAATACCATTCACCAAGCCATGGAATCCTACACACAATGCTCCTCCACCATCAAGCCAAGCAAGAGATCATCCACTTCATAAAACAAATATTTCTTCAAAGCTCATAGTGCTATGTATTTCTCTCTATAACTCAAGTTCTCCCTCTTGTTACAATGAATCCTCTTGGATTATATAGGCCATAGAGGAGGAAACCCACCTAGAGCAACTAGAAGGCCATTGGCCAAAAACAAATATCATATTTTGTCCTTGAGGATTTGCAAAGCCCAAGGCACAAATATCTTCTAATATTATCTTAACCAGCTAAAAATGGAAAGAAAAATGTCTTTTTACTACTAACATGAGTTAAAAATAGATTAACGCACATTAGGAGGACCACCTTCAGAAAACTATTTTTTTAGCAAAAATTCTACAGGAGCATAGCACCAGAAGAAAGCATGTTTTGCAGAGAACTTTTGAGGGACTTCTCGATGTCGAAACAAGGACTGTGATGGCTCGTTGGAAAGCCCTAGATGTCTACTTTCTGGAACTACTTGAGTTTTTTCAAACTGGTGCTGGAAAGTTAGTCAAAATTTGAGATGAGTTAAAAAACCCAGGAGCATAGCGTCTGCTGATATTTGAGGCAGAAAGGTAAAAATTGACTGTTTTTTGCCCTTTTGAGGGATCAAAACATCTTTTTTTGATCTGAAAATTTTCTGAGTAGATTCCCTCAAATTTAATCCATCCAAAAATATAACTTTCATCAGCTGAGGATGCTCCAAGAAAAAATGGCACCACCCATGAAATTGTGCAATTAGGCCTAAAAATCACAAAAAACAAAATCATGTCAAAAACTGCTCAATTTTGGTGAGAAGACCCCTTAAGGGTTTCTAGAAACATGCAAAGAAGCCTGAGCCAAGATTCTGAACCGATATATGCTTTTTCCTCTTTTTTCCACCGGGCGCCTCCTTTGGGCAGTTTTGAGCTTGGCTTGGGCAATTCGCCTCTACTCCTGAGCGCTCTAGTGACATTACTAGTCACAACTTGAATGGTTTTCTTCTTTGTAGACTTCGTGATTTTAGGCTTTGCCACCTTTGAGGAAAAATCCATGGCCCCTTGCCTAGGAGAGGTAGCAAGCACATGTCTTTGAGGGATATTTTCATGCTCACTGTGTTTGTCTTCTTCATGTAGATTGCCACCTTCACCCTTATCACTGTTTTCCTTATTGTTGTGGTGCTTTTCCTCTTGAGGGCTATCCCTTTCATTATTACTGTTTTGGTATTTTTCATGTAGGCTGCTACCAACTTCACTGTTCTTGTCATGACTGTCTTTTTCACATTTACTGTCACTGTTTTTCTTATCCTTCTATGAACTATCTTTACCATCATCAATTTGTTCACCTTCTTTATGAAGACTGCCCTTATCTTCATTGTCACTGTTTTCATCTTTTTCTTGGTTGTTAGCTTTACTATCACCCTCTGTTCTTTCATTGTCTTCATTGCTTCTCTGTAGGTTGTCTTTTTCACCATTTTGATTTTGTTGTAGGTTGTATTCATCAGGACTGCCTTCATCTGCTTTTTGCATGTTGCCACTATCTTCATTGTTTTCCTCACTTTTCCCTTGAGGACTGTCTCCTCCTTCATCTATTATTTTTCCATCCTTTTGTGAATTTCCTTGACCATCATCAGTGTGTTTACCTTCTTCATGAGGACTGCTTTGTTCTTTGTCATCATTACCTCCTTCTTTGCTTTCACTACACTCTTCTTTTTCACTATCAACTATGGGTAATGCTTGTTTTAACCATTTTTCTTCAATATAGGGGATCTTAGTTGCCTTTGACACTGCTTTAGGAGTAAGCACAAAGTCTAGACCTGCAATGTGAACCTGTTCTCCTTGCAGCCTCAGGGAAAACAACTATTGTGATATCCACCTTTGTTGGCTTTCCTTAGAGGCATGTTTGCTTTAGGTTTCCTTCACTCTTGAACATGTCTTAGCTGCTTTTGGAGATGACTTCTCTCTGCAAAAAATTGATTTTTTAGCAAGTTTGAGGGTTGTTGCAAACCCTAGCACTATTCTGTGGGCGCCCGGGAGGCAGCGCAATGCGTTCAGGCTGGGTGCCCGGCGCTTGAACAGGTGCGTCGCGAGCAGCGACAGGCACATCGCGCCCAGTGCAAAGGCCTTAAGAAATTACCTACAGGCGCGCCACGATATTCTTCAGGCACGTCGCGTGCTCAGTAAATTTGCCAAGGAATTAAAAACTTGTTTTCTCCTCCTACTAAAAGCTCCAAAAACATAGTGGAAAGTAAAAGAGCTCGAGTGAGGCCTTTTATGTCTTAGAGAGGGTTTGAAAAGTGCCATTTTCCCTCCCTTTTTGACAATTTGAAAAAATCTCCTTTAAAACATTTTATTTGTGTTGAAAATTCATTTTTTCTTTTGAACCACCTTGTCTTTGAAACCTCTGTTTGTCATGAAAGATGTTTTTTGGAAACACCATCCGGGCGCTCTGTGTATACCTTAGGCTTCTATTTCTTACAATTGTTTAAGGACCTGTCACTTTTTTTTTTTTTGCAAATGAAGAATGCCTGTAAACAAATTAATTGTGTAACTTCCCTTCTTTATCAGTTGCAAACTTTCCCTTAAACAGAACTTTGCCTAACTTTGTTTATCAATTGAAGAAGGTTTTCCTCAAAACCTTTAGCCCTGCAATTTTCATCTGATGGAGGCATCAAGTACAAACTGTATGTTATCTTTGTTTATTATTTTCAAAAGAGTTTAGTTTATGTAAAACATAACTCTTGGTGCTTGCCCTCTGCTCATTTTTTGGAGGAGGTGATTCTGATAAACTGTAATGTTTGTCCCTTGTGTAGTGATTTGAAAGAGGCTTCTTGACAACTGGTGCTCTTTGCTTCCTTCTTTTTGATTGGAGGAGGCACTGTAAACCCAAAGCTTCTCTCATCTCTGACACATCATTTAGATATTGTATTTTGAACAAGTTGTCTTTATGAGCTATGTCTTTTGCTTAGATATTTAGGGGAACATGTCACAAAACTGTTTTTAGCCTTGGTTTATCATTGAGTGAAGTCTTCCAAACGCACTATCTCTCAAATATGTCTATTACTGACAACTTTTCCCAATCACGGCATTAACACTTGATGATTTTTCAACCCTATACTTGTTATGAAGGGGGTTACGCAACTGTAACCATTTAGGTCACTCAAAACCACTGATGAGCCCTCTGCTTATGATGAAGGAGGCCTTCAAACTATGAAACTTCATTCATCTCAACATTGTGCCCTCTATCTGTTTGTTTGAAAAATACAAATAGAAGACAAAAGTGAATCTTTGGAAGTTATTATTGATGAAATCATTTGAACATAATTCCCTCTTGCTTTATGAGGCCCTGTTTGTAATGTATATCCCTTTTGTATAACATCACTGTGAAATCTAGACCAAAAGAAATGTGATTTGTTCATGATAAGTGCTCCTTGTGTGTATTTCTGAAATGACTCCTTACTCCTTACTGTGCTTTCATAAGGTGTATTGAATTTTCCTTTGACTGGTTTTCAAAGTCCAGGTTTAAGGTAAAACATAAGCAGTTGTCCTCTTATGCCTTCATGATGATGCCTAATTGTTGTAGACTTATTTCTGTCAAGACTGTCTCTCTTGCCTAAAAAGAGTGATTTGCAGGGCTAGGTCACCTTTTGGAGAGATTATGCAGCAATACCTTTGGAGTTAATCATGGAGCACTGATGATAAGAATTACTTAGTCCTTTGTATTCATTTGTCTTGATGAATGACCACTGTCTTCAGGCACCTTTGGATTTGAAACCATGTATGTTTGCTTTCCTTCATTTTCTACATCTCACCTACTTCATGATGGCAAACTGCCACAACATAAGAATCTTGTTTGAATTTGCTCTCTTGCTCTCATTTTTCATACTGTTATCACTGAATACACCCCTGCAGAGATGCATTTGACAGATGATCTTTGATTTCTGGAGAGCTTTGTAGTGTTTCATGAAATCATGCTTGAACTTATCACTTTCCTTCATTCATGAAACTTTAGAATCCTGCTCTTTTCTTGGAATGAATATTTTTGAGCTTTGTTGTAATGAAACCAAGTAACCATTCAGTGGTGTATGACCTAAGGGTAGACCAGGGTGTTGTTTTGTAGGATGGGAAGAAAATGATGGCTGACTGATGCTGAAAACAGGGTTTTTGGTTTAAGACAGATTTTTCCAGGAATTTTCCCTAAACACCACCACCTAGACCTGCAGATTTTGTCATAGATTTTGAATAGTTTCTTAAGCATGAGTAGACTATCATATGACAAAATGATCAGTGAGAAAGGGGTAGACACTTTGTCGAATGTTGGACAGTGAGTTATATGAAAACAGGGGACTTTGATAGCATAAAAACAAAGCTTATGATAGTTATAGACAGGGAGGGTTTTGCTAAATTGTGATAGGACTTGAAAACTGAAGACCATTCCCATCACAGGTTGAAAGGGAGGGGTAAGAAGACAAAAATTTGTTTGAGGTGTTTTCTATATGACAAATTGACAGATTGAGATTAGCTTCTAGAAAACTCAGCGAAGGAATCTAGTCATCAAAACATGCAAAAAATAATGATGACTAACAGTGGCTCCATTTGGGGAGAGTAGCTCCTTTTCGGGAGGTGTCCAGAATTGAAGATCTCTAGCTTGTGAAGACCAGTGCCTTATCCATTGGCGCAAATTTCTCTCTTTCTTGATGCTATTTCTAAAAATGATGCTTTTCTGAAAAATTTACAGCATGATTAGCATCAATGTCATCTCTACCTACCCAGCTATTATTTCCTAGCATTTTTTCTTCTTTAAGTGCATTTGGACTAGCAACCCTTTGACATGATATTTTTGAAAAAAGAAAAACTATCTAATTATACACTTATATCCTCCGGGAGTTCAGATTAAACTGATGAACTCCTTTTATTCTCTACCTACGCTAGATCGACTGTCAATATTAAGTTGTTTGGTAGGATTTCATTCACTAATCTAAAACATGAAATTGAAAAATGACCAAATCAAGATTAGACGGTCTGATTTGTCATGTGATTTTGGCATAAAAGACAAGCTGCACACAAATATTATTTTCGCACAAAATGAGATTTAGAAAAATCAAGGCTAAGATACATAGTTTGTTTTTCATCCCTGCTTTCCTCTTTGGTTCTGTTTTGAGCGTGTGGAACCAGTATCTTTTCCTAATCTACTTTTATTGATAATTCAAGCTTACACAATTTGACTATCACTTTCTTTCACTAACTTATCAGCAATCAATTTAAAACATGTCCAGTTATGATTAGGCTAGATAACTGAACAAGACATATTTTGAGCACTTAGTAGTGGTATTTAGACTTGCTCACTTTCAACATGACTATTTTTTGAACATGGGGCTTTTCTGTTGTTTTTAAAACGGCCCTCCTTTTCTACTTTTCTACTATTTTTGTATTTTCTGTTTTTTACTTTTTCTTCAAACAATCTAGAACTGAAAAGATGCTCACAAGGCTGAGCTTATTTTTCACACCTATCTATCCTAATATAACTTTACACATGATGTACATTCATTAGGTGAACTCTTTTTTCCAGTATAGCCAATCACGTAAGTGACTAGATGATTCTTTTTGTTCCACTTCTTAGGTATGCTGGCAGGCCACTCCCACTTTGTCTTCTTCTGAACAGTAGTGCCCCAAATTTTCTTTAAGCTCTGCCACAAACTGTTCTTAGCATTTTTTACTCCCTCTTTAAAGGTCTCTAAGGAAAAAGCAAAGGGGTCTTCGAATAATAATTAGCCTAGAGGATTTGAGAAATAGACCTCATTTAGGATTACTCCCTCCTTTACTTGACTAACCTTGGGATTCTTTTGAGAAAGAATCTCTTCTCCCTCTTTATGATTATCTGATTTGGCAGCTTCAGAATGAAATGTTATGCTACCTTCAAGCAATACTGGTATGCCCTGATTGAGTGAGATGATTATTGTTTGTGAGCCATTGTTCTGATGAGTAGGACCATTCTTTGGCACCAGGTCTTCTTGAGAAGATATTCTAGTATCAGCATCAATATGTTTTGTACTTTCAGTATGAGAAAATGCATTAGTAAATAAGTCAGCAGTAGAACACATATACATATCTTCTTTACAAAAAAATTTGGATGTTGGTTGTATGCTTAGGATTTCATTGCTTTCTTCTTTTGTTAAAAGGGGTGGTGTCTTTCTCTTTCTCTGGATGGAACTATGATGTTTCTCTTCCTTTTGTGACTGTTCACAAGGATGAATGTCTTCTTGAGGAGGTATTACAACCTCAACAACAATTTGTTCCATTGTTTCTTTATGAGCAATTTCTTTAGTAGGTAAGGTAGGAATGGTACAAATAGGAATTTTTTCCTTATATAAAGGTTTAGAGGTTGGTTTTACTCTCAACATCTAATCTGTCTCTTCTTTAGCTAAAGGAGGAGGCATTTTCTGTTTCCTTTTGGATTGGGCAGCAATTTTTTTCCTTCTCTAGAGAAGATTGATTATGAGGTTGGATATCTTCTTGAGCCTCATCTAGTAGAGGTGATGAATCATCACTTGTGTCTTCAGAGAGAGCCTGTGAGTTTTCTCCTACTTCTTGATGGATTTTATCTTCAATCCACTCTTCTTGGCTGTCATGATAGTTATTTTGAGTATGAAATTTATGAATTTCCTCTAGTAGGTCTTCAGGATGCCAATTTCCTAAATCTTCATCAATTTTCACAAGGTATTGAATGAGGTCTTCAGATTTTTCACAGCAATTTTCAGCTAATGACAGAGATGGACAATATTTTTTATAGTGTTCATAGAATACCTTGTGGAAATCCTTCAAAGAAAACAAGGTGCCAGGGTCTAGGCCTTCATACCATTCTCTTGCCTTTCCTTCTAATGTCCCCATGAACATTTTCATGAGGCAGTCCTCATGCCATTCAACCTTTAACCTCCATACATGTATATGAAATTTGATGAGATGTAAAAGGGGTCATCAAATTTTTCATTTTGAAATATAGGCAAGTTTTTTATCCAATTTATTTGAGGCATTTTGTGTGGGAATTCAGGGATATGATTTCTATTCATTGGAGCATATCTCTTTTGTATCCATGGATCCATGTTTGTAAATAAGAAAGGGTCACTGAATCTTTTCAACCAATTTAGAGTTCTCTTCCAGTGGAGTTTTTTGGTCTAATAAGGCTTGTGGAGTCGCCAGGTGGAATATTTGAACTTTGTTGTCCACCATCAGCATGATTGGGATTTCTCAATGCATTCCTAGCAGATTTTATAAGTACTAGTGGAGTAATAGGCCTATTGGAGGCTATTGGAATCACCAGGTGGATTTTTTTAGTTGTTTTGAGGGTATATGTGTATGGTTCACCACCAATACTAACAAAAAACCAATCTAAGGATGTTTTGGGGTTTTTTTGAGTTTCTATATGCAGCCTAGTTTATAAGTGTCCTAAACCTAGTTCATCACCTAGATAAGGTGGTGAAACAATAAGAGTTTACTCTAAATGATTTTATAGGCTGTTTGTCTGATTTTAATTTTGAAGGACTAATGAGTCTACAAGAGTTTGCTAGACTGTTATGCACTCAGTATGTCCCACCGTGATCGTCATTATGTTGGAGTCCCGTGATTTGGCAGATTTGTAAACCAAATGACAGGGTAACATCAGACCAAGCTTTGGAGCCATAGGACCTAGCCTTCCTGGACTCAGAGAGGGCTCTCTCTATTTATGCAAAGGATGTAAACTTGTTTGCTTCTATATATTTGATTTTAGGCTAGTTGTTAAGTATGTTTTGGTTTTTTTTGGGTTTTTTTTAGGGGAACTGATTAAAAGGACAAATAGATATGGAGTTCGTCAAATCAATTAGGCTATGGGGTCAGATAAGGTCAAGATTGTCTTAATAATGGACAAGGTATTACTGCAGGGCCGATTTAGTCGAGGTAAATGGATTCTTTAGGTGAAAGTGAAATGAGATGGACATTAAGTTTGTGAAAGACAAAGATATTTTAAGCATAAATAGTTAAACAGCAAGCATTCATGAGTTAGGGTTGACCATTAATCTCTATGAACGAAACTCAAACTGATAGATGCAGAAAATAAACAATCCAATGATACATAGAAGTATATGACCCTCTAACTTTGGGAAAATCACCTTCAGACTTTTGGGAAAACAAATAAGATTAAAAAACAACTCAATCTTTAAAGAGGGAACTCCTAAACATCATATCTTGAGCTATCGGGAACTTTGAAATAAGACTGCAAAGCATGGACAAAGGGCAAGATCAAAACAAGACCTCTTTGACTTAACTAAAACAACCAATAATTCAGAGAGAGATTTCAGAAATGGAGTTTTGATTAGCTATGAGTAAGCAGGGCATGCAGTGAATCATACTAGACAGCATACATAATAACCATTAATGAAACAAGTAACAAGTTCTTAGTGAACCAAAGAGCAATTAAGAATTCTTTAACATGACCAAGAAATATGAAAACATTTAAGCTGCAATGAATCAGGAAATTTGAGGTGCCTCCATGGGCATATCTCAAACTTATTCTTTACTGAACTATAGCAAGCAAAAAGCATGAAAACATGTATGAAAAACTAAGAAAACATAACAAATAAGGAACACAATACCATTCACCAAGCCATGGAATCCTACACACAATTCTCCTCTGCCATCAAGTCAAGCAAGAGATCATCCACTTCGTAAAAAAAGTATTTCTTCAAAGCTCATAGTGCTATGTATTGCTCTCTATAACTCAAGTTCTCTCTCTTGTTACAATGAATCCTCTTGGATTATATAGGCCATAGAGGAGGAAACCCACCTAGAGCAACTAGAAGGCCATTGGCCAAAAACAAATATCTTATTTTGTCCTTGAGGCTTTACAAGGCACAAGGCACAAAATATCTTCTAATATTATCTTAAACAGCTAAAAATGGCAAGAAAAATGCCCTTTTACTACTAACATGAGTTAAAAATAGATTAACGCACATTGGGATGACCACCTTCAGAAAACTATTTTTTTAGCAAAAATGCTACAGGAGCATAGCACTAAAAGAAAGCCTATTTTGCAAAGAACTTTTGAGGGACTTCCCGATGTCGAAGTGAGGCCGGTGATGGTTTGTTGGAAAGCTCTGGATGTCTACTTTCTGGAACTACTTGAGTTTTTCCAAATTGATGCTGGAAAGTCAGTCAAAAATTGATATGAGTGAAAAAACCCAGGAGCACAGTGTCTGCTGATATTTGAGCTAGAAAGGTAAAAATTGACTGTTTTTTGCCCTTTTTAGGGATCAAAACATCTTCTTTTGATCTGAAAATTTCTGAGTAGATTCCCTCAAATTTAATGCATTCAAAAATATAACTTTTATCAACTGAGGATGCTCCAAGCAAAAATGGCAGCGCCCATAAAATTGTGCAATTAGGCCTAAAAATCACAAAAAACAAAATCATGTCAAAAACTATTCAATTTTGGTGAGAAAACCCCTTAAGGGTTTCTAGAAACACGCAAGGAAGCCTGAGCCAAGGTTTCGAGCCGATATATATTTTTTCCTCTTTTTTCCACCGGGCACCTCTTTTGGGCAATTTTGAGCTTGGCTTGGGCAATTCACCTCTACTCCTGAGTGCTCTAGTGACATTACTAGTCAATCCTTGAATGGTTTTCGCCTGTGTAGACTTGGTGATTTTAGGCTTTGCCACCTTTGAGGAAAGAGTCATGGCCCCTTGTCTAGGAGAGGCAGCAAGCACATGTCTTTGAGGGCTATTTTCATGCTCACTGTGTTTGTCTTCTTCATGTAGATTGCCACCTTCACCCTTATCATTGTTTTCCTTACTGTTGTGGTGCTTTTCCTCTTGAGGGCTATCCCTTTCATAATTATTGTTTTGGTTATTTTCATGTAGGCTGCTACCAACTTCATTGTTCTTGTCATGATTGTCTTTTTCACATTTACTGTCACTGCTTTTCTCATCTTTCTGTGAGCTATCTTTACCATCATCAGTTTGTTCACCTTCTTTATGAAGACTGCCCTTATCTTCATTGTCACTATTTTCATCTTGTTCTTGATTGTTAGCTTTACTATCACCCTTTGTTCTTTCACTGTCTTCATTGCTTCTCTGTAGGCTGTCTTTTTCACTATTTTGAGTTTTTTGTGGGTTGTATTCATCAGGACTGCCTTCATCTGTTTTTTGCATGTTGCCACTATCTTCATTGTTTTTCTCACTTTTCCCTTGAGGATTGTCTTCTCCTTCATCTGTGCTTTTGCCATCCTTTTGTGAATTGCCTTGACCATCATCAGTGTGTTTACCTAATTCATGAGGACTGCTTTGTTCTTTGTCATCATTACCTCCTTCTTTGCTTTCACTGCACTCTTCCTTTTCACTATCAACTATGGGCGATGCTTGTTTTAACCATTTTTCTTCAATATAGGGAATCTTAGTTGCCTTTGACACTGCTTTAGGAGTAAGCACAAAGTCTAGACCTGCAATGTGAACCTGTTCTCCTTGCAACCTCAAGGCAAACAACTATTGTGATATCCACCTTTGTTTGATTTCCTTGGAGGCATGTTTGCTTTAGGTTTCCTTCACTCTTGAACATGTCTTAGCTGCTTTTGGAGATGACTTCTCTATGCAAAAATTTGATTTTTTAGCAATTTTTAGGGTTGTTGCAAACCCTGGCACTATTCTGTGGGCGCCCAGGAGGCAGTGCAACGCGTTCAGGCTGGGCGTCGAGCGCTTGCGACAGGCGCGTCGTGCCCAGTGCAAAGGCCTTAAGAAATTACCTACAGGCGTGCCGCGATATTCTTCAGGCGCGTCGCGTGCTCAGTAAAGCTGCCAAGGCGTTAAAAACTTGTTTTCTCCTCCTACTAAAAGCTCCAAAAACATAGTGGAAAGTAAAAGAGCTCGGGTGAGGCCTTTTATGTCTTAGAGAGGGTTTGAAAAGTGCCCTTTTCCCTCCCTTTTTTCCAATTTTAAAAAATCTCCTTTAAAACATTTTATTTGTGTTGAAAATTCATTTTTTCTTTTGAACTAGCTTGTCTTTGAAACCTCTGTTTGTCATGAAAGAGGTTTTTTAGAAACACCATCTGGGCGCTCTGTGTATACCTTAGGCTTCTATTTCTTACAATTGTTTAAGGACCTATCACTTTTTTTTTTGCAAATGAAGAATGCCTATAAACAAATTAACTGTGTAACTTCCCTTCTTTATCAGTTGCAAACTTTCCCTTAAAAAGAACTTTGCCTAACTTTGTTTATCAATTGAAGAAGGTTTTCCTCAAAACCTTTAGCCCTGTAATTTTCATCTGATGGAGGCATCAAGTACAAACTGCCTGTTATCTTTGTTTATTATTTTCAAAAGAGTTTAGTTTATGTAAAACATAACTCTTGGTGCTTGCCCTCTGCTCATCTTTTGGAGGAGGTGATTTTGATAAAATGTAATGTTTGTCCCCTGTGTAGTGATTTGAAAGAGGCTTCTTGACAACTGGTGCTCTTTGCTTCCTTCTTTTTGATTGGAGGAGGCACTGTAAACCCAAAGCTTCTCTCATCTCTGACACATCATTTAGAGATTGTATTTTGAACAAGTTGTCTTTATGAGCTATGTCTTTTGCTTAGATATTTAGGGGAACATGTCACAAAACTATTTTTAGCCTTAGTTTATCATTGAGTGAACTCTTTCAAACGCACTATCTCTCAAATCTGTCTATTACTGACAACTTTTCCCAATCACGGCATTAACACTTGATGATTTTTCAACCCTCTGCTTGTTATGAAGGGGGTTATGCAACTGTAACCATTTAGGTCACTCAAAACCACTGATGAGCCCTCTGCTTATGATGAAGGAGGCCTTCAAACTATGAAACTTCATTCATCTCTACACTGTGCCCTCTATCAGTTTGTTTGAAAAATACAAATAGAAGAAAAAAGTGAATCTTTGGCATTTATTATTGATGAAATCATTTGAACATAATGCCCTCTTACTTTATGAGGCCCTGTTTGTAATGTATATCCCTTTTGTATAACATCACTGTGAAATCTCTACCAAAAGCAATGTGATTTGTTCATGATAAGTGCTCCTTGTGTGTATTTCTGAAATGACTCCTTACTCCTTATTGTGCTTTCATAAGGTGTATTGAATTTTCCTTTAACTGATTTTCAATGTCTAGGTTCAAGGTAAAACATAAGAAGCAGTTGTCCTCTTATGCCTTCATGATGATGCCTAATTGTTGTAGACTTATTTCTGTCAAGACTGTCTCTCTTGCCTAAAATGAGTGATTTGCAGGGCTAGGTCACCTTTTGGAGAGATTATGCAACAATACCTTTGGAGTTAATCATGGAGCGCTGATGATAAGCATTACTTATTCCTTTGTATTCATTTGTCTTGATGAATGACCACTGTCTTCAGGCACCCTTGGATTTGAAACCATGTATGTTTGCTTTCCTTCATTTTCTGCATGTCACCTGCTTCATGATGGAAAACTGCCACAACATGAGAATCTTGTTTGAATTTTCTCTCTTGCTCTCATTTTTCATACTGTTATCACTGAATACACCCCTGCAGAGATGCATTTGACAGATGATCTTTGATTTCTGGAGAGCTTTGTAGTGTGTCATGAAATCATGCTTGAACTAATCACTTTCCTTCATTCATGAAACTTTAGAATCCTGCTCTTTTCCTGGAATGAATATTTCTGATATTTGTTGAAAAGAAACCAAGTAACCATTCAGTGGTGTATGACCTAAGGGTAGACCAAGGTTTTGTTTTGCAGGATGGGAAGAAAATGATGGCTGACTGATGTTGAAAACAGGGTTTTTGGTTTAAGACAGTTTTGTCCAGGAATTTTCCCTAAACACCACCACCTAGACCTACAGATTTTGTCATAGATTCTGAATAGTTTCTTAGGCATGAGTAGGCTATCATATGACAAAATGATCAGTGAGAAAGGGGTAGACACTTTGTCTAATGTTGGACAATGATTTATATGAAAACAGGGGACTTTGATAGCATCAAAACAAAGCTTATGACAGCTATAGACAGGGAAGGTTTTTTTGAATTGTGATAGGAGTTGAAAACTAAAGACCATTCCCATCACAGGTTGAAAGGGAGGGGTAGGAAGACAAAAAAAAATTTGAGGCGTTTTCTAGATGACAAATTGACAAATTGAGATTAGCTTCTAGAAAACTCAGCCAAGGAATCTAGTCATCAAAATATGCAAAAAATATTGATGACTAACACTTTCGAAGAAGGAAATATGACCAATATCTCTCCTACCATTAAAATTAACATTTCCGATAAACCAGGGGTGGAATAAAACATTACCTTGGGGGCACGTTGCACCCCGGAAGAAATTGAGGCTTACACCAAGCTATTCAAGAAATTCTGTGATGTTTTCGCATGGTCCTATTCAGATATGCCTAGACTTGATCCCACCATTGTTGAACACCATATCGATACATGGGCCGATGCCAACCCTGTCCGTCAAAATTTGAGACCCATTAATCCTTCCTGACGAGAGGCTATCAAGGCCGAAATCGACAATCTCAAGCAGGTTGGTTTTATCTATCCCATTGAATACACCACTTCGGTTTCTAACCCGGTTCCCGTTCTCAAGAAACAAGGCACCATCCGTGTTTGCACTGAATTTCGCAACCTAAAAAAATCTTGTCCCAAAGAAAGCTTCTCCAGACCATTCATTGACCATATCATAGACGAGTGTTCAGGGCATGAGGTTCTATCCTTTATGGATGGTTTCTCTGAATACAACCAAATAGTTATCTGTCATGCTGATCAGTTAAAGACAGCATTCATTAGTCCGTGGGGAAATTTTTCTTATAGGGTCATGCCATTCAGCCTAAATAATTCTGGAGCCACCTTCCAGGGGGCCAAGTCATATTGTTTCCATGATTTGGCTCATATTATCCTTGCCTACCTTGACGACATTACTGCTCGTTCTAGGCATCGCGTGAAACACCTTCGAAATTTGCGTACTGGAGGTCACAAGTATAATATCTGTATCAACCAACTGAAGTGTGTCTTTTGCGTTCCTTCCAGTCGTATTTTGGGCTTCATTGTGTACAAATATTGTATAACGCTTGATCCCCTCAAATTTCAAGCCATTCTTGATCTTCACATTCCTCGTACCTTGCACCAGTTGCAAAGCCTCCAAGGTAAAGCTAACTTCCTTCGTCGGTTCGTCCATGACTATGCCACCACCGCGCATGGGTTTCTAAGCCTCCTTCGATCTAACATTCCATTTTTTTGGGATGACTACGCTCAACAGTCTTTTGAAGTCCTGAAACATGCTCTCACTTCTGCTTCCTTGATTATTCCTCCTAACTTTGAGAGGGATTTCATCCTATACATCTTAGCTTCCACCAATTTGATCATTGGGGTCCTTATCTAGGAAGATGACACTGGAAACGAACATGTTATCTATTATGTGAGTAAGAACCTTGTGGTTCCCCTGCGTCCTACTCGCATGAAGACAAGTTGGCACTAGTCGTCGTGTTCTCGGTCCAGAAACTTTGTCACTATATCCTTACGTGTTCCACCAAGGTCGTGACCAATTCCAACCCTATGGCTTTCCTATTCAGTAGATGGATCATCAATGGGAAGTACACCCATTGGATCGTTATCCTTCAATAATTTGATCTTGATTTTGTCACACCCAGGAGTAAGAAAGGTTTAGCCCTTGCTGAACTCATTTCTGAATTTCCTACTGGTACGCAAGATCCACTGGTTAATGATGATCTACCCAATGAGCACTTGTTCGCCATTACTTCGGATGACCCTTGGTATTGCGACTTCCTTATCTACCTGCAAACCCAAAATTTATCTTCCCATATTGATCATGATGTTCAACAACGTATCCAAAACCAAGCCCCCCATTATCTTGTCATTGGTGACGACCTCTATCATCGCGGTGTTGATTTTGTCCTCCATCGTTGTCTCACACACGCTGAAGCTGAGAAAGTCCTTAATTCCTGCCATAGCGGTGTTTGTGGTGGCCACCTTTCTAGTTTGGCTACTGCCCAGAAAATCATGTGCATTGGGTATTTCTAGCCTTCTCTCTTCGGTGATTGCATTGAAGTAGTCAAACATTGTTCCAATTGCCAGCTTTTTGCCCCAAAGGTGCAAGCTCCTCCTGCTCCCCTCCATCATGTCATCTCATTCGGTCCCTTCTGTAAGTGGGCCATTGACTTTATGGAGTGTCAACCTCCATCTACTAGTAACCACAAGTATATCATTGTGAAGGTTGACTATTTCACCAAATGGGTTGAGGCCATGCCAACGTTCAATAACACGGCAGCTATTGTGGCCCTCTTTTTATTTAACCATGTTATCGCTCAATTCGGGGTTCTGAAACAATTGGTCTCTAACCATAGCCAACATTTCGAAGATGAGATATGGCGTGAGCTATCCTCTATGTCGGGCTTTGAGCACCAATATTCATCGTCCTATTATCCCCAAGGTAACGGTCAAGTTGAAGCGGTCAATAAAATCCTTAAAAGTATGCTTCAACAAACGGTGAACAAGCACAAAACCAACTGGCACCTTATGTTCTTCCCTGCTTTGTGGACCTATATAAATTCTATTAAAACCGTCATCGGGTTTACTCCTTTCCACCTTATTTTTGGCGAGGAGACAGTCTTACCGATCGAGTGTGAAATCCCCTCCCTTCACCTAGTCGTCAAACTTCTCCCTCACACCCAACCTTTAGAACAAATACTTATCATGCTTGAGCATGCTTCCAAAGACCATTGTGTTGCATTGAAAACCATCGAAGTGGCCGAGAAGCGCACCAAGGGTCAATATGACCGAAAATTCCACCCTCGTACCTTTCACGAAGGAGATCTTGTTCCAATATATGACCAAGCTCACAATGTCCTTGGTCATGGGAAGTTCGACTCATTATGGATATCACCTTACATCATTATTAATGACTTGGGCAAGGGGGCATACCTTCTCGAGGATTTTGAGGGCCAACTCCTTCCTAACCCTCGCGATGCACTCTACCTTAAAAGATTTTACCCATAGCATCTCCCATTGAGATGTGTGTTTTATTTCTATCATGCATTTAGGTAGCTTGCATTTTTCATCATCTCATTTGTTTTCTTGTGGCACCTTTCGGATGGATCCATCATCCACACAGTGTATCAACTATGTTGACAGTGCAAGTCGCTTCTCCTGAAATCTAGCCTCAGCAATATGTGCCATTTTTACCCAACATTCATTAGTCCTCTCCGATGGCGTATGCATTGGATCTACCACTAATAATCAAGTCAAATATGATGACGTGATAGGTTTGTTAGTCGATGCCCTTGATCATCAGATCCTTCATCTTCATGTTCGTCTAGATTCCTTGATGCTTGTCGTGCAATTGAATGGTGTGTATCGTATGAATAACCATGTCCTTTTTAGAAGATATTTACGAGTGAATTTATTAGTGCGTGAAATTGAAACCATTACATTTAGCCATGTACCTAGAGCCCATAATCACTATGTAGATAGCATTTCAAAAAATATTCTAGATTGGCACTTATCACATGCATTTAACACAGACAATAATCATAAACAAATGGTGAACCATATAATCGTCATATATAAAAAGATGCATATCCATAATATGTGTCCACAAAATCATAAATGTTTTGGAGTCCTCTACTCTAATACATCTGACATGCCCATAGAATCTTACAAAAAATCAAAACTGGGGGCACCACATGCCCCTACATCTAATCATTATCTGGAGGGTCTCGAGCCAATGGCTCGGCTCCTCCAGCAAGCAGATCTCGCATAGCCTGACCAGCCATCGCCATGCGCTGCATGACCCCTCGCCACTCAGAGGGTAGCCCGATACATCCCTCAATGTATCGGTCCTCAAGATCGTGCCATCTGTGCTCAGATATGCCAGTCATGATCAGCTCGCACCTGCAGGGGATATCCTCCAGCAGGGCCTGATAGTCAAGTCCCTGGTTATCTCTCGCTCTACTGGACTCTGCAGCCCCTAGCGCTGCGGGTCATCCCATATACCCTGTCGGCTTCACCGGTGTTATATCTGCATACCAAAAGTAATGAATCAGTACCACATACATATTCTAAAAACTTTAAATGCACCATGAAATATAGCAACTTTCACTTACCATCTGGTCCCCATGCTCGACCTGGTGGAAGTGGCAAGTCAGGGTCACCCTGAAAGTTCATACCACTGTATGGATAGTCATCTATATACAGTGGCATCTGGTCCCAAAGTGCAAAGAACTTGGGTCGGAACACTCGTCTGACTCCCCCACCTCCTCCTCTCCACAGTAGTTGCCCCCAACAAAGCATCTTGGGCTCTCGTGGGCCCCCATCCTGGATTTGTACATGAAGCCGAAGTGTGGGGATCTTCTCGAAGAAGAACGAGCACAACATTGTACCAAAATTACATTCATGGTTAACTTTTCACTTGCATAGCAACAACTGTCGTTTCACCAACGACAACATCATCTAGTCCCACCCATAGTAGGTCCCACTCAGCACACTCTCAACTAACATCATCTTTCCTTTGATGATGTGGTGGAACTCCTGGTTGCCCAAGATCCGCAGTATTGTTGTGGCGACAGCCCGTGTCTCTAGCCTCACTAGATCACTGATCGGTATGGTCATGCCCTTAGCACGAGCATTTGGTTTGCAGTGGCGTTCGAGGAACTCTGATATGTTATGTCCGCGCTGTAACACCGGATGTATATATCCCACTACCCCGAGTGGCGGCAGTCCGGTCAAGAAGTAATGTCTTGTATGGTCAGCTCGATCCAATGCCCCTGCACTACAAAGGCCTCCTGGTCTGGATCCTAGTAGTTGACTATCCTAGATAGCAAAGGCTCCCTTGCCCTCATTAGTGGGTTCTCAATCAGCTTGAGAACCTCGTACCTCACTAGTGCGCCTCGGACCACCTGATCCCCCCGGATCTAGAAACGAAGTGCATCCAAATATCTCTCTCTCTATTTGATATTTAACTCTACCATACCTACACAAACCCAACATGTTTTTCAATTCAGAGAAAGAAAAATTGCATCAAAATCATCAAGCCCCAATTCCCAACCAAAATTAGGTCAAAACCCACCTTTTTGACCAACTCGCAGTTTCTAGGCCCTGTACCTGTGCGCTTGCAGTTTTTCCCTTTGAAAACAGTGATCCAACTCGCAGAACAGGGCCCTGGAAGTGTGAGTCATCCGTGAGGAAGGGCAAGGTGTTGTTCCTGGGCTCTAGGCACCTAATCTGAAAATCTAAGCCATTGAAAATGAAGAGTAAGGTTAGGCCACCTACCTGTAACTGATGGATCTCGATTTCAATGGTTGGATTGTCTGCTACGAATGCCACAATATTTAGGGCCTTCTCCTCTCCATGTTCACCACAACTCCATTAGCAAATGAACCATATTGGAGGGAAATCGCCTTATTAAAATAAAAACCCTAATTTTTCTTTCGCCAATTGCGACCAAACCATAGCTCAGTTTGACGAACCATCACCACTATTGGAAAGATCTCACCAAGCTCTAAAATGGGTATCCTTTTGTTTTTGGTGATTTGATACTTCACCCGGAAACTAATTTTCCAAGAAGGGCCACTTCGCCGCCTCTCAAAATCGAATTTATTCACTTACGCTACTTATACTTGGGGCACCACTTTGCCTCCATACTTTTCATCGCATGTGCCGATTTTCTTCATCATTAACCATCTTTTTACCATGCTTCTATGGTCCCTACCGAGCCTATTTTGTGTGGCAGCCTCATCGAGTCACCCTTGTTCAGAGCATCCGAGTTGAGTCACCATCGCATTCATGGAGTCTATCTCGAGTCACTTTTTCCTCCTGTTACAATATTCCATCCATTTATTCCTTTTCCCTCTCTCGTGTAGCCCATTTTTGCCTCCAGTCATACTATCCCCCATCCCCTCCGGAGTCGAGTCAGACGCTGCCAGGTCATCCATGCTTTTTATGCTCTGACAAGGGAAGTCATCTATCCTCTACTCAGTATCCCCTCTTCCATCATCATCCCTAGTGTCAGTCCATCAGTCACTTTTACTATGATCCCTCGTGCCTTAGTTGAGGATCCTCATTGCCTCACCTATGGCGAGCCTCCTTCTATCGACATCAGCACATTCATTCCAGAAGATAGGTCTAGAGGGTGGTGTACCTTGGTTCCAGCTTCTATTCTTGTTTGGTGCCTCTAGATCAGGAAAAGGGACTCCTCATTTCCCTTTGACTTGATTGTTTCTCATCTGCTCCACTTCAGCATGATTGAGATTCGTATATTTGATGGTTTGGTGATCCAACAGATTGTCCCAGTGATTTCCGGGTGTGTGTGAGATATTTCAGACCTCATGAGAGGGTGGCCCTTCAGGTAGCCCCCCACATGCCCGAATGACCTCATTTTATGCTACAGCCTCAGATGCAACTCCGCAGATTTGATGGGTTCAGTTCCAACTGCTTGCAACACCTATATCATGCATGTATCACTCAGGTGATCCATTCATATTTTCAGAGCCCTTTCCTATTTATCAGGGCTTCTTTGGCTGTTATGATGTCTCATGTACTCGGATAGTATTGTATTCAGTCCTGGTTGTTTTCCCAAGCACAGTATGTATGTGGGATCCATTATATTTTTTTCTGACCCATTTTTGCCAGCGTATCATGTACTTTATAACTCAGTCTCATTTTACTGGGTGCACCATTATTCTTTGTACTTTTTCTTCTAGGCGGGCATAGGTATTCCTCCCCCACCTCACTAATAACAGGTACCCAAACATTAAAGGATACGTATATCATTTGTAGGTATCTCCCCCTCAGGCTATTGTCCTCTATCGCTTCACTCCGTCTATGTATCACTCTCTCTCTAACTCCCCTTCGGTGTCTAGTGATTGTGTTCTTACAACGTACTTTGGTCATACGATTAGCTCCTAACGCTCCAACATTGGGGGGCAATATGTTACACCAATTTTTGGTCATCTAACCATTTACAATTAGATGGATCGAAGTACATCATGTAAGACCAATTTTACCATAGTAAAATTACTTTCACTATAAGAGATAATTTAATAAACCATATTTTATTAAGTTATTTTTGGCTCAAACATAAAAACCCATTAGGAATAATTAAATAAATCATTATTTACTTGATTTTCCTCTAGTAATAATTAATTAAACCACTGTTTAAATAATATTTATGGTCATATTTAACCCAATTATGAGAAATAATAAGATAAATCATTATTTTTATTATTTTTCTCTAGGAATAATTAATTAAATCATTATTTAGTTATTATTCCTTGTTAAATTTTACTAAATCACCTAGAAATAATTAAACAAATCATTATTTGTTAATTTATTCCTTGACCCCATTCTTGAAATGATAAATAAATAATTTATTTGTTTATTATTTCTAAATAAAGGCATTTATCCAAATTAAATTCATTTTCCCTGCAACAAAATATAATAAAATATTCCCAGCAATTAGATCTAGATCTTGGTTAATAATATTTTATTATTCGCCATTATCGAGGATAACTCAATATTTTGTTATAAATAGGAGGGTTTTACATTCATTATTCACTCTGATCAATTTCATTGTCGCACTCTGATCATTATCATTGCTGCTACTATGTTCCTGCTTCTTAAGCTCCCATAGATTTCAACACGTCTTGGGTTTTCTACATCATTGAGAGAGAGAAACTTTTGGATCTGAAGCGTTGAGGACATCCAAAAATCCATCCCATTGAGGGGGATTGGTAACATCATTCTTTGTTCCCTTCCTATGTGTTAATACATATAATTATGTATATATCTTGTCTTTTCCATTGGATTTTTGGAGTGTATTATTATTTCTTTTTACTTTTAATTGTTTTTACTGCATAGATTTGGGTTTTTGTTGCACTTGTTTCGACTATCTATTGCAGATATAAGGAAGTTAAGCAGACATCTTTTTTGTTAGGGTTTTTTTTCACACACAGCTCAAGTGATCTCTTTTCATACACTTGCGTTAAGAATTTATGCTAACACCTACTATTGGATGAACTAGGTAATGCTAGTTTGATAGTGAATATGACTATAGTGAGTTTGGTATAGTGGAGTTTTTATTTGAGAAGGGGACTCTTGAGCAAAGAATGTTATCCTACACTAACTAGCACTTCTCCACTATCTTGCAGCCCCATTGCAGCTCGGGGATATGTGGGGAATAAAAGTACCCAAGGAGTAGGTTGGGAGGTCAATCGGTGAGTCGGAAACGTTCGGCCAGGGATGCTACATCCGTATGTGAACATAAAAAAGGGAGCACGAGAATCAAGAAATTCGAGTCGAGTCCCCATCCCTTTGATGAACGGTACTTTGGGTTACATAAATTTCCATTATATGCTTATTGTATTGCATAAAATTGTATAATTGAATTTATGGATGAATTGACCTTAAAATGTTATGTGTATTAAATATTGATGTGTGGTTTATTATGTGATTCATTTATAGTTATTTTTCATGGATAAATGAATGACAATGGAAATTCTTAATTCGTCTCATTATTTGTAATACATTATCTTAAGATTGTCTCTCTATTTTGTTAAAATTAAATATAGTGTCTTGTATCACTTAAATTTTTTTTTTTACTCGTGTTGTAAAAAAAAAGAAAAAAAAATGGGTAAATAGCATTATAGGTGTTGTCGCTACATTTCTCATTAATGAGAAATATCAACAACTAGTTATCCATTCCCTTCAAAATGTATGAATTGAAACCATTATTTTTTCAATGATGTATGGTCAAATCCATAAAGCTTCAAACTTGTTATGCATTAAAGGCTTCTCCTTGGATTTATTCCACAGCAGAACAAGATTTCCTATTGAAAAGGTCTTTCCTATCAATATCTTATTGAAATTTCTAGTTACAACCTCTTGTCTGCTTTGAATACTCCTAAAGGCTTGCTCCCTTTTTTCTTCTAATTGAGTTAGATGATGAAGTTTGACTTTAATTGGTGTGATTCCAACTTCATCTTGCATATTTTATGCTATGTGAATGCATTAATTTTCATATTCACAAGTATCCTAGGATCCTTTCAATATACTAAATGAAAATTTATTTGGCCAATGCTTACTTTTAGACAAATTTTGAAAGCCCATAAAGAATTTAACAAAATTTTGTGCCAATTCTTTTGATTCTATGCTACGATTTTCTTTAGAATATTAATCAAAACGTTGTTTATAGATTTGGTGAAAACATTACCTTGTGGATAATAATTTCCAGTGATTGTCCCATATTTTCCATCGAAATATGTAAATTTGGATCCATTAAATATATATCCATTATCAATGATAAATTTTCCAAAACATCAAATCTCATGAGGATGCTTTCTTTTAGAAATTGTATAAGGTGCCTCGTTTTAGCATGTTGTAAGGCTACAGTGTTTTCCCACTTGGTGAAGTAATTTTTTATCATTATTATAAGCATGACCAGCGCTTGATAAGGGGTTAATTGGACCAAAAACATACAATCCCCACCAAGTGAAAAGATCACATATAGAAATAGGCTTTAGAAACATAGAATTTTTCTTTTTCTTTCTTGAGAAATTTTGACGTGAGAGACACTTCCTTACATAATCATGAGTGTCTCTAAAGAGCTTAGGCCAATAAATCTAACGCTCAGAATTTTATGAGTTGTGACGACAAAAGAAAAATTCCCTCCACATACACCTTCATGCATTTATCTAGTCATTCCAAGGGTTTTAACTCGAGGAAGGTATCTTAGTAATACTCCATCAATATTTCTTCTGAATAAAACCTTGAATACCAATGCATAAGAATTACATTTCATTTTCATGTCTCTTCTCTCTTTTCCTATCATTCCATTCAGAAATTGTCCCTGTTTCAAATAAAACATAATATAGTTGTACCATTCAAATGTTTGTAAGAAATCATCTCGATATTCTTCATTATAAGGCTCAGTATTCATTTCTTTGGCCCCTCCAATAAGCTTACATAAGTCTCATCCCTATAGTTTTTAAGGGCTTGATCTCAATATCATATTCTTGTATTTTGGCTAACCAGTTAACCCAATTTTCTTCTCGCAATTATTTGGTTAACATCATTTTAACAGGAAGATACGATACATAAAATATCACTTGTGATGTCAAATTATATCTTTTAAAGTATGCAAAAGATTTTACTAAGGCATAAGCGTGTTTCTCAATAAAAGAATACTTTAAATCATGTTCTTATAATTACTTATTCAGGAAGGACGTAGGATTATCTTCTTTTACTTCCTTCTGTTGAGTTAAGACTACAACAATATTCTCGTCTGACGCAAATATGTACAAGAAAATATATTTTTTGAATTCAGGATTGATTAAAACAAAAACAAAGGCTATTGCTAATTTTATATCATTGATGGCCTTCCAAGTTTCTTTTTTTCATTCAAACATAGTGTACTTCTTTAGTAGTTTGTTGAGAGGTTTGAAAAATAGATGCATAATCTAGAACAAAATGTCTCACAAAATTGATTTTCCCAAACAATGATTGGACCACTTTTCTTTTAGTAGGGCACTTCAGTTTGAGTCTATGTAAATCCATTTTTGTCTCATGATGTGGCCGAGAAATCTCCCTTATTATACTACAAACAAACACTTCATGGGATTAGGGGATACTCTCTATTATATACATCTTTAAAAAATATATTGTAAATGAGCCCAGTGAGGCGTCCTGAGTCTGGAATACACATTTAGGTCATCTTGATAATCTTCCATGGTTTTCTCTATCATCTCCCTAAATGTATAATCCATGGCTCTTTGAAATGTAGCCACAACATACTTTCGTCCAAATTGAATTCATCCATAAGCATAATTTCCCCACGGTGTGGTGAATGTAGTATTGTGTATATCCTCTCATGCTACTAATATTTTACTGTATCCAGAAAATACATCTAGCATCAACATTACCACCGCTCCAGTAGTTGTTTGCAATATCCATTACATGTTTGGAAGGGGATAATTATACTTAATATATGTTTTGTTAATATCACGAAAATAAATGCATAACCTTATTCCTCCATTCCTTTTTATGATGACTATTGGATTCATGATCCATTAAAAATGATTTATTGGAAAATAATTCTAGCTTTTTCCATTTCCCAATTTCCATCTCAATCAAAGGTTTTAGTTCAGAAGTTATCAATGGATTTTTTCTAGTTGGTTTAGCCCCTTATTTTAAAGGAATGACATGTCGGATGGTCCTTTTATCATACTCCTTCCACACAAATACACTCTGGAATTTCTTAAGTATGGTGGCATATTGGCTAACTTCATACTAAGTACAAGTTGTCCCAATGTTTAATCATTTGGCTGCTTCATAAGTTCCAATATTTATCTTTCTAACTTCTTGAATTTTCTTACTTGATGATTCTTCTGACAATTAGAGCTTATTTTTTTTATCATTATGATTAAGAATTGATCCCAAATATATCATTATCTTCATTTGTTCACATATTTCTTCATTTTCTTCATCTTCCTACGCAAAAAATTCAGAAATATGTTCTTTTTTATCAAATACCTCCCGTTTTTCTTGGTTTTCTAGGATAGATGGGTTGAAAAAAACTTCAACCTGATATAAATTATTCAATAACTCAACTTTTAACAGGGAAGCTTCCACTGCTAAAGAATCGGATTTTTTATTGTGTTCCCATGGAACGAAATATATTTTGAAAGAATCAAAAATTTTCACTAGCTCCCAAATTCTTCCTACATAGGCTTTCAATATGTTCTTATTGATATTATACTTCTTGATTATCTATTTGAAAGTTAGCAAAGAAACTCCAAAAACAACAATATTTTCAATTCATCTTTATTGGGCTAGAAGCAATCCTTGAACTAGTGCCTCATTTTCAGCTTCCTTATTTGTACATGGAAATTGCAAGGAAAGGGCATATGGAAACCATTCTTCATTTGGGATTTGAAATATTATTCCAAATAAGGATCCTATGTTCAATGAAGAACCATCAAAGAATATTTTCCATATTCCACGAGATAAAATTACACCATTACTATTTACAATATTTACATCATTTACATATGGCATAATTTCCATGACCATTGTCAAGGTATCCAATTGCTCGATCAACCTCTTTCTTCTCAAAAAAAACTAGACTTCTCAATTCTCTTGGTACTCTTATCATATAGTCATCCTTACTTGGAAGCATCATACAGGTTCCTTTGTTCATCGTATATCTTCCTAAAGGAAAACTCCACTCTTTACCCAAAATGAGTCCATAAGCAACAGGTAGGTCCACCACTACTATAGTAAATACTGGTGATTTTTGGTACCGAACTTATAAAAGCATAAAAATACTCAATTTCACCATAAGCTAGTATTTTTCTTGAATTGATCATGCAAATACTTTCACCAATATCATAATATTTAGTGCAATCTAGACCTATTTCTTTCATGATGTGAAATGGCATGATGTTATTTGTTGCACCACTATCCATTAAACAACTATGAAATATGAACTCTAGAGTTTCCAATGAGATGTATAAAGGAGGTACTTTACCTTGATGCCTGACGGGAGAGGTAAAACTCGTTGGTTGGTGTTTTACAATAGTTTCTTCTATTCTCATACTAGATACATCTTCATTTGCAAGATATTTGAGAAGGTTTCTCTTTGTTGAGGAATCTTAACCACTTCTGAAAATGGTAGAGAGATATGGATTTTACACAAGTCATCAATGATGTTATAAGACATCTTATTTTTACTGACTTGACTATTGGTCTTGATTATAGCTGATTTGGATTTCTCTTGGTGTGTTTTTCTTCATGCCAATGTTTCTCCTTCATTCCTCATATTGATATGTTGAATTGTAACCTTTGATTTTGCTTTGTCAATTGTGCTCTTGTTTGAATATTATTCTCTTGTTCCAAAAGCTATCTACTTTATTTAATAATATATTTGTTGAAGAGGTTAATACCCTCTGCAGACAGAGGCGATCCCTACTAGCCCAGATCGGGTCTAGCAACAATCGAACACGCTACAGTGCAGGTTCCTAATTGTAAATAAACCGACTTGCGAGGAAGGCTTACCTGGAATCCAACGTTGTCGTTTGTAGAAGAGGTGGTGCGCCCGTTCCTTTGCCCTGGCAGATCACAATCCTCACGATCTTCGTGATCGGACACCTGCACATGCAAGAAACAACACAAACGCAAGCATAAAATCCAGTATATACAACTATATGTCAGTCGAAGAAGACATAACTCATGAACATAATCAAGAACAAGAGTGGAACCATAACCAATAGGCGTTTATCATTAATGAATCAAAAGAAGAATACAACCATAGCTTCGACGCAGCACTCTCCTTTGGCGGGTCGTCAGCAAAACATGTCTCGATAAAGCCTGTCAGGGATGGGACAAGTCTCTCTCTTTGGATACTTGACAATAGTCTCCTTGCTTGGATTTGGCCTTAAGGGAATCAAGAAGGCTCTTGCAGCATAAGGATGTGAAAGCTCTTGGGAACTAGCTTGCAAAGGAGATGGGCAAGCTTTTATAGATGGAGGAAGGGGAGTTGGGATCCCTATAATGATGGGATTGGCCCTATCATCAAGGAAGCTTCCATGAGAGGCGGAAAACCACTTCCTCTTTATGGAAATCAGAGTCAAAACTCTGTCCCTGGGATAGATATCAGCCTCCGTGGATTTGTTATCAAACTCTGTCATTATTTTAAAACACCTTATATATTTATGAAAGTGTTTCATGGACAGCGCTGCATCGGCGGTCTTTTTCTGAGATTTGGCTCTCACAGGGCCCACCAGAACGCCAATGGAAAAAGAGCTATTTTTAGGGTTTTTAGCAGGGAGATGTCTTTAGGGCAATGAAAGCTCATCTTCAGAGGGATGGAATGAAAGTATTTTCAAGTCTTGTCTCTGCTCACAGGTCACGGAATGAGCCCTCCAATGTGCGGGACGAGGAATGGTAGGGACGGTGACAAATTGTTGTGTAACAGATGCCCCCTAAAGCATGAGGCCCGAGAGAGAGAGAGGGGCGAAATGCTTTACGAGAACATGCCGACTGAAAACACTTCCACCGGAAAACCTGCGAAGCGAAGTACAACTGATGTCTCAGATACATGATATATGTGCGTGGTATGGGCGCAGCCATCCATAACAGAGTATACAATAATCGGGATCCAAGGCATGGACGCAGCCATCCAGAGAGGATCGATAAATAGACTCAGGTATGGTCACAACCCCTAGTATGAGTCATGGGAACAATCAGAGAAGGACTCATGTAATCAATGGATTACAAACGTACACAACCCGTGTCTTGCGCTCCATCTCGGAACGACCAAGTGCCAAGTTCGAGCATGCGAATATGTGAGTCAAAGTCTGAAGTCGAACATGCAAGAACATCGTCTGATTACCAGCCGATGATGAAAGTTGTTAACAGACGCGAGAGGTACCACCAATAATGACGATGGCCCTCAAGGTACTACAGGTACAATCTACGGCATGTGAATCAGTGAGTTGGCGCCGAACACTCGTAGAATCACTTGATCGGAGGCCAATGATGAAAACCTCGCGTCGAATGCGAAGAACTTGCCATTGAGGCATGCAGGCTCCAAGGCACCAAAAGGGAATCTCTAGATCAGCTTCCTGGATGATGAGCTGGAGTCGACAGGGAGTGACCTTGATCGAAGGTGGGCCATAATGTTTCCCACATCATCGACACGAGACAGAGGAACATAATGTTTTTTGTGAATCAGGATCATATGAGAATCAAAGGAAGGTTGATATTTTGCAGAGGTCAACTTATCTTGAACATATAACGGCACAATAGTGGATTTGGCAGTATTTGACATCAACGGATCAGAGGTCATGGTGACAAGGCAACGAGCAGATGAGAGGTCAAAAGGGATTATCCAAACCCACGGAGGCAAGTGAAGAACGAGATGAGATGTCCCCAACCCGACACGAATGCGAGACAAGTGCCATGTTCAAGAGCGACATCTTGCCCGACACGACAATGATCTTTGGTTCCATTTTTCCTCGCCATTTCGGTGAGTACCTCTTTATTTTTACACAAGCTTGAAGGAGGGATACCATATGTGTCATATAGAGTCCGTCCTTCGGACGAACCCATCCTAGTACATTTAACGGGTCCTAGGAAGGGAGAAACTCAAATAACGTCATTTCGACCGAATCCGATGTCATCGGGGGTTTAGCGAGTCGACAGGAAGAACTCGGCGTCTTTTCATGTTTAGAGAGTTTGAAAAGACAGCTGAAAAGTAAACTCCAATGGTCCCTTTTCGTAAATAGTTCCTCGGAGCCGAAAAGGTAGAAAACTATGTCTGAGAAAACCTCCTAGTCGCGATAGGCTAGGGTATTCCCTTTTCGTAAGTAATCTATCCTAGCCAGAAAAAAGGGGTAAACGTATATTGGGTAGATGTCATTTCGCGACCACTTTAACGAGATCGAAACGACAAGGGACTCGACAATCTTTTCAGTTTTCAAGAGTTAGAAAAAAGTTGAAAGATGACTCCTCCTGGAGGAACGAGCGGTATAAAGGGTAGCAACTGGTTCCGGTAATGGTGGAAATGTTCAAAACAAATAAAGGTCAAGAGGTTGGCTTACAAGACCACTCATCGCAGCAGTTCCTCAAGAACGGATAAAACAACCAAGTGAAAGCATATGATCGGCCCAGCAGATAATGAAGATGGAGTGAGAAAACCAAGGCTCATCTGGAAAAACAGGCTGATAAAATGACAATCACAAAAGGTACAATGGGAAAGGTTTCATTTTTACACAAGCTTGAAATCAGGAAACTCTGCTTGAAGTTGGTTTCATTTTTACACAAGCTTGAAACAAAGATAAACTATGCTTGAAACCGGTTTCATTTTTTCACAAGCTTGAAACGGAAACAAACTATGCTTGAAAAAGTGAGCATGCCCCCCAGCATTGTGACTCAATTCGAGGTACATGCCCCCCAAGCTTCAATCCATATGAAAGGCAGATGGAGTGAAGGTTCAAATTATGAGATCCAAGAAAGACTCGACTGGGATTTTACGAGATCTGATCAAAGACTCGAATTGAACAGGAACGTGTTTCATTATTTTAACGAGGTTGACACATTAAAATAACTATCCTCAAACAACTTGTTTCATTTTTTTAGGAGCTCGACACAAGTGGAGGAACTATGCTCCGACGATCTTGTTTCATTTTTAAGGAGCTTGACACAAGACAACGAACTACGCTCACGACGGCCTTGTTTCATTTTTTAAGGAGCTTGACACAAGACAAGGAGGCGTACTCAAGACAACTTGTTTCATTTTTTAAGGAGCTTGACACAAGGCAGAACCATGCTCAGATGAGCTTGTTTCATTTTTAAGGAGCCGACACAAGACAAGGAGCGTACTTCGAACAGCGCTCATAATGAACAAGAAGTCATGGCTTCCAAGAGTTCCACTCTCGATGGGAGGAAAACATCCTGGAAGTTAGGACCCAATGCCCCCAGCACCTGATGCACAATGGCACTATCACTCGGTACAGGCATGGGGTAGGTAGCCACATAGTTGACCTGCGGTGGGGCAAATACAACGGGTGGATAAAAACCAGGAAGGGATGATGGCGAGCTAGTTTCCACATCAAGACCAAAGAATGAAAGCTGATCAATGGTCACGATCCGTCCGTCATGCGGAAAACAGACCACACAAAAAAGGGAGGAGACAAACACTCCCATGGCATAAGTGTAATCGCGCCCCAAGAGCAGATTAAAATCCAAGGGGCCTGGAACAACCATCACGTCCATATGGACGATTTTACCTCCCAAAGTAACAGGTAACCTTGGAAGGATCCCTAAGGGTTGACTCATTCTTTTGTTAAATGCCAACAGATTCTGCGTAACAGGCGCAAGCGGCGGTGAGCCAAAATCTTGCCAAGTAGTTGAGGATAGAATACTAACAGACGCGCCTTCGTCTATAATGGTGTTGGGTACGACCAGACCAAAAGTCTGTACTGTGATCTCGAAAGGCACATAAGACGGAAGGCGGTATCCTGAAAATCGACTCCAATCGAAGGAAGCGACCAAACTACTTGGAGGGGCTACCATCGAACTGATATGGTCTTCCCCTGGTGTTACAGAAGAAGGAGCATCCTCCACGACCTCCATCTCGAAGGTGGGAGGGGTATCCTCCGGGACCTCCATCGCGGGAGGCGGAGGAGCAACTTCTCGAGATATAGGGACAGGAGAATCCTTCTCCAAGTCCGAAGAATCTGAAGAAACAAGAAGAACCTAAGGGATGTGAGGTCCACTCTCAACGGAAAAGACCTGGTGTACCGTAGACGGACCCAGGTCAACCGATCCCACGACCAATGGTTGGTTAGGGATGGATTCCTAAATTTGAATTTCCGAGGGAGCAGGATCGACCAAGGATGACTCTTGACCAATCATAAGATCAGCTAGTGGAGGACTCAAAGAAAGTTGTTTATAACCAGCTGGGAGGCATGGTGTAGAAACGATTGCGTTGTCCAAGACTCGCTTGGCTTCATCCATATACGGACAAAGGTGAATGGCATGATGCCCTTCACACAACTTACGGGGATTGGTGAGCTTACCCTGTTTCTTAAGAGTTTTACCAGCACTAGCTGAAGACGTGCCCCCAACTTGACTCCTAGAAGCCAAAGGCAACGGTGGACGACCGTTGGACCATACTTTGAGTACCTTGGGAATGCCAGGGCAATCTCGAAGAAGATGGTCTCCTGTGCAGAACATGCAAGGGAACTTGACTTTCCGTGGAGGGTTGGAAGGTTTATCAAGAGGAGGTGCATTAGAAGCAGCAGCTGCAGCCTTAGCCTCTCTCTTATGAGACTTCTTATTCTTTGTCTTCTTCTTCTTCTTCTTAGCCACTGATTTTCAGTCTGAACTCTGGAGCGAGTAGAGAGGACAAGCAGGTAGAAAGATAGGGGAGATTCCATGGAATCAACATGATGTTATTCAGGCGGAGGAACTGATTGAACAGTAGCTGAGACATTCGGGACCACAGAGGTTGAAAACAACCAAACGGGCAACCCAACAGTTAACCCAGGAAGGGACAACGTTGCCATATAAGGAGCGCCAACATTTCCAAAAGGAGGAAAAGGACCCGGAATCCCATCGGGGGGAATTCCTTGGTTGGTGAACTCTGGAAAAGTTGCCATCAACAACTCAAAACCGCACACGGGCTAAAAACCAAGAAACACAATCAAACGGCCAACAATCAAACTCTAAAAGGGCATGTGATCGCGGGTGATTTATTTTACCACATTGAAACTTAGAAACTTCACCATTTCATGTTTTAAGAGTCGAGAAACGGATGAAAGGTGACTCTATCTCACTGATTGAAACAAAGCGTGAAAGGACCAGCGCTTGATGATCTTTTCAAAATGAATCGATCGAGAAAGATCGAAATGGCTATAAGACTCTAGGCAAGGTGTACCAAATATCCGTGAGAAGAAGCGCAATATACCCGCATGGTTTCAATGAAAGAGAAATCAACCAAGGACTTGACGTCACGTCTGACAATCTCGAATGTTGGTAATCAGGTGTATCAAGGTATAGGGCAGCGAAATTAGAAGCTTCTATGGATATAAGGTTGAAACCTAATTAAGTCTCCTTTCTATATCGACTGATGCAGAACTGAAATCAAATGCTAGTATTACCCTAAAGCCAAGAGGCGAAACGACGACTACTAGAGCGACAACTACTAGGTCGTCTCTAGCCTAGACCTCTAAATGTGTTTCGTTAGATTTCAATGCTGCCTTAGTGTAAATTGAGTAAATTTTAAAGTTTATCTTCAATTACGTTTCAGTTTTCAGGCCCTAACGAATGTGATGTCTCAAAAACTCCTAAATGCAAAACTACATGCCACAGTATATCATTTCGTTCGATGAAAGCTAGCTATAGAAGAGTTAAGAGCTTTTTACACAAACAAAATGATCAGAAGACAATTAGTGATATCTCTAATGCAGCTAATGAAACTAAAAACTTTTCTTTCACAGTCACTAATTACTAATAACACCGAAAAGATTTTAATTTGCACTAATCAATCAAAGCAAAAGAGATTTTTAATTTTCAATGTTTGAGAGCTAGATGCACTAAACAAACCGAAAACAAATGAGAAGCAACTTGAGAAATGATAAAAAGAGAGCAAAACAAGCAGATTTCGCTCAATGGCACAAACAATCAGATCTCAAATCAACCAAAAGTCTCTCAAAACCAAGAAAATTCCCAAAGACACTAATGAGCCGTGTAATCTAGGCCCAAAATGAAGCAAAGCGAAATTCGAATGAAAACGAAATCAGTCACTCAAAAAGCGCAATAAAATGATAGACAACTGTCAAACGAATGCAAGGAAGCAATCCCAAAGTCGACTGAATGAATGAAAACCAAAAACTCCCAAGGGAGGCTCGACTCACAAAAGCACCTAGATGCCCTAGGGCTCGAATGCAAAATCGAAAGAAATAGGCAAACAACCAAAGGATGGAGGTTACAATCAGTCAAACTAGGCTCCAGTGCACTCAAACAGCCGAAAAAACAAGATCAAAATCACAAGTCAGTCTCAGAAAGCATGAAACACAGCAAACCCTAATAGCTCACAGGATTGGCGCGACTGTGAGCTTGAAATTAGCGCCAGAAAGGCAATGGCGCGGGTGATACACAGGCAACCTGTGCCAATAGGTGCGATTGTCACGCTGAAAAGCGCGCCAGCCGAGTTTACTATGGGAAAATAAAAAACAAGCAATCCCAGACACAGACAAGTGATAACAAGGCTAAAACAAAGCCGAAAAAACAGTCCAAAGAGCTGACCAAGCAAGCAAGGCCAAGAAATTGACCGAAAAGAGAAGACAACACTCCAAGTTGTTCAGTTCGTAAACTAAACCGGAGATTGACTGAAGCAGCGTTGATCTACTCTGCTAATGCAGGGAAAAAGCGTTTCGAAGGCTATCTGGCTACACTTCAGGCTCCGTCTATAGCTTACAAATCAAACAACAAGCTGATTCCCCAGTGGAGTCGCCAAATTGTTGAAGAGGTTAGTCCCCTCTGTGGACAGAGGCGATCCCTACTAGCCCAGATTGGGTCTAGCAACAATCGAACACGCTACAGTGCAGATTCCTAATTGTAAATAAACCGACTTGCGAGGAAGGCTTACCTGGAATCCAACGTTGTCGTTTGTAGAAGAGGTGGTGCTCCCGTTCCTTTGCCCTGGCAGATCACAATCCTCACGATCTCCGTGATCGACACCTGCACATGCAAGAAACAACACAAACGCAAGCATAAAATCCAGTATATACAACTATATGTCAGTCGAAGAGGACATAACTCATTAACATAATCAAGAACAAGAGTGGAACCATAACCAATAGTCGCTTATCATTAATGAGTCAAAAGAAGAATACAACCATAGCTTCGACGCAACACTCTCCTTTGGCGGGTCGTCAGCAAAACATGTCTCGATAAAGCCTATCAAGGATGGGACAAGCCTCTCTCTCCGGATACTTGGCAATAGTCTCCTTACTTGGATTTGGCCTTAAGGGAATCAAGAAGGCTCTTGCAACATAAGGATGTGAAAGCTCTTGGGAACTAGCTTGCAAAGGAGATGGGCAAGCTTTTATAGATGGAGGAAGGGGAGTTGGGATCCCTATAATGATGCGATTGGCCCTATCATCAAGGAAGCTTCCATGAGAGGTGGCAAACCACTTCCTCTCTATGGAAATCCGTAGCCAAACCTCCCAACTCAAGATAGATATCAGTCCAGGGATTTGTTAGGACGAAACTTCCGCCATTTATTTTTTAAAAACACCTCTTAACCTGGTTGGCGCGGGTGCGGCTCTATGACAGAGCGCCAATTGGCACGCCCTCTTTGGAGGATTTGCCCCCTTGGCGCGAGGGCTGAACTGTGGAACCGCGCCAATTGAAAAAGAGCTATTTTTAGGGTTTTTAGCAGGGAGATGTCTTTAGGGCAATGAAAGCTCATCTTCAAAGGGATGGAATGAAAGTATTTTCAAGTCTTGTCTCTGCTCACAAGTCACGGAATGAGCCCTCCAATGTGCGGGACGGGGAATGGTAGGGACGGTGACAAATTTCTGTGTAACAATATTCTTATAGCGAATATATTTGGACATCTCCCGTCTCTGTGGATTCTAAGGTGTTCAAATTCTCATCCATAATAATTTGAGGTGAATCTATGTCTTCCTCGTCATGTATTTCTTCTTCTTTTGAGGTCTAAAATGGGCCTCAAAACATAAACGTACAGCCAAAATTAAATTTATAAGAGCAAATAGGATTCAAGATGATGATGTCAACCATGGGGGATAATTTACCATTTTTGGAGTAAAAAAGTAAAAAGATTAAAAATTAAAAAACTACTTTTTCAACTCGTATTTTTAACTTATCTCCCTTCGATTTTACTCAGATTTCGAGCAGAGCACTCATTGGATGTGAAATTTAATTCCTCATCAAATTTGTATCCATGTTGCATGCTTTCGATGCACCCTACTGCACAAAAAATGGGAAATACATGAAAAACGTGATTTCAATCACGTTTTTCATGTATTTCGCATTTTTCATGTATCGGGGTGCATCGAAAGCATGCAACATGGGCACTCCTTGGATGAGTAATTAAAATTTGCATCAAAAGAGTGCTCTTGCTCTAAATTTGAGTAAAACTGAGGGAGATAAGTTGAAAATGTAGTTTTTTTCTTTTTTTCCCTCTAAAATGTAATGATGTAATCTAATCGAATCCTTGTTAGTGGCATTTTTGGATTTATGAATCCTTCATCTTTAAATTTGTATTTCAATGAAGTTTCCTTTCTATATTTTGAGGTTTAGGCAGTTTATTCTAAGCTATAACTTGCCAATGATCATTCAAGTTCTTCTTGGCATCACACAGTCTCCAAGACTAAGTTGCGTAACTAGTGAAATATGCTCCTTTCGTCCTCTAGTCCGTTGGGAAAATCAAGTTGAACTCGATGGGGACTAATAATACGTTGGGAAAATAATATTGACCTTTCAATTACCTATCAAGTCACCAAGAATGTTGATATTTCTTTCTTAAAAGGAAAATTTCCAACCTCATAGCCTCTATTTCAAAAATCCCTCTTCATTTTTAGAGAGGTGGTTCTCGTCTATTCGAACAAACATATAAAAAATTGAATATAAAGGATTAGCATTCTATTCATGCACCTTTGAGTGAACCGGGTGTTCTTCCAAAAGAAAATAAATTAAAGAATAAATTAAATTATCATAATCTCGTTCCACATTGACATCCATAAGCATATATGAGGATACATAAGTGAAGCAAATTCAATCAAGAGAAACATAAACATTGATCACCAGAGCACCTATCATTAATCTCTTCTCAAATCCGGACAAGATCTATTTTCCCATGACTAGAAGAGAAACTCATGCAATGCTATGGTTTTGAAGCTATTTGAGCAACTGTAGTAGATTTTTGTCCTCTCTATTTAGTTTTTACTCCTGTGTTGGTGCTACTTTCCATGATTTCTTGTGTGGCAGTGGTGGATATTTCCTTCTCTTTGGGTGAGCCTGTGTGAATTTCTCTTATTTCTTTAGAAATCTTGTGAACAAATTTTTATATATGACGATGGCCAAATGCTTTGAAAATATACCTTAATCCTCATAGTAATATCCCCAGTGATAAATGGTAAAGAAATGAATTGTTTTTTATTCTTTCTTTCAAAAAGAATCAATGATGGGTGATATTTTATGCATATTTCAGAAACAAATATCTATCTAGCACAAACTTGGGTAGTAAGAAAGGTTTATCTTGAAGTTCATAGATTCAGATGAAGATATGGTATTCCCTCTCTTCGTGTATTCCATTTCCCTGTAGGAAAGTTTGTGCTTTGGTAGAAATTTTTTGGGGCTCTCACCGAGTCAACATGTAATTGACCTCTTTAATAAATACATCTTAAATTTAACGAAAATGGAATGGAGCCTTATGCTTCCATAGCATAGGATACCAAAATTGCAATGAATCAAATCTGGATTCAAATTTATTTGATGTGGTAGTCCATGAAAAGTATGGCCTGAGACAAGAGTGATAAATGGAGAAGCATTCACAAAAAATCTCCAAGCCTTGAACAAATTCACCAACTAAAAGGAAACATCATTAGAGATGACCTATTCCTAGTTAAGGATGACATTTCTTTTGAAAGAATAATATAATAAATATAAAACTAGCCTGAGAACTGTTGTTTTTGTTTCCCGTCCCATTAGCCTTCATGACAGCTAGGAGAAATCAATATATGACTCTCTGAATATGTAAATATCAATAAAAGATATATTGGGTGGGACTGGTGTTGAATGTTGTAATAATTCCCGGATGACATCCATCCCACTGCTTTCAAAGTCCAAAAAAGCATTAACTTCGGATAATTTGAGCCTCCTAGTGGACTCTAGAAACTTAAATATTTTCCTGAAGACATTGGGAATCATGGGAATTGGACTCTTTTTTATGTTTATTTTTATAGTATTAGTCTTCAAGTCAAATCGTTGGCACAGAGATAAACTACTTCTCCAAAGTCAAACAATTCGGGAGCACATGCAACATTCATTGGCCTTTTGGTCGAATTATTGTTGTTCTACCTCTCTTTGGGGGTCAAATTCAAATACCAATTGTATGTTGTGGACCAGTGAAAGCTCTTGTAGAGGCGGGCGAGTGAATTAATTATATATCCACAAGATGCCTCCTTTCTTTTAATAGTTACCATATGTTTAATGTACTTAGAAATGTATGAGAAATTAATAAAGCTTTAGTGGATCTTAGATGTTAAATCCTCGTTCATTAGTTCAATTAATAAGATGTTATTTTCTTTCATACCAATCATGCTAGGCCATGTGAAACAATAATGGAAAGTTAATGCTTATGGTTGCTCTCTTCATGAGATGGTATAGCCTGTAATTTGTGTATACAATATCAAGAACCTGAAGAGCTATTGACATTGTACCACATCAAGCACTTCCTTTACCTTAAGCATCAAACTTCCTTAAATGGGCTCTTAATTAACTTAGACATGAGAAAATGGAATTTTTATTTAAAGGCTTTCAGTAAAGTTGGTGAGGTAGCCTCTTGATGTCCCATGTATGGATAACTATCATGCACAAGAATCAATGCATGAGAAAAAATGAGTGTGCGGAAGGCTACAATGTGTGAGAGTGAAGGATGTGCAGAGATAAGATGTGTAAAATTATATCATGTGGGAAAGTAATATGTGTGGGGGAATATATGAATGAAAACCCTCCATAACTTGTGTGGGTTTCCTCAACACATACCCATAAGAAAAATAACTAAATATGGAGCTTACAAGAATGTGGGTCAATAGGATTCTAGAGTGAGTTGCAGCAATGATGTTGAGGTGATTTGCAACAACGATGATGTGTGAATTGTAGCAACAAGGATTCATAGCACGAGTAGTAGTACATCAGAGTTTCAACATAAGTGGCAGAATTTCGAAGTTGTAACACATGTGGTAGCACTTTATAGTTGCAGCATTTTGGAGTTGTAGCACTTCATAATTGTAGCACTATGCTGGAATATTGAGTTGCAGCAGCCAACAACAGGGAGTTGCAGCACCTATATCTGATTAATGAGTTGCAACATCTATACATGGTCAGTTGCAATGCTTATGTCCTACTCATGTCTGAAAGTACTTGTACATATCTACCTCTTAAATACCACTAGTTAGCATAGAAAGGTAATCATCTCCTTAAATGCATAAGAATGAGCATTAAAATGGCATATCAAGAGGATAATTGTACCTTCACCAAAATGTATATTAGTAGGAAAAAAGTTTGTTGGGATGAGATGAAAATGGGAAAAATATGTGCAAAAAGGTCTTAGGCGGGTGCTAAAAAGATGCCAAATTGGGTGCTCGTCACTTGTCTAGTATTTTTCTAGTAATAAGTTATTATCTATCAAGCAAAGTTGGGAAATGATTTAAGGTGAGAGAAGAGAAAGGCAATAATGGATGTAATGGCAATGTTTTTCTCCTTGATGGTCTAGTGCAGCGTCTTCAGTAGATTAGAAGAGAATCTTTAGCAAGACTAGGAGATATGAATGCAACAAGTATTTAGAAGCAAGGTTGGGCATTTACATAGTAGTTGGGTATTGATGGAGATTGGGAGATTCTTTGGAATGCCTTTATACTTGAATTGGAGTGTGGCCAAAGTAGATTAATCGATACAAATGATGAACTTGTATGGAATTTTAATGAATCTGAAGGATGTTATTCTCTAAAACTAAGATATTAGTCTTTTATCCTAGATACTCAAGTAAGGGAGAAAGCTTTAACTCGTAAAAAATCCTGCACTTCTTCATTAATATTTGTGATATGGAATGTTACATCAGTAAATCGAATACATCGCTAAACTCCTTCGCAGATCGATCGTAGCGGCATTCTACCGTGACATGCCAACCCATAGTATGAGTACGCTCATCGGAGTGCTCGCCGGTACCTTCGACCCAGCAGTTTACAAATCACTACCTCAATCTAATGACCTCCGCCTACTTGTAGATTCTTCTTAGTGTCGAGCACACTAAGACGTGTAGATAGCCAAGTCACCTAACAGAGTCAAACTTTGAGACTTAGTCGCCGTGATGCAAGTAGCATCACGAGGTTTCGTGCAGCATGTGCAGTAGCAGAAAAACAAAGCTCGTACCGTACCTCGCATCTCTAATGCCCAAAGTGAGTTTTCGAAGGGTGTATATATAATCTCCTAGCCGCTTATTCGGCTCCTACTTTTACCGTAATCACCGGAAACAAAAGATCCGTCCTCGGATAGAATATCATGCATAGATATCCGGCCACGTAGCAAATGACTAGTAACAAAATGTACCTAAGATTCGGGCAAGAGGGGACCACCTCTCGTTATCTCATCCTCGTAGAGGCCATGACATTCTTTCTTAAGTTCTGTCGATATCTTCTCCAATGTCTTAGGACCATGAAGCTCAAAGCATTTCTAACAATTTTATTGATCTTTGTTAGATCCTCGAAGACCATGAACAGTACTCTAATCTCGCCTCCGTAGGGTCAGTACTCTAATCTGATAATCACCGGAAGATTTTATATTGACAAGACCTTCGTTGTAGTAAAAGTGACAACTCCTTTCCCAAAAGTCACCGGGCAAAAGTTTATTCAAAAAAATCTTGTCCCTACAAAATATTCGACCTTTAATTGAAACTATACAATGTTACCTTTTGATCTCGCACATCATTCAAGTAAATAGGTAAAATCGAAATATATAGTGATTAATTTCCATCAGCATCTTTAGTAATGGGCCCCGAAATTTACCTTAATAGGTTGCGTAATAGTAATAAGGAATAGCACCATATTTACAAACACCACTAGTCATTGCACTGCAGTCACATTTAGTGCATCAAGAGTATATTCTTTTTATTTTTGGCAACTTTATCTCGTAGTGTGGAATTACCACTCGTCACCAATTCCCATAATTTTAACATCTTCTATGGTCTCGAGTCAAATCACCAATTCCAAAGTGGGGACATCTTTTCAGTAAAAAACTTGATAGTTTAGAATTGCAATCATCATATTCACAATTAATTTCTCCAATTTAGAGGATAACCGCAAAGATCTCGCGCTTTCAGTATGATGAATGCTGATTCTAATTTTGCAATTTGTTTTTGTAAAAGAACTCGATCAGTTCATTCCCCTAATCCGATTTTACTTTTCTTTACATTTGTAAAGGTTTGAAAAACGAATCAAATTCTTCTCTATGAATTTTTCATCCGTAGAATCTTTCTTTTCTTTCTCCCGAAGGGCAATTGTTTTTCTAAGCCTTCAAGTTTTTTCATTTAACTCTCCTCTCGGGCAAGAGAATCAGATCAGATCAAGCCTGATCCAATTCGTCTTTGACCGCCGTAATCTTCTATTCCAGAATGACTAGAAGAAGAAAATACATTTTTTATATCACATATAAAAGTTTCATCGCAACCGTAAGAACTTCTTCATCCAAATCTAGTCTTCTTATATCGTGGATTTCATTATCAGCATCATCCTAAGAAGAACTAGAAACTTCAAAATATTCTCCATCGAATGAGATATGAGATCCCATTCTTTAGGATCATGTGCATAGTAGAGAAAATATCCATGATCTTCATTTGTTTCTTGTCTTTCTTTTCCCTGCAAGTACTTTCTGCATAATGACCTCTTTTCCACAACAAAGCAAGTAACTTTAGCGTTGCCTAGATCTTTTTCCCTAAAAACTATCCTTCGTCCTTTAAAATTTCTCCCTCCCTGAAGGATAATATTTTTTTCTTTTTTAGGAAAATATCTTTCTATCCCTACATGAACAGAATCTTTTTTCTTAGAAACTTTTTTCTTGGATTTGGAATCGACAACCAAATTAAAGCAACTTTTCTCGAAAAGTGTTGCCACTATTTAGTACTTCAAAATGCATCTCGCTTAAAGTTCTTTGCTTTAGTGGCTGCACATTCGCTTTGAGCAAACGATACAATCATCTCAGTGCAAACATGCAACAAAAGAAGAATTCTTCAAGATCTCACATTTTGTTTTTTTATGTACTTTCTATTTCTCACCAAATCCTGAATCCTTCCGGAAGAGAAGCTACTATAATCACCTCAACATATGCAACATTATGAGTATCATTAGTCTCGATATAATAACTTCTCAGACAACACAATAATATTCATGCAAATAATCTATATTGCATAATCTCTCCGAGACAAGAACAAGCCAGGTATGGTGGGTCAATCTTCAGAACTAGTCCTCACAAACCTCGTGTTTTAAAGCATCAAATAAGGCTTTTAAGGGATCATCTTCATTCTCAATAATCCGATTCATTTTCTATCAAGTAAACTCATTCGTAGAAACCAGCTATTGAGATAAAGTATGAGTAAGCACCGTACCAGCAGGAGAAACAAAGTCTTTCTAGTGCACCAAGAAAGCAAACACTATAGCGTCGCTTACAGACTTTCTCTCACTACCGCCTTTATCTCCAACTTAGACTCGTGACGTAAGTTTTGACAATACCATCCCATGGAAAAACAGTACCATGAAGATAACTAGAAGGAGCAAAGAACCAGATGGTCTTTTTCTCGATAAATATTTGAATAGTAACAAACAAAGATGATATATTATATGATGAGAAAGTTTTAGTTCAAGAATTTGAACCTCACCGACCGACACTAACGCGCAGATTGAAGTAGATAAGCTTTTATAAGATTCTCGTGTTCGCGTCGTGTCGCTCAACTATTTAGACGACATCTCAGAATATTCCTATTTCTATGGGTCAGCCTGCTATCAAATTCCTTTGATTAAGAAAGAAGATGTTGAATGTATGAACATGGATACAAATATGCACATATCTGAATGATCCTACTTGGTATAAATCCATTAGTCTTTAGACCTAGACTAAAAATCATTCCGCATTACATGTGTTCTTGATACAAGAATGAATGACTTTAATGATGCTTTGCTAGCAGTGGCTTCCAAAGTCCACTTAATAATGGTCCTCCGTTTCGTCTTCAAGCTATCTCCGTGATATCAATTATCTTTTCGACTCGATCCTCATATAAATGAATTCTTGAATGCCTATATGCATTTCATGGTTTTGATGTAGTTCTCGCCCTCAAATAGCCCACCTACATGCTTCGTGTAGTTCACGTATTTGTTTTCTACCTCTATGCTCGCGTCTTAATCCGAATCTCAAAAAGAGAGCTCTTAAAGAAGGGGTTAGTTGTTGGCCCTCGTTGGAAAATGCTACTCCACCAAGTCGGACTCGAACTGTACTCCCGAAGAATGTGAATAGTACCCATACCCTCTTTCTCGCAAATATCCCCAAGCACATTGCATCCAAAAGAGCCTCAACAATTATCCATTGTCCGTCATTCGTGATGTGATCTTCTCGTCACTTACGTCTTCACTACTCCATCCCTTTCACATCTCGCCCCTCCCGTCCCTGCTTTTTTCAAGGGGGAAGACCTCATGTCTCCTCATTTCATGTCTCACCCCTAGAAGTGTGTCTCACGTATATACTACTCCAAGAAATGTTCCTAAACATAGTCATCCAACATTCCAGCATCTCATGATTGCGCGCCTGTTCCAAGTGCATCCTGTCGCATAAGAACCACAACCTCTCGTCATGATACTCACTTATATTCCGTAAATAAAATCTTTAGTTCTGCCAAGAGCACATACGTAGCATTTATCTCGTAAAAATAAATGAGAGATATTAAAGGATTTTTAATACTGGAACTAAGATGTAAATGATGCAATGGTTGTCTATGAAAGATATTGCGCACTCGACGCACCGAAACTACTAAAGCCGCAAAATTATTCAAACTATCAGTATTGTTCGTATGTATTGTAAAACATGGATGATATTGCTAGAGTATCGTAAGTTAGAAGTAAAAGAGCATATAAGAGATTACATTCTCGTTATAATGAAATATTAAGTACCCTGCATAATGACCCATACTCAATCAAATGTAATGATCATCATTCCTAATATGGGTATTATTTCCAAATCTCTTGATAATCTAAGTTACTATGCACCGCCGTGATCTACTTCTCCTCCCCATTACCGTAGAAGTTGACTTGTTCAGCTCTAAATTAATATTCTCCTCGTAGCCCTGATACTTCTTCCGGGTATATTCTTTTTTACGAGTAGAGGATATTGGTAGATTACAACTAGAAAGAATGAAGCAAAAAGGAATTGATTTAGCTAGAGAAAAAACATAACTAATGATGGAACAAAGCTAAAAAACATTTTCCTTCTTCTGAAAAGTTTAAGACTCCCTAAACAATATGTGAGTTCAAAAGTTTAATTGAAAAATGGCACAACCATCCTGCCTCCTAAAGAAATCTTGGCCATGTTCCTGGAGTTACTACTTCTCGTAGAACCCCCGATGAACCTACACAAGGTGAATCAAGTTGCTCCAAGAGAAATAGGAATGAACTTTTTAACTTTCCCAATAAAGGATCAAGAAGACAAGATGAAGAAACCGCCTATGATGCCCCGCATAATAGTCCTTTTGGTAAATATTCTCAAAAATTGCAAAAATACTCCAATAAGGATGGAAAATCCTTCCAATAAAGGATTTGGAAAACACTCTTCTAGTTAATCTAGATTGTCTTAGCTATGAAGAAGTGATTGATGTTCTACATAATCTTTCATGCATGGGCGTCTTCAAAGAAAAGCAAGACTAAAGGAAGTTGGTCCGATATTGTTACACAAATTGTAAACCGTCATTTACCTGGAGTTGTCAAAATGTGGTGGGATAAGTTGCATCTGACAGAGAAATGTATCATATGTTATTGAGAATGAAGATGATCCCTTAAAGCCTTATTTCGATGCTTTAAAACATGAGTTTAGTAGGGGATAGTTCCCCGAAGATTCAAAACTCCCCAACATGCACACTGTTTCAGTCTCGCAGATTATGCAATAGGTAGATTATTTGTTCCGAATATTATTGTGTATATGGTTATTATATCGTGCTAATGATACTCATAATGTTGCATATTTGAGGTATTATATAGCTTCTTCTTCCAGAAGGATTCCCGCATTTGGTAACCAAGCACATAAAAGAAAAAAATGTAATCTTGAGAATTCTTCTTTTTCGCCTGCAGACAATTACCGTATGATTTAGTATCGTTTTTGGTAAAATGTATCAAAAGTCACTAAAGAAAAAAAAGAACTTTAAGAAACATGCATTTTAGTACTAAATTAGTGTAACACTTTTCCGTAAACTTTTGATTTTGGTTGTCATTGCCCAAATCCAAGAAAAAGTTTCTCAAGAAAAAGATACCGTCTGCATGTAGGACAAAGATATTTTCCTAAAAAGAAAAATAGTATCCTTCCAAGAGAAATTTTAAAGGATCGAAGGATAGTGTTTTAGGAAAAGATCTAGACCTTCCAAGAAAGTTACTTGTTTTATTTGTGGAAAAGAAGGTCATTATGCAAATACTTCGCATGGAAAAAAGAAAGACAAGCAAAACAAAATGCGAAGATCATGGATATTTTCTTCACTATACATGATCCTCAAAGAATGGGATCTCATATCTCATTCGATGGAGAATATTTTGAAGTTTTCTAGTTCTTCTTCGCATGATACCGATAATGAAACTCCCGCATAAGAAGACTAGATTTGGATGAAAGTTCTTCTCGGTTCTCGATGAAACTTTTATATGTGATATAAAAATGTTTTCTTCTTCAGTCATTTGCAGATGAAGATTGCAAAGTAGCAATAAAGTCGAATTGGATCGGCCTTGATCCAAGACATAGCATCGCCAGTGAGAAGGTTAAATCGAAAAACTTGAAGGCTTAAGGGAAACAATTGCCTTCAGAGAGCAAAGAAAAGAAACGTATTTACAGTATGAAGAATTCATAGAGAAAGAATTTGATTCCCCGCTCAAAGCTAGCAAATTAAAGAAAAGTCCGTCATATTCTGTGAATGAACAAAATCAGCTTCTTTACAAAACACAAATTGCAAAATTAGAATCTAGCATTCATCATACTAGAACCGAGATGTCGCAGCTTATCCTCTCAAATTGCAGTAAATTAATTGTTGAATCATGATGATTGCAATTATAAAACTATCAAGTTTGTTACTTAAAGATGTCCCCACCGGAATTGGTGATTTGACTCGTACTATAGAAGATGTTAAAATTATGGGAATTGGTGTACTAGTGCAGTACCCACGCGTATTAAAGTTGCCAAAAATAAAAGAATATACTCGATGCACCAAATTGACTCTGGTGCAATGAGTAGTGTTTGTAAATATGGTGCTATTCCTTATTACTATTGGCAACCTATTAAGGTAAATTTCAGGGCTATTACTAAAGATCTGATGGAAATTAATCATATAGCCCCAGATTTTCCTATTTACTTGAATGATGTGCAGATCAAGGTAACATTGTATAGTTTCAATTCAGGGTCAGATATTTTGTTGGGACAAGATTTTTTGAATAAACTTTTGCCAGTGACTTTTGGGAAAGGAGTTGTCACTTTCACTACAACAGAAGGTCCTGTCAATATAAAATCTTCCAGTGATTATTAGATTAGAGTACAACCTACAGAGCAAGATTCGGTCTGTTCTAGTCTTCAGGATCTAACAAAGATCAATAAAATTGTTAGAAACGCTGAGCTTCATGGTCCTAAGACATTGGAGAAGATATTTGACAAACTTAAGAAAGAATGTACAGCCAGTAGGCCTGATGCTTTCTAGACAAGAGAGAAATATTTTGTTGCACTTTCTTATAAGAAAAACTATGTTCCTAAGCCACAGAAAGCAAGTGCAAATCATATGAGTCCTTCTGAGCAAGAACTGTGCAAACAAGAGATTGCACAACTTTTAGAGCAAAAACTAATTGAGCCTTGCAAAAGTCCTTGGGCTTGCCCAACCTTTTATGTGAACAAGCATAGTGAACAAAAACGAGGTAAGAAACAGCTTGTTATAAATTATAAGGCTCTCAATGATGCTCTTCTTCCTATCAGATATCCTCTTCCAAATAAAGAAATTTTGCTTGCCAAGATTGCTAAGGCTAATGTGTTCAGTAAGTTTGATCTTAAAAGTGGATTTTGGCAAATTGGTATTATCCCTTCTGATCGATATAAGACTGCCTTTACTATTCCTCATGGTCAATATCAGTGGACAGTCATGCCATTTGGATTGAAAAATGCTCCATCTGAATTCCAAAAATGGATGGAAAACATTTTTGCTGGGGAAGATTACATTATAGTATATATTGATGATTTGCTTGTTTTTAGCAGAGATGTAAATACTCATAAAAAGCATTTAGAAAGATTTTATGAGTTGGTTTTCCAGCACGGGTTAGTCCTTTCAGACTCTGAAGAAAAATTCCAGATTGATTATCTGGGCTTACATATAGAACAAGGACATGTGAATTTGCAGCCTCATGTTTTAACACATTCGCTGAAATTTCCAGATGTAATTCCAGATGTCAGAACATTACAAAGATTCCTTGGTTGTTTAAACTACATCAGGCAATTTTATGAAAAACAAGCTGATGACACAAAAGTTCTGCAGAAAAGATTGGGAAAGCAAGCTTCAAGATGGACAGAAGAAATGACTGGTGTTGTTCGAAGAATTAAAGAAAAAATTGCAGAATTGCCAAAGCTGAAATTACCAGACACTTTTCTTTCTTTTATCTTAGACACTGATGCTTCTGATCACACTTGGGCTGTTGTATTATTACAGAAGCATGGAAGAAAAGAACTGGTATGTGCCTATCCTTCAGGAACATTTAATGACACAGAAAAGAAGTATCCTTCTTCCCATAAAGAAATACTAGCAGTCAAAAGAGGGATCAAAAAGTTTTATTTGTTCCTGAAAAGTGTCAAATTTGTGGTAAGAACTGATTTGAAACATATGAAACAAATGTTGGCCAATAAAAAATTGCTTGAGCAAGGAAGCACTAGAGTCCTAAGGTGGGCTTTATGGTTTGATGGTTTTGATTTTGACATTGTATATAAATCTGGAGCAGAAAACTATCTTGCAGATATGTTAACCAGAGAAGGCGCTGCAGAAATCAAGGAAATAAAGATGTTCAGACCCTTAAGGTTTGATGGTGCTTCAAGTTTGAATTCAGTCCAGTCCAATAGAGTCAGTCAAGTTTTAGTCTGTAGCAATTGTCATTATGAATTTTGTTGGGATTGTCTTGTCAAAGAAGTCTGTAAATTACCATTGAGTCTAAGGCAAATTCTGTTACAAAAGTGGTTTGATTCTGAAGAAGCCCAATGGATGTATTTTAGAGAATTACCATATAGGAATAGGTCGTGGAGAGCATATTACGCATTGTCTAGAGGTCCAGATCAGATATATTATGTGTTCATCCAAAAAACAGATTGGACTTGGAAAGACTATTTTACTATTCATCAAAGAGCTAGAATCCATAGGTCTGTTAGAGTCATATTTTATGCTATAGATATAGATAGTGTTGTAAATTGGTGGAGTCCTTGGTTCAAAGTCTTTCTTGTTAAATATATGCCTAGAGTAGATTGGATGGTAGAACATGATCACAAATTTACTCTAAGTACATTGATGTGGGAATTGCATATCGCTGCACAAAGTGATTATGTCATCGAGTTTGAATTTGCACATCAAGATAGAGTGGTGGTACCAAATGAAGAAGATGATTCTTTTTGCCTCTTTGTTAGTTTTCAAGGAAGAATCACCATAGATGGATTTTTGAGACCATACAATATGTTCTCATTTCCATTCCATTGCTGTTTCCGAGAACATGATTGGCTGTATATTCCTCATGAAGTGATTGCACCTGGTACTGAAGAACTATTGGAATACTATGGAGAGCATAATAATGATCATGAACATGACTATGATGACCATGCTAATAGTGATTGATTGTAAGGATCACTCAAATGAAATCCTTGCATATCTTACTTTATGTACATATTCGGTTTCCGTGGGATTTTGCCAAATAAAATCTCCACTGTGTAAAGAGAGCCGATGTCCTAGATTCCGGCCATTTTTAACTTTTGTAGATTGGGTCAGATTCGGTCCCCATATGGCCTAGCCTCCAAGGGATGAGATAACAAGAGGTGGTTCCCTCTTGCCCGAATCTTAGGTACATTTTTACTATTCATTTGCTCGTGACAGATATCTTGCATGATATTCTATCCGAGGACAGATCTTTTGTTTCCGGTATTCGGTAAAAGTAGGAACCGGATAACTGGCTAGGAGATTATATATACACCCTTCGAAAGCTCATTTGGGCATTCGGAGTCTGAGAGTCTGAGTCTGTGTATTGAGTCTGAGCTTTGTTTCCCTGCTCTGCATCTACGCGAAACCTCGCGATCTGCTTGCATCACGGCGACTAAGTCTCAAAGTTTGAGTCTGTTAGGTGACTTGGCTAGCCTGCGTCTTAGTGTGCTCGGCACTAAGAAGAATCTAAAGTGGCGGGGTCATTAGATTGAGTCTGTGATTTGTAAACTCTGAGTCAGAGTCTGCAACTGGCTAGAAAGCCTCCAGTGAGCACGCTCATACTATGAGTTGCTGTATTTGGTGAATGCCACTGCAGTCAATCTCTGAAAAGAGTTGCTGTATTCTGATTTCTGATGTAACATTCCATATGCAAATATTAATGAAGAATTAGATGTTTGTCCCCGAGTTCTAAGCTTCTCTTCCAGGAAGGATTCCAGATTTGGTAAATCAGTACATAAAAGAACAAAATGTGAATCTTGAGAATCCTTCTTTTGCTACAGTACACCAGATGATTGTATCTGTTTTGCAAATAGAATGTGCAGCCACTAAAGCAAAAAAGAACTTTAAGAAACAGATGCATTTTAGTACTAAATTGTGTAACACTTTTCTAGAAACTTTTGATTTTGGTTGTCATTCCAAATCCAAGAAAAAAGTTTCTAAGAAAAAAGATTCCTGTTCATGTAGGACAGAAAGATATTTTCCTAAAAAGAAAAAATATTATCCTTCCAAGAAAAATTTTAAAGGACGAAGGATAGTTTTTAGGAAAAGATCTAGACCTTCCAAGAAAGTTACTTTTTTTATTTGTGGAAAAGAAGGTCATTATGCAAATACTTGCAGGGAAAAGAAAGACAAGAAACAAATGAAGATCATGGATATTTTCTCTACTATACATGATCCTAAAGAATGGGATCTGATATCTCATTCTGATGGAGAATATTTTGAAGTTTCTAGTTCTTCTTCAGATGATACTGATAATGAAATTCCTGATATAAGAAGACTAGATTTGGATGAAAGTTCTTCTAGTTCTGATGAAACTTTTATATGTGATATAAAAATGTTTTCTTCTTCTAGTCATTTGCAGATGAAGATTGCAGCAGTCAAAGCTGAATTGGATCAGCTTGATCCAGTACAGTTTACTGCCAGGAGAAGGTTAAATGAAAAACTTGAAGGCTTAGAAAAACAATTACCTTCAGGAGAAAGAAAAGAAAGATTTACAGATGAAGAATTCATAGAGAAAGAATTTGATTCCCTGTTCAAACCTTTGCAAATTAAAGAAAGTCCGTCAGATTCAGGAATGAACAAAATCAGTTCTTTACAAAAACAAATTGCAAAATTAGAATCTAGCATTCATCATACTAGAACTGAGATGTTGCAGTTATCCTCTAAATTGCAGAAATTAATTGCTGAATATGATGATTGCAATTCTAAACTATCAAGTTTGTTACTTAAAGATGTCCCCACTGGAATTGGTGATTTGACTCAGACCATAGAAGATGTTAAAATTATGGGAATTGGTGACAGAGTGGTAATTCCCATACAGATAAAGTTGCCAAAAATAAAAGAATATACTCTTGATGCACAAATTAACTCTGGTGCAATGAGTAGTGTTTGTAAATATGGTGCTATTCCTTATTACTATTGGCAACCTATTAAGGTAAATTTCAGGGCTATTACTAAAGATCTGGTGGAAATTAATCATATAGCCCCAGATTTTCCTATTTACTTGAATGATGTGCAGATCAAGGTAACATTGTATAGTTTCAATTCTGGGTCAGATATTTTGTTGGGACAAGATTTTTTGAATAAACTTTTGCCAGTGACTTTTGGGAAAGGAGTTGTCACTTTTACAACAACAGAAGGTCCTGTCAATATAAAATCTTCCAGTGATTATCAGATTAGAGTACAGCCTACAGAGCAAGATTTGGTCTGTTCTAGTCTTCAGGATCTAACAAAGATCAATAAAATTGTTAGAAATGCTGAGCTTCATGGTCCTAAGACATTGGAGAAGATATCTGACAAACTTAAGAAAGAATGTACAACCAGTAGGCCTGATGCTTTCTGGACAAGAGAGAAATATTTTGTTGCACTTCCTTATAAGGAAAACTATGTTCCTAAGCCACAGAAAGCAAGTGCAAATCATATGAGTCCTTCTGAGCAAGAACTGTGCAAACAAGAGATTGCACAACTTTTAGAGCAAAAACTAATTGAGCCTTGCAAAAGTCCTTGGGCTTGCCCAGCCTTTTATGTGAACAAGCATAGTGAACAAAAACGAGGTAAGAAACGGCTTGTTATAAATTATAAGGTTCTCAATGATGCTCTTCTTCCTATCAGATATCCTCTTCCAAATAAAGAAATTTTGCTTGCCAAGATTGCTAAGGCTAATGTGTTCAGTAAGTTTGATCTTAAAAGTGGATTTTGGCAAATTGGTATTATCCCTTTTGATCGATATAAGACTTCCTTTACTGTTCCTCATGGTCAATATCAGTGGACAGTCATGCCATTTGGATTGAAAAATGCTCCATCTGAATTCCAAATACGGATGGAAGACATTTTTGCCGGGGAAGATTACATTATAGTATATATTGATGATTTGCTTGTTTTTAGCAGAGATGTAAATACTCATAAAAATCATTTAGAAAGATTTTATGAGTTGGTTTTCCAGCACGGGTTAGTCCTTTCAGACTCTGAAGAAAAATTCCAGATTGGTAAAGTTCAGATTGATTATCTGGGCTTACATATAGAACAAGGACATGTGAATTTGAAGCCTCATGTTTTAACACATTTGCTGAGATTTCCAGATGTAATTCCAGATGTCAGAACATTACAAAGATTCCTTGGTTGTTTAAACTACATCAGGCAATTTTATGAAAAACAAGCTGATGGCACAAAAGTTCTGCAGAAAAGATTGGGAAAGCAAGCTTCAAGATGGACAGAAGAAATGACTGGTGCTGTTCGAAGAATTAAAGAAAAAATTGCAGAATTGCCAAAGCTGAAATTACCAGACACTTTTCTTTCTTTTATCTTAGAAACTAATGCTTCTGATCACACTTGGGCTGCTGTATTATTACAGAAGCATGGAAGAAAAGAACTGGTATGTGCCTATGCTTCAGGAACATTTAATGACACAGAAACGAAGTATCCTTCTTCCCATAAAGAAATACTAGCAGTCAAAAGAGGAATCAAAAGGTTTTATTTGTTCCTGAAAAGTGTCAAATTTGTGGTAAGAACTGATTTGAAACATATGAAACAAATGTTGGCCAATAAAAAATTGCTTGAGCAAGGAAGCACTAGAGTCCTAAGGTAGGATTTATGGTTTGATGGTTTTGATTTTGACATTGTATATAAATCTGGAGCAGAAAACTATCTTGCAGATATGTTAACCAGAGAAGGCGCTGCAGAAATCAAGGAAATAAAGATGTTCAGACCCTTAAGGTTTGATGGTGCTTCAAGTTCGAATTCAGTTCAGTCCAATAGAGTCAGTCAAGTTTTAGTCTGTAGCAATTGTCATTATGAATTTTGTTGGGATTGTCTTGTCAAAGAAGTCTGTAAATTACCATTGAGTCTTAGGCAAATTGGGTTACAAAAGTGGTTTGATTCTGAAGAAGCCCAATGGATGTATTTTAGAGAGTTACCATATAGGAATAGATCGTGGAGAGCATATTATGCACTGTCTAGAGGTCCAGATCAAATATATTATGTGTTCATCCAAAAAACAGATTGGACTTGGGAAGACTATTTTACTATTCATCGAAAGAGCTAGAATCCATAGGTGGGTAGGATATTTTTATATAGATATAGATAGTGTTGTAAGTGTATGGTGGAGTCTTTGGTTCAAGTTTTTCTTATTAAATATATGATGAATTGGATGGTAGAACATGATCACAAATTTACTTTAAGTACATTGATGTGGGAATTGCATATAGGCACACAAAGGCAGTTATGTCATCGAGTTTGAATTTGCACATCAAGATACAGTGGTGGTACCAAATGAAGAAGATGATTCTTTTTGCCTCTTTGTCAGTTTTCAAGGAAGAATCACCATAGATGAAGTTTTGAAACCATACAATATGTTCTCATTTCCATTCCATTGCTGTTTCCGAGAACATGATCCTCCTTGGCTGTATATTCCTCATGAAGTGATTGCACCTGGTACTGAAGAACTATTGGAATACTATGGAGAGCATAGTAATGATCATGAACATGACTATGCTGACCATGCTAACAGTGATTGATTGTAAGGATCACTCAAATGAAATCCTTGCATATCTTACTTTATGTACATATTCAATTTCCGTGGGATTTTGCCAAATAAAATCTCCACTGTGTAAAGAGAGCCGATGTCCTAGATTCCGGCCATTTTTAACTTTTATAGATTGGGTCAGATTCGGTCCCCATATGGCCTAGCCTCCAAGGGATGAGATAACAAGAGGTGGTCCCCTCTTGCTCGAATCTTAGGTACATTTTTACTATTCATTTTCTCATGACAGATATCTTGCATGATATTCTATTCGAGGACAGATCTTTTGTTTCCGGTATTCGGTAAAAGTAGGAACCGGATAACTGGCTAGGAGATTATATATACACCCTTCGAAAGCTCATTTGGGCATTCAGAGTCTAAGAGTCTGAGTCTGTATATTGAGTCTGAGCTTTGTTTCCCTGCTCTGCATCTGTGCGAAACCTCACGATCTACTTGCATCACGGGCAAATAAGTCTCAAAGTTTGAGTCTGTTAGGTGATTTGGCTAGCCTGCGTCTTAGTGTGCTCAGCACTAAGAGGAATCTAAAGTGGCGGGGTCATTAGATTGAGTCTGTGATTTGTAAACTCTGAGTCAGAGTCTGCAACTGGCCAGAAAGCCTCCAGTGAGCACGCTCATACTATGAGTTGCTGTATACGGTAGATATAGCTGAATTGATCTCTGACGAGGATTGTTTGTATTAATTCTGATGTAACATTCCATATGCAAATATTAATGAAGAATTAAGGTTTTATGCGGTTAAGAGCTTCTCTTCCAGGAAGGATTCCAGATTTGTCAAATAATTACATAAAAGAACAAAATGTGAATCTTGAGAATTCTTCTTTTGCTGCAGTACACCAGATGATTGTATCTGTTTTGCAAACAGAATGTGCAGCCACTAAAGCAAAAAAGAACTTTAAGAAACAGATGCATTTTAGTACTAAATTGTGTAACACTTTTCAAGAAACTTTTGATTTTGGTTGTCATTCCAAATCCAAGAAAAAATTTTCTAAGAAAAAAGATTCATGTTCATGTAGGACAGAAAAATATTTTCCTAAAAAGAAAAAATATTATCCTTCCAAGAGAAATTTTAAAGGACGAAGGATAGTTTTTAGGAAAAGATCTAGACCTTCCAAGAAAGTTAATTGTTTTATTTGTGGAAAAGAAGGTCATTATGCAAATACTTGTAGGGAAAAGAAAGACAAGAAACAAATGAAGATCATGGATATTTTCTCTACTATACATAATCCTAAAGAATGGGATCTCATATCTCATTCTGATGGAGAATATTTTGAAGTTTCTAGTTCTTCTTTAGATGATACTGATAATGAAATTCTTGATATAAGAAGACTAGATTTGGATGAAAGTTCTTATGGTTCTGATGAGACTTTTATCTGTGACATAAAAATGTTTTCTTCTTCTAGTCATTTGCAGATGAAGATTGCAGCAGTCAAAGCTGAATTGGATCAGCTTGATCCAGTACAGTTTACTGCCAGGAGAAGGTTAAATGAAAAACTGGAAGGCTTAGAAAAACATTTGCCTTCAGGAGAAAGAAAAGACAGATTTATAGATGAAGAATTCATAGAGAAAGAATTTGATTCCCTGTTCAAAGCTTTGCAAATTAAAGAAAGTCCTTCAGATTCAGGAATGAACAAAATCAGTTCTTTACAAAAACAAATTGCAAATTTAGAATCTAACATTCATCATACTAGAACTGAGATGCTGCAATTATCCTCTAAATTGCAAAAATTAATTGCTGAATATGATGATTACAATTCTAAACTATCAAGTTTGTTACTTAAATATGTCCCCACTGGAATTGATGATTTGACTCAGACTATAGAAGATGTTAAAATTATGGGAATTGGAGACATAGTGGTAATTCCCATACAGATAAAGTTGCCAAAAATAAAATAATATACTCTTGATGCACAAATTGACTCTGGTGCAATGAGTAGTGTTTGTAAATATGGTGCTATTCCTTATTACTATTGGCAACCTATTAAGGTAAATTTCAGGGCTATTACTAAAGATCTGATGGAAATTAATCATATAGCCCCAGATTTTCCTATTTACTTGAATGATGTACAGATCAAGGTAACGTTGTATAGTTTCAATTCTGGGTCAGATATTTTTTTGGGACAAGATTTTTTGAATAAACTTTTGCCAGTGACTTTTGGGAAAGGAGTTGTCACTTTTACTACAACAGAAGGTCCTGTCAATATAAAATCTTCCAGTGATTATCAGATTAGAGTGCAGCCTACAGAGCAAGATTTGGTTTGTTCTAGTCTTCAGGATCTAACAAAGATCAATAAAATTGTCAGAAATGCTGAGATTCATGGTCCTAAGACATTAGAGAAGATATCTGACAAACTTAAGAAAGAATGTACAGCCAGTAGGCCTGATGCTTTCTGGACAAGAGAGAAATATTTTGTTGCACTTCCTTATAAAGAAAACTATGTTTCTAAGCCTCAGAAAGCAAGTGCAAATCATATGAGTCCCTCTGAGCAAGAACTGTGCAAACAAGAGATTGCACAACTTTTAGAGCAAAAACTAATTGAGCCTTGCAAAAGTCCTTGGGCTTGCCCAGCCTTTTATGTGAACAAGCATAGTGAACAAAAACGAGGTAAGAAAAGGCTTGTTATAAATTATAAGGCTCTCAATGATGCTCTTCTTCCTATCAGATATCCTCTTCCAAATAAAGAAATTTTGCTTGCCAAGATTGCTAAGGCTAATGTGTTCAGCAAGTTTGATCTTAAAAGTGGATTTTGGCAAATTGGTGTTATCCCTTCTGATAGATATAAGACTGCCTTTACTGTTCCTCATGGCCAATATCAGTGGACAGTCATGCCATTTGGATTGAAAAATGCTCCATCTGAATTTCAAAAACGGATGGAAGACATTTTTGCTGGGGAAGATTACATTATTGTATATATTGATGATTTGCTTGTGTTTAGCAGAGATGTAAATACTCATAAAAAGCATTTAGAAAGATTTTATGAGTTGGTTTTCCAGCATGGGTTAGTCCTTTCAGACTCTGAAGAAAAATTTCAGATTGGTAAAGTTCAGATTGATTATCTGGGCTTACATATAGAGCAAGGACATGTGAATTTGCAGCCTCATGTTTTAACACATTTGTTGAAATTTCCAGATGTAATTCCAGATGTCAGAACATTACAAAGATTCCTTGGTTGTTTAAACTACATCGGGCAATTTTATGAAAAACAAGGCGATAACACAAAGTTAACGAGAAAAGATTGGGAAAAACGAAGCCAAGATGGACGGAAAATATTTGGTGTTGTTAGAATAAAAGAAAAAATTATAGAGGCCATAAGCAAATTACGGACACTTTCTTTCTTTATCTTCTGGCCAGTGCCACGATCACACTTGAAATTTCATTGTATTATTACATAAGCATGGAAAGAAAGAAGCCAGTGTATGTGCCTATGCTTCGGGATCCTTTGATGACCACGAGAAAAGTATCCTTCTTCATAAAGATGTTGGAAATATGATGCAGAGTGTTGTCCTTGATGGCAACCCACTGAATGAAGATGAAGACATGAGATTGTTGACATGTGTTGTCCTTGATGACAATCCACCTGATGAAGTTATTCTTGACCCGATGGACTTGGTAAATGATGTAAATCTGATGTGAAATGATGTTTGATGCTGAGTGTTGTCCTTGAATGACAACCCTCTTGATAAAGATGATGGCAACTTACTTGATGAAGTTGTGCTTGCTAGAATATGTTCTTGATGAAGAAAATATGATGTATCTACAGTGTGTACAGAAGGCAATGAAGAAAGGAATTCAGAATGTGCTCAAAGTATGATGAAAAGAGTATGTCTCTATGTATACGCGGATCTGTCTAAGGGAAGTCGCGTATGCACGCGGAAAAGAACGTTCCAAGTCGCGTATGGGCTAAAGCGCTCAAAAAGTGCAAAACCAAGGGTAACCACCATGGTATTGACCCATTGTATTGGGTAATGATCCGCCTAGTTGACCCCGTCCTGGTAGTTTTGGGCTCATGGTATTGTTTAGGCCCATGGTATTGAAAAAGGGGCTCATGGTATTGAAAAAGGAAAAACCTATATAAGGAGAAGAAATTCATTGTGCAAAACATGAGTGTGGGTGCAAGATGTCTGAGCTTGAATGAATACTTCTCTCTGAAGTATATCTGAATGGAAAGGGTTACACTTGAATGATAAATCTGAATGTATGATGCACCAATGATGAAGAAGGGGATCTAGATGTGAATTGCTCTTGTATTTGCTAGATCTGATTATGGAAGGCTTAGATCTGTGATGAGGCGAGCATCTAGGCGAACATCTGTCTGAAGCAAAAGGGTAGATCTGAACTGAATATCTGATCTGATGAAGTATGTTGCTCTGTAATGATTGAAGATCTATACGCTACTTCGCCGCGGAGGAAGCGCGTATATACGCGGCTTCAGCGAAGAGAAAGCGCGTATGCGCAATAAAATATACACTGAGGTATACGCTGGTTTGTGTGGACGGAAGCGCGTATATACGCGACATCGGTGAAGTAAAAGCGCGTATGCAAACTAGGGTTTGCTGAAGCAAGGGGTATGAAATATCTGATCTGTTCTGCTGTGTTTCTGCTATCTGATCTGTGTTGATAAGTATCTGTTGGTGATGTATGTTTGTACTTAAAAGTATGGAAAGGGTCCAGTCTGAAAATATGATGAAACGTGGCCTGCAAGTATTGTTCTATTGAAGTTGTTGGATCCAGTGTGAAAATTGATGAAACGTGGTCCAAGGTGGTGCTGAGGGTTGTAGCCTTCAGTCAGGGGGTTGTAGCTCCCTTCCAGGTGAGGCTGGTAAACGAGATCGGGGGGTCGTAGCTCCCTTCCAGGAGAGGCTGGTAAACGAGTCAGGGGGTTGGAGCTCCCTTCCAGGAGAGGCTGGTAAAAGAGCGCAGGTGGGTGCCTGCGTGCTGGTAGAGTCTGCACCAGCATATATGTTGTAAGATGTTTTCTCTATAATAAAATATTGAAGGCTGAGCAACTGCAGCGGTGGTTTTCTCCCGACTTGGGTTTCCACCTAAAAATCCTGGTGTTCATGTGTGATGCTTTGTGTGATGGTTTATTCTGTTCTTACTACACATGTTTACTGTTTATAGAACATCTAATAAATGAATGATGGAATTATGTAAGTGAAGAACTAATGGCATAATTAGATATCTGGGTATACGCTAGTTCCATGAAGGATATCCGCGTGTATACGCTAGTTGGCTTCAGAAAAGTAGCGTATGGGTTTTAGAGCATGAAAAAGTAAAAAGATTTGAATATCTTGTAAATGCGGATTCACCCCCCTCTCGGTATTTTTCCCAACAAAAGAAATACTAGCGATCAAAGAGGGATCAAAGGTTTTATTTGTTCACGAAAAGTGTCGAGTGGTAGAGCGATTTGGAAACATATGAAACAAATGTTGGCAATAAAAAATTGCTTGAGCAAGGATATCACTAGAGTCCTAAGGTGGGCTTTATGGTTTTATGGTTTTTATTTTCACATTGTATATAAATCTGGAGCAGAAAACTATCTTGCAAATATGTTAACCAGAGAAGGCGCTGCAGAAATCAAGGAAATAAAGATGTTCAGACCCTTAAGGTTTGATGGTGCTTCAAGTTAAGATGAGACCCGGTCAATAGAAGTCGATCAAGTTTTTAGTACGTAGCGATTATTATTATGATTTTGTTGGGATTGTCTTGTCAAGAAGTATATGAAATTACCATTGAGTCTTAGGCAAATTGTGTTACAAAAGTGGTTTGATTCGAAGAAGCTCAATGGATGTATTCTAGAGAGTTACCTTATAGAAATAGGTCATGGAGAGCATATTATGCATTGTCTAAAGGTCCAGAACAAGTCTATTATGTGTTTGTCCAAAAAACAGATTGGACATGGCAAGATTATTTTACTATTCACCAAAATGCTAGGATTCATAGCACTGTCAGAGTCATATTTTATGCTATAGATATAAATAGTGTTGTAAATTGGTGGAGTCCTTGGTTCAAGTTGTTTCTTGTCAAATATATGCCTAGAGCAGAATGGATAGTAGCATATGATCATAAGTTAACTCTGAGTACTTTGATGTGGGAACTCTATATAGCTGCACAAAATGATTATGTTATAGAGTTCGAGTTTGCACATAAAGACACAGTTGTGGTATCCAATGAAGAAGATGATTCTTTCAATCTTTTTATCATCTTTGAAGGAAGAATCACTGTAGACGAAGTTTTCAGGCCATCCCAAGTTTTTTCATTTCCATTTGCCTGCTGTTTCCGAGAACATGATCCGCCATGGCTTAATATTCCTCATGGAGAGTGATTGCACAGTGCGAAGAATTGTTGGAATATTACGGTGAGCATTATAATGATCAAGAGCATGACTATGATGATCATGCCAATAGTGATTGATTGTAAGGATCACTCAAATGAAATCCTTACAAATCTTGATTTATGTACATATCAGGTTTCCATGGGATTTTGCCTCAGAAAATCTCCACTGTGTAAAAGAGAGCCGATGTCCTATATTCCGGCCTTGATTTAGCTTTTTAGATTTGGTCAGATTCGGTCCCCATATGGCCTAGCCTTTAAGGGATGAGATAACAAGAGGTTGTCCCCTCTTGCCCGAATCTTAGGTAAAGTTTCACTGTTTATTTCCTTTTGTACACTCGTGACAGGAATCTTGCATGACAACCTATCCGAGTACAGATATTTTAGATTCGGTATCCGGTAAAAGTGGTAACCGGATGACTGGTAAAAGAATTATAAATACTCACTCCCCCAAGTCATTTGGGCATTCGGAGTCTGAGAGTCTGAGTCTGTATATTGAGTCTGAGCTTTGTTTCCCTACTCTGCATCTGCACGAAACCTCACGATCTGCTTGCATCACGGCGACTAAGTCTCAATGTTTGAGTCTGTTAGGTGACTTGGCTAGCCTGCGTCTTAGTGTGCTCGGCACTAAGAAAAATCTAAAGTGGCGGGGTCATTAGATTGAGTCTGTGATTTGTAAACTCTGAGTCAGAGTCTGCAACTGGCCAGAAAGCCTCCAGTGAGCACGCTCATACTATGAGTTGTTTGTATCTCGGGTGAATGCCACTGCGATCAATCTCGAAAAACGAGTTGTTGTATTCGATTTACGATGTAACATTCCCGTATGCAAATATTAATGAAGAATTATGGGTTTTTTTGTCCGAGTTACGAGCTTACGGTTCCCCGATTCTTGTTCCGTAACTTTTTTTATGATGTTGTTAATTATGAATAGAGTGTTAACAAGGGCATGTTTACAGAGAATATATATTCAAGGCCTAGGAAGATACATACTATGTAAAAATGTTAGTGAAGACATAAGAAAATTTTTCCTTGGCAATCCTTTCTCTAAATAATTTTGGTAAGAATTAACAAGGAGGATTGAGATTTAGTCTGTTCAGAAGAAAGAATCAGTTACAAATTACTTTGAGGAGTTTCTCAATTAGCACTCATTATTTCAGTGGAATTTATTGATTTGGGGAGTTTCTATCGAGGTGTGTAGTCAACAAGGAATCTCGGTAATATTTGAAGATCATTTTATTCCTCCAATAGTGGTGGAAATCAAAGTTTAAGTGAGATGGAAAGAGTATAAGAGGGGATTGATACCCAAGCTTCCACGTGAGGTAGGGCCTCCCCTCTTCGAAAAAATGAAATCATGGGCATTTTTCAATGGGGTGACCCAACATGGTTCTTGTGACCTAGGTTTCTCTCTTTTTAATATAGAAGCAAACTAAGATTCCTTTAAGGAAAATGTTAGAAGAGGAAGTAACAATCAAGGGGAATATTTGGCTCTACTCTCCTAGATGAAACTCACAAAAAATATTAATGTTAATCGTTTAAAAACATTTGGATATTCTTTGGTGTATATAACTCTAGTGCAAGGGAAATTTCACGTTGGCAATTTAGGCCTAGCTTTTTTGGAATAGCATATTTAGTTGTTGGTATTTTACTTTGGCAACATCTATGTGCAACATTTCTATAAAGAGCATAATACAAAAGTTGATTAGATTTCAAAGATATGTCCCTCGCTTCAAGAAGGCGCCTATATCTTGAGTATTTTTTAAAACAATTTTAAACACCTCATTCATGGGCTCTTAAGGTATTTTTAGTTTTCTCTTATGATTTAGGATGATTATAGTTATATTTTGGTGAGTTAGCCTTGCTTTAAGGACCTTTTATACCTAACTTTTGGAAGCTATAGAACTTTATAAACTATTTCATATTTTGTTTATTGTGTTAAAGCCACACATTTTTGAAGTGCATTAAGGACATAAGCATTAGAGAAATTTTGAGGTCTAAAATGGACCTCAAAACAAAAATGTACAGCCAAAATCAAATTTATAAGAACCAATAGGATTCAATGTGATGATGTCAACGATGGGAGATGATTCATCATTTTTGTAGTAAAAAAGTAAAAATATTAAAAAATTAAAATAAATTATTTTTCAAGTCATATTTTCAACTTATCTCCTTACGGTTTAACTCAAATTTCAAGCAGAAGCACTCATTGGATGTAGAATTTAATTCTTCATCCAAAGATTACCCATGTTGCATACTTTCAATGGACCCTGCTACACAAAAAATGAGAAATGCATTAAAAATGTGATTACAATCATGTTCTTTCATGTATTTCTCATTTTTCGTGTAGCATGGTTCATTGAAAGTATGAAACATAGGTACTCCTTGGATGAGGAATTAAATTATGCATCCAATGAGTGCTCTCGCTCGAAATTTGAGTAAAATTGTAGGGAGATATGTTGAAAATATGAGTTGAAAAAATAGTTTTTCTTTTTTTCCCTCTATAATTTGATGATGTAATCTAATCTTATTTTAATATTTTCACTATTATTTTATAATATTCCTTAGGATGCTCAATTTAGACCTCACAATTTCTCTAATGGGATTGTACTTTCTTTTCTTTTTGAAATAAAATTTCATTTGTTTGTAAGGAAAAAAAAAAGTCCTGAAAGGGGTATTATCATGTGCAAACGAAGTGCCTCTGATGTAGCCGGGAAAGGATGTTGGCCATTCTACAATGGCTTGAAAAGGTACTTGAGTTCCAAGAATAGGGACGGTATAGAGCAATTCATAACTATCTCATATCATTTAGAGGGAGGTTAGCATTTTTATGAATTGGAGTATCACAATACAACCCAAAATCATATATCAGAACTAAATTAAGCAACTCTAGAAACGATGTGTATGACATCTAGATGGGAAAGGATGGAATATTTATAAGAAAAACCAAGTCAACCCCTAATAAATTCAATCCAAGAAGGAAATAGTGTTGATATTTGTTTGCGTGCAGGTTTCCATAGTCAATCACCATATTTGACAAGTGTTTCCGGAGTGACGTTGTGAATTATTTATTCACATTACCACCAAAAATAATAATCAGAATTGAATCGAGCAAGTGTTCTCCCGAAACGTTGGAAATTTCACAAATAACACACAACATTACTCTAGAAACACTTGTCCAATAATTTTTCATGTTATCCAACCCACTTGGTAAGATTTACAATAGTGTTAGCACGTTTCAAAATTTTGCTAGGTTCCAATCGATGATCTCTTGGATATTTTGGTAGCTCTCAATGCAACAATTAGAGAGGTGAATAGCTCACTAGAAGGGACCCAATGCTTATTGATGCAAGGGATAAATTGTTCCCCTATTCATAGCATGCAAACAATCAAGATGAGCATTACAAAGGACAATGCAAATAGGGAAGTAGAACAAGGTTCAAGGTTTTTCAAGCGTAACATTGAAGGCAAGGGAAAACTCAAGGTTGTCCAAACAAATAGCAAGTAAAATAAAATGACCAAAGCATGGGAAGAAGCAAGTAGAGAAATTTTATGTCTCCAACACCGTTGCAACCAAGAAAGCATTGGAAACTCTTGAAGAATTGGTCAAGTAGAGGAAGAAGGATAGAGGTAAGGAACAAATTGGAGAAGAATTTTCAAGTTGGAGGACCCCATGTTTTCAAGCACTAGGTATATAAAGTTATTCAAAACCATAAAGCTATATTAAACATTGAAATCACCCTTAGCTTAAGCTACTAGGGATGGAGGAACACCTTAGTGGAAGATACTGAAAAAACTCGACCAAATGGAGAAGAGGGAGATGATGGAAATGAAAATTAAAGCATTAGCTAAACATTTCTAGGAATTCAAATTCAATGCATCAACCAAGAAAAATCAAATTGATTTGTGATGGCATGATACTTTAGACTAGAAGACTAAAAAAGTACCCCATCCAACCCAATTGAAGTGGAAGGAAACCAAGGAGACCCATAAAATCATCAACAAAAGACATCTCAAATGGTCCTAACCCCAAGTAAAGTTAGGTAACTTCTTTATGTTCAATGATTGATAGCTCAAATATATTCTTTTTTTTTTCTATCAACATTTAACTCAAAGTGTTTCAAATAGTTAGTATGGGCAACTATCTAGTTTTAGAACTATTTAAGGACATTTGGCATACATTAAGAAAGTTGATATCTCATTTTGCAACACCCTATAGCCTAGTTTCCTTCATGAAAAAATACAAAGAGTTCAAGGTGTAAACTACTATGCATAGTGTTAGGATAAAAATAAAAAAAATTAAGTACACAATCAATATTACAAAATATGCCATAAAAATTAAAAATTAAACATTAAAATAATAATTTAACTTACCAAACTATACCAGTAGTATACAATTGTCATGATTAACCATCCAATTTAATAATGTTACAAATATAGTGTTATAATAAACATGTTAAATGATCTAATTAAATTCATTAAGCATTTTCTTTAGTATGTATATGTAATATTGTGATTTTGATAAATATAATTCAAAATATGAATACTATTTTTAACATTTTATACATATGTTTTACATATATCAACATGAGTTTACATTTATTTGTTGTGAATTTATTCTTTATATTTTTAGCAAGAATTAAGAAACTTAATCCCTCGGATGGGGTGAACAAGGATGCATAGCCAAAGATATGAATGTTGACATGTTCGGCAAGGTTTATGGTTAGAAGTGGGTGATATATAATGCACTGCAAGGTTATACCATTGCTATTGTTATTAAAGCAACCTATGTATGTATGCTACTTTAGAGAAAGAAACCCACATATATCCAATTTACTGATTTTTCATGTATTCTATTAGATGATTATCTTTAATCATTGCATCAGTGGATTAATTACTTTTCAGTATTCAATAAATAACATAAATAAATCACAACAAATGAGCAACATACATAGAACACCTGGATTTTTAGGTGGAAACTCAATGTGGGAAAAAACCATCGTAGTTTTATCTTTGTCTTCTTTCTTGTAATAAAAAAATTCGTTGCATTTGTACCAGTGCAGACTCTTATCAATATGTAGGCACCCACCTGTAGGAGGCTCCAACCTCCACTCGTTTTCTAGCTCCTACTGGAAGGGAGCTACAACCTCCTAATCTTGTTTACCAGCTTCTACTATGGGAGCTCCTACCCCCTTTTTGAAGGCTACAACCCTCATCTCCTTGTGGACCACTTTTCAAAGTGTTTCAAACTGGATCCACCTGTCAATCAACCATCAAACAACCTGTAGGCCACCTTTCATCAAATTTTCAGACTGGACCCATATCAACAATAAACCCAAACAAATATATCAAACTAAAGTGCTGAATATGAGACTTTGTAACACTGCAAATCAATTGATTTTTTGAAGCATCAAATCGCTAAATGTAGAACCCAAACAGAAACAACAAAAATAAAATTCGGTACGCGACTGTACTGAATAAGACTTTCATATGTACGCACTTCCTCTGTGTAACACCTTCGTACGGATCTTAAATCACTGCAAGCTTAATCATGAACAATTGTAATGTTGAATCAACCATTGAACCATACACAGAACAATAACAGAATATTGAACCAATCAAAGATCCCCACATTGAAGCATCATTGTCAATCAACCAGCTCAATCATCATAGTCAAACACAAATCATCAAGATAGAGACATCATTGACAGATAGCAAAAAATAGAGCAGAACTCATTAGTTGTCATGATCAAATAGTATTGCAAAACCCTAGAAGGTATATGTGACATCAATGAAACACATCGGCGTATGTACGCGACTACTAGGCTTAACACCCGCGTACAAATATCAACGTACTTAATAAATTATTGCAGAAATTATAAACCACTTTAATGAATCATGTTAGTGTATGTACGCGACAAATCAGAAGTTAACCTAGATACATATCCTAAAATACTTGAATCAAACTTTCATTGCAATTCACAACATCTATTAACCCCAGATCTCGACACACGTCATTACGTTTAGATCAAATTATCATCAAGTTATAGATCTAGCATTAAGCATAAATAGATCATGCACGTATTTTCATTAGTCTTCACAACCCTTTCAGATCTGTTAGATATCTAAACTATCTCCTTGCTTCCTAATGCACACTTGTTCCAAATCAAATTACATAAAGATAGATCATTTATTTGCACCCCTAACACCTTGATCTCCATCTCCTTATATAGGTTTAGCCTTATTCAATATCTTAGATAAATCCCTTGGTAGTGTCGTTAGTATACTTTGACGAGATCAAATAATCATTGTCGCTCTGATTACTATGGGCCAATACCATAATTAAGACCCCTAGTATCCAAATTACCATGGTGAGGATTCTAAATGTGACTTTCACTCATATGACCTATGTATGTGCATGACCTTGCTTCTCAGTGCCCATGTATAATTTCTCAAACTTCACCTATAGCATCTGTATCAATATGCATAATCATCTTGTTATCACAATGATGACATCTTTATCAAGTAGGTTGTCATCAAGGACAACATTTTAGCCATAATGCCAACACTCTGGGTGCTACCATTCACATAATAGATCAAGTTATTTCTATGTTTATGTTTTGCATTCCTATATAAGCGATAATTAGAGACCTTAGCTCCTTCTAGGCTATTAGATGTAAATTTTTTCATACATGCTTTTGTAGTGTTTTGGTTGCGAAACTGAATTTGACTCGGAATTTTAGCCTAAAAACTTATTAGATTGTTGCTAGTCTATTTTCCCAAGTGTTGAGCCTCAACAACCTCCCCTTAAACTTTTATCAAAAAAATTTGGGGACCTTAGTTTTCAATTTTATTTTAACAAGTTACACCTTGCAATTTATTTAATTTTTTAACATTTCTAGGTTTAATAAAATCATAATTGTAAAAATTTTCTTTTATAATGTATTTAAAATACAAATAAAAACCCAATAAATAAACACCAAAATTCACCTATATCGTATATTCATCCCCTTGACTTAAACATGTCCTTATTCTTTGCAAACCCCAATATCCATTAAAGGAATAAACATGTATTTTTTAACATCAATAAATGGGATGTTTTATGTCCTCACAAATATCACTAAGTTGTGTTTTCCCTATATCAGATATTGGTTTAATCATTAGTTATCCACTATTACAGAGTTTTGATATTGATATGGCGATATAACATCCTCAGCACTCCATCTAATAACGGGAATTTTGATTTCACTAAATGCTTAACTAGATATCGTCATATTGGGTATTGTTGTTTTCAAACGTTATTCTTTCAAAACTCACAATACGAATATGACAACACAGCATGCCATGTCATGTCCAATCAGCACCTGACACATGTAAGTGCCTACATGTCACTCAACCCGTGGCATTCGAATTTTGACTCTTCTAAAGCTTACAAACTTTAAATCTAATTGACACATGGCACTCATTGATTTTTCCGCATCATCCTTGATGACATCATGATCACCTCACTCATTTATCCAATATATTGGATATCGACATATCACCCTTTGGTTATAAACCTTATTCACTTGCTCATCTGATACATGATATCATTAAACAAGGACAATTAAGAGTGTGATTATTATAATTAATCGCACGCTTACTAGGTTAATTAACAAATCACTTTTTCATTGAAATACAAAAAAAAAATAGTTTTATGACTTTCTGAATATTTTCATAAACACCCAAAAATAGGGTTATCAATAAAACATAAACACACCCGCCCAAACAATGATATTTGGTATTTGATATCTTTAAGCAAGCTTAATTATGTTATAAATAGAGATTAGCATTAATCCCTCTATTGTTTGATAAATGTTAATGGCATACACTGCACAATGCACAATATGACCTTCACTCCCTGTCATTTCAAAAATTAAATGAACACCAATTTGAATATGTTTCTGAGGTGTTTTGAATGTAATGTTCATAATTAGTAATTAAAGGTTACAAAGCTTCGAAACTACCCCATTCTAGGTTCAAACAATCATTCATGTGTTTTCATTTACACATTATTTTGTTGAGTGGAGTTATAAAGTTTACTTCTTTGTCAATCTACATCTAAGTATAATGTTCTATTATTCAGTTTCAATAATGGTTTTTCTGTTGTTAGAGAGTTGTTCCTTTACACATATTTTTGGTGAATTTTTCAGATTTGCGAAAATGGCTCCGCATAGGCTAAAAACAAAAAGAAACCTACAAAACCTATAGATAAGGATGCAAACAATTCTAACTCGACCACGTTCTGAGATACCTTATATAAAATAGAAATAATTTGCATAATCTGGAGTGAAATTTATGTGTTTCTTAGAAGAGGTAGATTTTGCAGACGTGGAACTAGAATATGTAAACAGATATGTTGACATCTGACACTTGGCCCTCCAAAAAGTTAAAGCAAGGCTTGCACTAATTTAGTACACTAATATGGTATGTTGGGATATAAACCATGTTGATGTTAAAACTTGTACCATAGTTAATAACAAGAGATATGTCATAGGCTCTTTCAACCCATAACATATTCAGCTTATGTATAACTTACCCAAAGTTGATGTTAATTATAATAATGAGTTTCTTAAAGCCTTTATAGAGAGGTTACTTAGATTTAGATAGAAATGCCATGACTAACTAGGAATGGAGGTGGGATGAAGATTATTTTCTTCTCGGAGACCAAAAAAAATTACCCTATTGAAAGAATGAAATCGCTTCCAAAAACAATTGCAATCATGCTTTGCAGACTTTTTTGGGAACAAAATGTGCTCCTTTTTAAAATAGATTGGATTCCCCTATTACATCAGGTTTTAGATAAGGGTAATTTTTCAAATGGCCAATCATTTTATTTAATATTTTGGAAAGGTGGATTGAGAGATTCTTAAGTTCTCTGTCTGGTTTTATGTCATAATTATTTATGTATGCATATTTTATTGATGTTATCTATGCTAGGAAGTATTTTCCTCTAATGAATTAACATTGGTCTCCTAGTTGCGTCAAGAGGCGCTATTAGGAGAGATGTGTAGGTGTAATGTATGTAAACATTTTTACATGTGGGCTCAATATGTTGAATTTATAAGATGTAAAGGATTTGTAATAGCTCAATAAAATAATAGTAAAAGGTTAAAAGTAATATAGAGACCAGTATAGAGATGTTCTAGTGTCTGTAAAAAGTTAAAAGTAATAAAAATAATAAAATTCAATATGTTAAATTATAATTTTATTTGTATTAATAAAATCACAGATAACTTTTTAGATAAAAGAAAATCGTAATATAATATCAGATTAATTTAATGGTGTATGAGACCCCCTTGTTTGTGGGACAAGAGACCCACCTCCGCGCAATGATTTGACTGTTAAGTCTACGAAGGCGTACATACTCTACCACCCTCTAGTTTTAAACTTGTGACCTCTTAAGAGAAAACACATGCTCTTAACCATTAGGCCCACTGAAGTTGTATGTTTAAAAACTTTAATACTTGTAATAAACATACAATATAACAATATTTTTAACCATAGATATTCATGCTCACTTTACCATAGACATTATTAACATGTAAATAAGATTTGTTACAATACCATGGCTCATCAATACCACATGCACAAAAATCATATCTCATTTCACAATCAAAATATTTCATAATTACTTTTGAGGTATATCTAAACCATCTATCACATTAAAATATATAAGACATAAATAATAGCTATAAATTAGAATTCATTTTACCATGTAAATTAAAATAACAATTTTGTAACCATATTTATATTTCATTAATATGCACATAAAAACTTAATACTTAGAATATAACAAGACTTTTAACAATGGATATTCACCTCCACTTTACCATGGATTTTATTAACTTGTAAATAGGCTTTGCTCTAATACCATGGCTCATCAATACCACATGGCCAGAAACCCTCTCTCATTTCACAATCAAAATATTTTATAAATTTATTTTTTTTTTTTACATGGAAACACTTTCCAGCTCAAGAGATGTTGTAATATCCTATTATATTATGTTATCTAAACATTTTGACTTGGTCAACTTGCATAAAAATAAAAATAAAAATAAAATTATTAATTAAAACATTTTGACTTAGTAAAATTACATAAAAACAAAAAAAACAAAAAAAAAATCAATAGGCCCCCAAAGGTGTGGCTTGTTGGTCATTGAACATACTACTAAAGTGTTCAGAGATTCAAACCTCAACTTACTTGTGCGTCATGCTTCGGGGCGATGTTGTTGCACATGGAGGTTATAATCGCAGTCCTCAGGGATCAACCTTGTGTCACGCGAGTACGAGAGTCGGCGCATTACCAATTCCGCCATACAAAAAGATTATTATTATTATTATTATTATTAATTACACCAGTGTATATCCATCTTAACTACGGATCTATCAAACTCCGAGAGGGATCAAATCTTTAGAGGTGTAAACCTTTTCTCATGTTTTGCACTCAAAAGCACCACCAGAGATTTCATTCCTCTCGGCACTTGATAGATGCAGAGTTAAGATAGATCTAGGGTGGTTTAGTAGAACTAGCGCATGCTTATTTCTCAAAATTATAGGACGACAAGACAAAAATTTGTTTTGTGAAATTTGTAATAATTTCATGATTTCTCTATATCAAACTTACTGTGACTATTTTCCTACGAGATTCATTGATGATGTTATGTAAGGGATTGCACCTAATGGAGATTGGCTTTTTAATGATGTTTTTTCTTACATCAAATTTTATGGATGTTAAGCTCCTCCTCGTGTGCTTCCTAGATATGTTCTTGATAGGTTGGCCTTCAGGGAATTTCCAATCAAACAATTGGTATAGGAATTACTAGAGATTTACCATATGGTTTTGAGAAGTTATGGCCTTCATTCCCAATCAAATTAGGAATCTATGCTCTGGATAACCAAAAACATGCTAATATAGAGTCTATAGCTCATGCAACAACATTGGAGTCTATAAAGTTGTTTGATATAGCTTTCAAAAAACATGTTCCACATAACATTGTCTAGGAATATATGCACATGAAGGCTTACCTTTTGATGAAGTTTTTCAAGGTGCCAAAAAATATCAAGAAGTTCTTCTTGAAAGAATTCAAGAGATCCCAGAAGGAACCGTGGGAAAAGAATGTGTAGCATTTCAACAAAGAAGAAAATTATCCCTAGGTAGCAAATCCATGTTATAGGTCAAGCTCCAACAAACTCAAGTTCAACCAATATCTCAAGAAAAATAAGTTCAAATAGAACAGGTTTAGAAAGAGAAAATTCAAGCATAGCACGTCCAAACAGAGTTTCAAATAAAGAATGTATATTCTCAACAATATCAAATAGAAAAATGCAGATAGAAGGAATCCAGACTCAACAAACTTAAAAAGGACAATTCTGGACACAAGAATTACAGAAAGAAATGCAAATTGAATTATAGTTTTAGTGAAGTCAAGTTTAGATGTTAAACACGCCTATATTAAAAAATGTTCAAGCTGATCAACTAGCAGAAAGCACAAGAATTATTACAACTGTGATTTCTAAAAATCCTTTATCTACCTATCCAGGAATTATCTCTCCCAGTATTATCTATGTAGATTCTATTGAACCAATCAAAGAAAAAGTTCGCCACGACAACTATTTCTTCAATGGTGGTAAAAAGGCTATCATTAAAGGAAAACCAAAGAATAGAAAGATAGAACGAAAAGAAACATCCCCAATAAAGTAGGTAATGATTTGGGATGCTTCAAAGCTCAGTTAAGAAGAATTTGCTTGTGAGATTATGGATTCAATAGGTGCTTCACTCATGTGAATAAACAGTCTATTTCTGAGACCATTAAAAATAAACACGAAAGAATTAAAAATCTTGAAGATAAGTTATAGCAACAACAGACTCTAATGGAGGTCGAGTATCAAAAGGAAACTTATTTGCTTTACAACATCAAAGATCGATTGAAAGATATTGAAGAAAACTTCAAATAGGAAATTCAATATTTATAGAGAACTTCTACAGTTTCAATGGCAGAAAAGGATGCTGAAATTGATCAACTAGTTTCATAAGTTAAAGGCTTAGATGAAAAACAATTTGATGTTGAGTTGTTCAGAAAAGATGCAATGACATCTAATGAACTACGTAAATTGTCTTGGGAAGGACTTTAGCAAAATCTAAAGCATATTCAAAGTCAAAATAAAACATTGAATGGGTTCTCTAATTCCATAAGAGGCAAATTGTTTGAACACAGTCATGCACAGTGTGTATTCAGTAAATTGATGAATTGGTAGACACAGTACAAGATGGCACCAAAAAATATTTCAAGGATCTCTGAAGAAGATAAATGGAAAGCTTATATTGGCCTCAACAATTGGGTGCTCAAAAACTCACTGCTTCTCTAAATCAAGTTTCTAATGTAATCAAATATTGTTCCAATCTCATTGATAATGCAGTTGATGTCATTATCAACTTCGACATGCCAAATGTGAAATTCTTAGGGAGACCATTACAGGGGATTCTTGCATCACATATATCCAACACCAAAGAGAAACTGAAAATTCAAATTTGAAATTTAGACAGATGATACATGCAGTCCATCAACCAATTGTTGGTCAACCCTATGAATTGTACAAAAGTGGTCAATAACGCATGCTCTAAACTCTATGGAGAAATAATTACTGTTGTTGAAAAGGTTTACTGTTGTGAAATGAATTTTGACATTTCAATGCCAAAATTGATTTCACAAATTGTGCAAATTCATTCTAAATGGGAAACGAATGAAAAATACATTGTAAAACAAAAAATTACAAATTAGGAAAAAAAAAATCCTAAAACCTCGTAACCAATTTTCCTTTTCAAGAAAATAGTTTTTTTGGTATTACGAATTATTTAGTCTAGGAGAAATAATTGTCTTTTGTTATTTGGAAAATATATTTATGGTACCTGGGTACATAATTATGGAGAAGAAGACTAGTACACTATTTTCAATACTGAATTTTGAAGAATTAAGAGCCTTCAAGTGATTTAATTGTGTGTTTGTATTATTCATATGTTTTTCATACAAGTTTATTGGATCACAATTATTTGTCTTTTTCAGCTTTTTATGAATGAGTATAAACAGATATAAAACCTACAATATTGTTAGGTATTAAGTTCTACTGTATTGGTTGATCACGGTTAATTAAATTGATGACTATTGCAGTATGAAAATTTTGGTAAGTTAATTATTCATTTAACTATTTATATGAAGGATATATTTACTTCTGTTTCCCTAATTATTGTTTAAATTCAATGAGTTGTTTTTTGGTTTACGCAATCTACTCTTCCCATTTCATACTTTATTCAATTATGCTCCAAGGATAGAATAAATCAGCATAGAATAGAATAGCCAATTTATTTTCTTTTCCAAATAGATTAGAAATGCATTTAGGATTTAAAAAAACTTCAACAAAATCTCCTCTCATGGAGCAATCTCTTGAGTTGGCAATTGAGGCCACATACTAGTGAGAATCACCATCCTAAACGAGTATAGGCCTAATTGAGACCTTGATTGGGTGATTTTTCCAATTGTTTATTAAGACAGTTCTAAGGATCAACACCAAGTGATAGTTGTTGAGCACACACTTATACTGAGAGTGGGGGGTGAATCAGCATAAGACATTTTTTACTTATTTAAATATTCATTAACCATATGAAAACAATCTCACATGTAGAACATGAAGCATAATATATAGGTGGAAACCCTTTCAAGCGAAAACCACAAAAATTATTTATGTAATAGTTCTTTGTAAGCACCAACCTACTAGAGACTTCAATCTTCACATTTCAAGTATTTGTAGCCTGTAGGTACCAACTTACTAGATACATGAATTCGCACAATGCGAGTGTTTGTAGGTACCAACTTACTGGAGACACCAATCCCCACTCTATTGTTTAGATAGATGACACTTCTAGATCAATATCAACTTTTGGTCATGATCAAGATTTTAACATCATTATGCAGTATCAAATGCTATAACTAGCACATACAATTTGGCTAACAATTCAAACCACCAACAACCAAGTGCCACTACTATACATTCAAGTGATATGTCCTACCTCTTATTAGGACCTCAGAATACCGAATAGATCAACAAATCTGATTTTACATTGAATCTAGTGTAACCGCCAACAATTGAAATTGATCCCCCTATTATTTGACATTACCAAGCGCTTGCAAGTTGAAACTCCAAATTTGAGGTTTATATTGACATATCAAAGAAATACACAACATTGTTTAACAATAAAATTGGTTGGCAAACCAACTCTTTTTCAATCCTCAATATAAGAAACCTTTCTGTCATCTGTCTAGACATTTGCTATCAGTTGACAGCACCAAACACCGAAACACCAGAGGATGGGATACGTTGCACTATTTCTTCATCCCATTGTAACGAACGACAATTAACAAGAAACTTCTTGTTTCTTAATGTCACCAGCACTGAAGGGGTCAAAGCTTGAATTTTGGTGTTATATCGACAAACTGGTGAAAAGCCAAAATTTGGCTAACACTTAAAAACTTAACAAACCAAGACTTTTTAACCCAAATGATGAAAAATATTTCTCCCAATTGTTGGTAAAATTCCTATCAGTGGATGGAACAAAAGCATCGGGATACTAAAGGATTTTTGTAGGTGCACATTATAAACTCCCAGTGTGGATCAGTCTGGTGTCACAAACAGCACATGTCAGCAAATTTGTTGAATGATGACACTGTCAGTCGCTAGGGCTCAAAACTCCAGAATTTAACTTTATAGTCAGAGTATCAAGAAAACCCCAAAAACTGTTAACACAAAGTTCCTGCAAAACCAAGCAAAAATTTATGCCGCTTGTTGGAAATGTCTCTATCACTTGACAGCCCCATAGCACTAGAACGCCAAAATACCAAAGGATCCAAATAATGGGACTTTATAGAATTCTCAGTGTGGCCAAGTCTCGGTTGACAAACTTAGTTGACATAGAAATTTCCGTTAACATATGGCAGTGACATATCAAAACACCGAATAATCCAAAAATGAGATTTCTGGAGATTCCCGGTATGGTGAAGTTCTAGCATAATGGACTTCAGTTGACAAACTTTCTTTCTGTCGTGTTCTCTCAGTAGTTGATGAAACCAGATATCGGTGGACCAGGAAATTGCATAAATATTATCTTTCTAAAACTCCGATATAGCTTCTACCGGCGGAAAAATTTTAGTTGACATGTAATTTCAGTTGACAGAAATGGCAAAAACTTGAAGATTTGGTGTTTTTGTGTTGAATACCTTTGATTTGGTGAAAGAGATTCTCAACTGAATTTCATGAATAAATAGAGGAAACTATCTTCTTCATATTTTTATGCCTCATATCTCCTCTTGGCTTAGATCACACCTCAAATTTCACCTTATGCACATATTCCACATCTTCCACTACTTATCTCATGCAAATATATCCATTTATTTATAAGGATTTGGTGTTTATGAATGGGCCAACTTGTAAAACTTGGCTAGGTTGAAAAAGCAATCAGGCTAACATCAAAATCTAGTAATTTGGTCTCCCCCTGACTCAGAATGATTTCCACATCAGCCTCATCATGATTTCACATCAATGAAAACACTATATTCAATAATCTCTATCTTTGTCAGAGATGGCAACCATAGCCACTTGTGCACTATTATTGTAGAACTCTCCTGTCTGCAACTTCTACCCTGATCTACAATTTCTCCCCCTTTGACATATATGGCAAAGCACTGTTCCCCCAAGTTTGCGCTACCCTTTGTTGATGATTTGAAAGGGATATCACTCCCATCTTCTATCTGAGATATTCAAATGTTTCTCTGGGAATGGTTTTAATAAATATATCTACAACATGTTCCTTGGTAGCAATATATTCTAGCTTGGCACTTTGTTTGGCTACCTATTCTCTTAGAAAGTGGTAATTTATGGTAATATGTTTTCTCCTTGAATGCATAATAGGGTTTTTTGAAATGTTGATTGCTCTTGTATTGTCGCAAATGATTGATATTGATTGATCATATTCTACCATGATATGCTTCAATACCTGCTTCATCCAAAGAACTTGAGTGCAACATGATGTTGCTGCAATGTATTTGGCTTTAGCTATGGATAGAGAGATGGAAGTTGGTTTCCTAGTCAAGCATGATCACAAAAATATACCTAGAAAGAATGCTCCTCCATTTGTACTTTCCTTGTTATCTATACTTTCTACCCAATCTACATCTATATACGTTGTTAAAGTAAAGTCATAATTTCTTCAATACCATAAGCCAAAGTCCAATGTACCCTTTGGATATATGAATATTATTTTACTTCTTACACGTGTCTGCTTTATGTTGAAATATATAACTAGGTTCGGTCTTCATAATGACATATGTAATCATGATTTTATGTATTTGATGTAAAGAGAAAATAAATTTATTACTGATGTTCTTGAGGCATGGGTTTCATGCTCAAGGGAAATTTATTTTATAGGTCAAGCACACATCGAGTGCTTCTAGGGCTTGTCATTGAGTCTACAAGTCAATTGAGTCATTGTCATGTATGAAAGACCCATTTGGGCATGTTACGTATTGTAAAAAGAATTTATTTGAGTCAAAAGACCCTCCAAGACCTTGTCACAATGCAAAGATCAAACCGACCTACTCAAATGGACAAGTCAGCCTAAAAGGAGCAATTTGACCTAGTGGAAAACCTATATATAAGGGAGACTTCGACCTCACTTGGATCACTCACTCACTTCACTCAAATTCGATCAAGAAAGAGAAAAGAGTACAAAGAAGAGGAAGGCAAGAAGGAGAAAAGAAAATCGAGTTTTTGGGACTGTTTTTGGGCTATCTTTCTCAGATGTGTGAAGTGGATTAGGGCATATTTCTGCAGCAGCAAGTACCAAATTGCAGTGATCATCAAGGGCCAAGTTTTGGGTCAAGAAAGGTCTCCTTTGCAAGCCGAAGTATCAAGGAAGAGAATTCAAGTCAAGTGAAGGAGAGAGGAGACATATTCATCCATTCTCTAGCCACAAGTGTGAACTAGGGTTTCTGCAGAAGAAACCACTAGAGATCGAATTTGCAGAAGAATGTGCTGGGGGGTCAAAATTGTAGAAGTTGTTGGAGGTCGAAATTGCAGAAGTTGTTGGAAGCACATCAAAGAAAGGTTTGACTTGGTCTTGGAGGGTCTTGGTCAAGGGTCATAGGTCTTGGAATTCGTCAATTGAAGTTCTATAAGAAGAGAAGAATTCTTGTGGGTTTCCTCTCATTGGAGAGGTTTTGGCCCTGGCTAATCACCTACATCCTATGTCCTTTTGTCTTATTGTTCTTTATGATTTGGGGTCTTGGAATTCGTCAATTGAAGTTCTATAAGAGAAGAATTCTCGTGGGTTTCCTCTTAACTGGAGTGGTTTTGGCCCTGGATGATCACCTACATCCTACGTCCTTTTGTCTTATTGTTCTTTATGATTTGGTAGTTGTTTGATGAAAAAACACTAAATATAATCAACTGAAAGAAGAAGCTAATTAAGTTATGTAAGAATACATCACAAGCAGTTATCAAAGTAAGAGAAATCGCCTATTCTAGATGGCCCTAGATTTCTCAACATGGTATCAAAGGTAAGGTGACTACATCAAGGAAAGGCAGCTTGAAAAAGGAGTATAAAGAAAGGTCAAGGCATCAAGGAGGACAATGAATCATCAAGAAGGGATACATAAGGGCAGAACAAAGGAGCATCAAGAAGGACCATTCATCTCAAGGAACAACACGTCTCAAAGAAAAGAAGACATCAAAACCCCATTTCATCCAAAGAAGGGTCCTACACTTGAAGCATTCTTGAGAAGCTCACATCATCATCACAAAGAAAAGATCTCAAGGACCCTACCTCCACTCAAAGAAGAACTACACATTGAAGCATCTTGAAGTCTCTATATCCAAGGGAAGCAAGAAGAAGGACAACCATCATCATCGAGGAATCAAGGTGATATCCCTCTTCTTGAGACAAGGATCACTAACAAAGCATACTTGAAGGAAGACATCTTCTATTATCAACATCATCAAGAAAGGCATCAAGTGGAAGATTTTGTCATCAAGGAGTATCTTCACTTGACAAGTAAGTAATTTTTATATCTATGTTTGAATCTATCAAAATGACTTCATTTTGCAAGGAAAGAAACAAATTGGTGGTCATCAAACTTTCTTGCATGGAAGAAGAGGATAGATTTGATCCTCGTAGAAAATGAAGTCGTTCGACATGTTAAGGGTTCAATCACTAAACCTCCAAAGGAAGAAGCTCAAGCTCTAGCCAAGTATATGAAAGGGGAAGTAAGAGCTCAAAGGATCCTTATAGAATCCATTAAGGATCCCCTTATATCTTATGTATCAAAATTGTAAACATTAAATGAAATCCACGAGAAGCTAGTAGAATTTTTCTCCGTGAGTACCACTGGAAAAGCCATATCTTTGAGAACCGAGCTATATAAGATGAAAGTATCAGAAGAAGGAATAGCCTCATATCTTATGAGGGTGTCAGAAATAAGAGACCAACTGCAAGAGTTGGGAGAAATAATGTTCAAGAAAGAAATGACCTCCATGGTGCTCAATGTACTACCTGATGAATGGGGCAACCTCGTATCAAGCATCTATGGAAAGAAGGAAGCCACCCCATTCAGAGAACTTTGGTCATTGTGTAAGATTGAAGAAACCATGTTAAAAGAAAAGATTGATGTAGGGCCAAGTGAACAAGTTCAAGCGTTTGTTGCCATGGCCAAGAGAAAAGGAAAATTTAGGAAAAAGAAGAAGATCAATATGTCAAAGATCCAATGTTATGATTGTCATGAATATGGGCACTACCAGAGAAATTGTCCTAAACTCAAGGACAACAACAAAAGAGGAAGAGAAGAAGTCCATGTCACTGAAGATGTTTGAAGAAGCTGAAAAGAAGAAATCAAAGGAGGAAGTGAAAGATCTCTACTACGGCTCAAATAATCTCCTTCACTATTTTCTTTTTTCTTTTCTTTTTTTTTCTTCTTTTTAATCAGTTTTTGTGAAAGATAGCTATCATGGTAGAAAGCATTGTAAATATGATGGGATGCATCATATTAGAAATGAAATCATATTAGAAGCATAAGATTAAAGCAAGAGCTCGTGACATCCTTATAGAAGCTTGAAATATAGTTGAAGTAGAAGTCTACATGGATGTAGCAATCATCATAGAAAGAAAGTAGTACTTATGAGTAGAAAAAATTCATCTAACATGATAGAAGATAAGAAGAGTTCATCATGCATCATCATCATTAGAAAGGAGCATTTGCAGAATGAGGATAATCAAGATCTTTTGTTGAAATCCTCATTAGAAGGTTCACTTGGAAGAAACAAGTGTCTTGTTGATCATTCCACCTTATGTGGGATCCATTGTTTAGAAGGATGATGGTATGGTGACAAAGGAGTGCAGCATGTCAAGATGGTTGAAGTATTTTCAATCAAGGAAAGGATGTTGTCGAAGGAAGTTTAGATGCCCTAAAGGAGAAAAGAGGCATATATGCTTGTATTTGATAGATTAAGTCATGTCATCATATAGTTGCAAACAGCATCGGTAAATCTCATGGGCATGATCAAAGAAATGGAATCTCCTCTCTTGGAAAGATGCATGAAGACATGATTCACATATTGACAAGATGAAATCAACATAATATGTCCTCATATGGAATATGATGTAGTTGACAAAAATGAAGGAATCATGGATGGAAGTTCCTTGGAAGAAATATGTGAAGAGATCATGAAAGATGCAACTACGATCATGTAAGAAAAAGGAAATCAACATCCGATGACTAGAAAAAATTGATTATGACATCTCCATAGAGAGGAAGACCCTGATAAGGTCTGTAAATAAAGGAGACCCTTGACATTGAGATTCTTGGAGATGTGTTTATGAATGTGCAGGATCTTGATGTTGCAAGAAAGCAAATGTCATGATGAAAGGCCATCACAAAAGGTAACTTTGATTTGATGTTCATTTTTTATTTTTGAATATCTGAATGGGTTGATACAGGGCTACCAAAAGAGAGTTGTAGATTTCACCTACAACTAGTACTCATATAGTGGGATGGAAGATCCTAACGGAAACATGACTTGGAAGAGGTAGCTATATAAAGAAAAAGCCAGATGTGGACTAGAAGATCACTTTCCAATGAAGAGAAGGATGACATGACTGACATGGTTCGTGAAGGAAAGTGATGGATGGTCGATGCCCTACAAGATGAAGGCTCCCAGAGAAATTCATGACATCGAAAGGAGGAGCTCTAAGGTACCATGATCTCCACCAAAAGGCAAAAAGTTGATGTTGCAAACAAGTCCCTAGTTAAGAGAGAGCTTGGACAAGTCCCTAGATAAGAGGGAGCTTGGGTACATTCTTTTTAAAGGAATGGGTATATCTTCCCTAGTTGAAAGGGAGAGATATACATGTCATTCTTGTCTTCACTTCGTGAAAAAAGAATGGAGGATTAGGTAAGCATTTGGTATCTGATACCCTTTGAGGATGAGGTAGGGCATCCAAGATAAGAGTAGTCAAAGAGGAAATTCCTTGAGGATATGGTATTCCAAGATAGGAATTGTCCTGGAAGGACATACTACCCTGTGAACAACTAGGTGGGTATGTGCCTTGAGAGACAATGATGATGGTGCTTGTCGGTCATTAGTCTCGCCAGCATTGTGTTATGATCTTGTGGAGAGATAGAGTTGTTAGTCAAGGCCTTGCTATGTGACAATGTTGGTTGGTTTGATGCAAATAAATGGCTTACGAATCCAACTCTTCTTATGAGACTTCTTTAGATTGAGAATGTCTAAGTACCATGTATGGATTATGAATACCTCCCTAGATAAGAGGGAGTTTTGAAATATGTAACTAGTTTCGGTCTTCATAATGACATGTAATCATGATTTTATGTATTTGATCAAAAGAGAAAATAAATTTATTATTGATGTTCTTGAGGCATGGGTTTCATGCTCAAGGGAAATTTATTTTATAGGTCAAGCACCCATTGAGTGCTTCAAGGGTTTGTCATTGAGTCTACAAGTCAATTGAGTCATTGTCATGTATGAAAGACTCATTTGGGCATGTTACGTATTGTAAAAAGAATTTATTTGAGTCAAAAGACCCTCCAAGACCTCATCATGATGCAAAGATCAAGCCAACCTACTCAAATGGACAAGTCAACCTAAAAGGAGCAATTTGACCTAGTGGAAGACCTATATATAAGGGAGACTTCGACCTCACTTGGATCACTCACTCACTTCACTCAAGTTCAATCAAGAAAGAGAAAATAGTACAAAGAAGAGGAAGGCAAGAAAGGAGAAAAGAAAGCAGAGTTTTTGGGATTGTTTTTGGGCTATCTTTCTCACACGTGTGAAGTGGATTAGGGCATCTTTCTGCAGCAGCGTCCAATTGCAATCATCATCAAGGGCGGAGTTTTTGGTCAAGAAAGGTCTCCTTTGCAAGCCGAAGTACCAAGGAAGAGAAGTCAAGTCAAGCGAAGGATAGAGGAAACAAATTCATCCATTCTCTAGCTACACGTGTGAACTACGGTTTCTGCAGAAGAAAATACTAGAGGTCGAAGTTGCAGAAGAATCTGCTTGGCAGTCGAAATTGCAGAAGTTGTTGAAGGTCGAAATTGCAAAAGTTGTTGGAAGCACATCAAAGAAAGGTTTGACTTGGTCTTGGAGGGTCTTGGTCAAGGGTCATAGGTCTTGGAATTCATCAATTGAAGTTCTATACGAAGAGAATAATTCTTGTGGGTTTTCCTCTCAATTAGAGAGGTTTTGGCCCTGGATGATCGCCTACATCCTGTGTCCTTTTGTCTTATTGTTCTTTATGATTTGGTAGTTGATTGATGAAAAAACACTAAATATAATCCACTGAAAGAAAAAGCTAATTAAGTTAAGTAAGAATACATCACAAGCAGTTATCAAAGTAAGAGAAATCACCTATTCTAGTTGCCCCTAGATTTCTCAACACTTTGGTGCATATTAAAATATTGAAACCAATCCTATTATTTCCGTGATGGTTGGTCTTATGTTGTCACATATAGTAGGTTGCACATCATTGATCTCTTGTCCCATAAACAAGATCTCATACACCAATTTAATGTCTGGTTTGGCCATGACATTAAAATTAGAATATTATTGTTATAACTATTACTTCTATTTTTTGATTAATTTGTATATTTCACATGACAGTTTGAAAAATAAGTACAAGCAGGTGCAAGAAAGAGTGGCACCAAGTAGAGTAAAAAAGCAATATGCATATTTGACCAAAAAAAGGATTTTCAATTGTAAAAGGCAATTGTGTTTTTGAAGAAAAAAATCAATTGTGAAAAGGAATAAAAAAGTAAAGGTTAATCAACGCATACCAAGAAGCTAATACCCATGAATAAAGGTCAAGAATATGGAGTAACACCACTTATACCAAGCCTCTGGAGTTGATACAAAGAATTGATTATTATATCATCATAACACGTGTATCCAAGATTGTGACATAAATATACATGAAGCAAACATGTGAAAAGACAATATAGAATGATATATACCTTTCTCTATTGACATCGCTAATAAAAGAGACTCTAATATTTGATATACCAATATTAATTGTTTAAAAGTAAAATTACAGAACACTCGATACACCTTTTAACCCACCCTTTCTAAAGAAAATCCTCATGTAAATCCTAAATTTCCAAAAGATGCCAATAAAATTTGCAAAGGCATAATTATCCGGCCATGAATGGTTGCATTAAAGGGAACCCAAAAAATAGAAAGGTTGTTCACAAGTTCATTACAAACTCAAATAAATATAGTGTTGGTACCAATGCTTAGTACCCTAAGAGGCACATTTATGAATCCACCATGTTCCTTATGTATTTTAGAAGTTAGTGAAACTTCATTTACAAAGCACATGTGTTGATGGTTAGATAACCCCTGTGAACTTCGATAAATGGAGGAAAACATTTCATGGACAACAAATTAACTATTAGTGAAACTTCATTTACAAAACACCTTTGTTGGTAGTGTTCCTTCCTATTAAATATTTCTTAATAAGCTAAGTTTTTTATATTACATATGGAAACGTTAGTGTAATTTTGCAACGAAATACTTTGGAGTTTATCATCCTTGCATCAAACTACATAAAAACACGCATTGAATGTTCGTTCATGCATAGGAGCAACTCTATTACGAAATATCTAGAGAGAAAAACTTCGTGGTTTCTGAATATCAATTGCAATAATCTATTAATGATGATAACTCTTAACTCGAGTAAGGAAAGGACTTCATCTGAGCTCAGGTAATGCCTTTCAGGATCTTATGTATTTTAGAAGTTAGTGAAACTTCATTTACAAAACTCCTTTCTTGGTAGTGTTGCTTCCCATTAAACATTTCTCAATCAGCCAAGTCTTCTATATTACCCATGGAAACGTTAGTGTACTTCTGCAATGAAATCCTTTGAAGTTTATCATCCTTGCATCAATCTACATATAATGATATAAAAGCATACACAGTGTAATGTTCATTCACGCATAGGAGCAAGCAGCTCTTAGGAAATATCTAAAGAATAGAACTGGGTTTTTTGAATCTCAATTGCAATAATCTATTAATGATGATTACTCTTAACTAGGGTAAAGCAAGCACCTCATCTGAGCTCAGGCAAGACCTTCCAAGATCTTCTAAAAAAGGCAGTGTTACCCACCACCTGTGGGTAGTGTATATAGGAGAAAAATTTATCCTAGATGGTCCTCAGGCAGCAGCCCCTTACAGCCACCAAATAACTCAATGTGCCATTGTCCCCGCCACTTGAGTCAACCATGTGGTCCCTCGACCACTTGTCATGATTGTATGTTTGAAGGTGGGCCTCCCGACCCCAGTGGTATGACTTTTCATTGGTTTGGTTGAGTAATTTTGTTTACTTGTCATGGGCACTTTGGGGCATGGATTGGTGGGGGAATTCGGCAGAAAGAGTGGGTTAGATCTGTATTCATGTCTCCACTGCCTGATTTTGTGGTTACCTTGTATCCTAGTCCGGTGGGATCTCTCTTTTACTGGCCATTAGCTTCAGGATTGGCACTACATGGGAAATCTCAATTTTGGTTATGTGGTCCCACTTTCCGATCCCAACTACATCACTCCCCTTCCACTCATTTTAACCCCATTCATCTATTTTCCCATCTGGGTCCACATGTCTCCACAGGATCCACATAGGCTTAGCCTCCCCTTCCCCTTGTCCACACCTTGGGTCGGGCCTGGAACGATGCCCTGGAGGTTGATGCAGCTAAAAATAAATTTAAAAACATAATTTGGCCACTCTCAATAGGAAATGTACCACAAAATGCAAAAGATGGTCGAGACATACAAATTTAGCATGTGGGCAAAAGCCAAACATGAGCTCTACCCCTTATCCATGGCCATCACCCTGATCCTTATGGGCCCTAGATGAGCCCCCTCCATCATTAAGGCACCCATGATTGTCCCAACCCCTAGTGGGCAATGAACCGCCCCACCTAAAGGGGTATCCACTGCTATATACTACACACCATGATCTCATCCCTTGGAGCCCCAAGCAGTTATGAAGAAAAATCAGTCAAATGCAAAAGGCACATAAAGAAGGGTGGAAAAACAAAGGTCGAGGTAACTCATGTACCATGATTTGCTCCCTCCTACACTCATATACCCAGGTGTGGCTTCCCCTATTACAGCCACCCTTGTACCATGACATGTGGTCTGGATGATTCCCCTGATCCCCACTCTGCTCCATTATTATATCATTTGCTTCCTACCATTTGAGGGATGTACCATGGAAACGTCATCCAGTTTAATGGTTGAAACCACCTAATAGGGTCTTTGGTTAACTCCCTATGGAGCTTGGAGACACTTGTACATGCTAAAGCCCACTATGGAAGGGCATGCCACCATGAAGTGCCCCATTGATCCCATGACTTGTAAACTATTTTACTTGATTACCCTAATGATTTGTTGTATTGGAGGGCAAGGGGACGCACTGGATCTTATGCAAGATTGCAGGCGGGCCTCCATTTGGCGCTTGGTCTCCCTATACAAGGTCCTAGCCCTTCAGAGGGCCACATTGGCACTTGTAGGGTGAGCGTTAAGAACCATGGGCCTCCACCATAGCAGAGCATACTTCATGGATCCCCAGCACCACTTGTTGATTGCTCGTGTTCCACCTTTTGGATGAGGACGATGCACCTGGTTCACCATGTCCAGTCGGCTCCACACATGCACCATACACTTGGCAGATGTTCCAAGGTCCAGATGATGTCTCTCAGTGCAGAGGGAGGGCTTATGTCACCATCCTAGCACTTACAAATGGTCTACAAGCATTTCCGATCCACTTGGAGACTCATGAGGATGTCCTTGTGCCCCTAAGCCCACTTGGGAGCACCACAGATTCTTGCTTGGAAAACAAGGGGCCAACCCCTTTTCCAAGATTTTTGGAGTCCAGTTCTTCATCATGGCCCCCCTTGGACTTCATTAGGCCTCCTCAAAGGCCCAACGACTCACTTTATTGATCATTCGACCCTCTTGAGAGACTTATTCTTGTATTATTGAGCTATTTGGTGGGCCTTGTCACCAAAAGTATTGTTATTATGCACATTATTTTATTTTAGGGGTTGAATTAGGCCAATTTAGCTAAATTGAAATCATTAATGATTATATAAATAGAAGCGAGGTGATTCATTTGATCATCATCACTTGGATTGGGATCTTATCTCTTGTGAGATTTTCGCTATCCCTTTTTGGAGGAGGATTTTGGATGTAATGGATGAATTTTGATGTTTGGATATCTCTCTCTTGTCTTGGAGCTTCATTATTAGCATAATTTTGGTGATTGGATATACTCTTTGCACATGTAAGTAATCATTTCATGTCTATTCTTGTTATTTTCTTCAATACATTGATGTTGTTGGGATTTCCGCTATACTAGATATGAAATTTACTTCTTTTCTTATGAGAAATTGTGGAAATTTAGTCTTTTGTAGCGTTGCATCATCTTATGTATCATATATGAAAGGGTGAATGTTCCTAGAGATTGTTTCTATTAAACATATCTTCATAAGTCATCAATTATTGCAATTTGTAGTATAAATTCTTCTAGCAGTTGCTCCCATCCCCTAATTTCCATGCAAAGTTGTCTAGGAGGGCCCTTGATTGGGTGTAGTTAGTCTAAATCACAAATTTCATCTAGACTCCATCTTCCCCAAAGGATTAGGCACGATCCTTCCATAGGTGATCATTTTCAAAGAGAATTCCTCTCACCTTCCCCTCTTTTTCTAGGTCTAGCCTCCATAGGTCACCTCGGGCATCACTTTTCTCACGATTTAGCCATCAAAAGAATTCGATCTCTTGCCCACAATTGTGTTGGTGTGTCCTCAAGAAGCCTTCCACATTTCACGAGATTTTGACCGCGGGATCTTGAGATATTTCAAGCCCTAGCTCGAAGAACAATTCTTGCCCTTGGTTTCCCATTGGCTAATAACCTCATTGGGATCATATCACTAAATCATCAAAGCGAGATTCTTTCTTTGATCCTCTTCCTTTCCCCAATTAGGTCAAGTACATCCTTCATTGATCAACTCAATATCCTTGACCTAATTTTAGGTCCTCTTGGCACTTTCTAGTCCCACAACTCATTGACTCCAATTCCACAAAGATCACTTAGAATTCAAACCTCCATAAGGCCTTTTGAGACTAGGGACTACCTTGACAAGGCATACTCTCACACCCTATCCTCAAAGGCCATCTTAGCCCTTCCTAGAGAGCCCATCACCTTGCTTCTAAAGCAAGAAAACCAATTAGTTAAGTCTCTTATGAATAGGCCTAGGAATCACTTCTTTATGACCATATATTCTCGTGATTCCTCATATACCGGGACTCCTCCCATTGGTGAAAGTCCGTAGAGAGCAGGGAACCTTAGCTGAGGTGACAGTGGGCTATCGTTCCATTGTTGCCCTCGACTTAGTAGTTGCTCTATAGGAACCCCTCCTAGGAGCCCTGCTAGTTTGAGTGGTAACAGGCAGAAACTTACCCTCACCTAAAAGGACACTTTGAATAACTCTGTCAAAATTTTAACACCACTTCTTTTACAGCAGGAATGACAAGATCTGTTGACTTCTTTTACAAATCTTCTATCGTGTCTATGCTCTTGATATACATATAATTAATAAAAATCAAAGAAATGAAGAAAATTTTGAATTGCTCACATAAAGTAGTTAACAGCAATATGGGTTTGTTTTCCATTTGAAAGTCTACAGGTTGTGATATTAATGGGACCAGAGGAAGCATTATCCAGTTATACAAATACTGGAGAGCATTAGAAGTTAAAACAAACAGAATAAAACACTAAGCAAACATTTAAAGTGGACTTCAAAATAGCATCTAACAAATTAATGAAAACTTAGATGTAAGAACAACATAACCTGACTCTAGAGTCTACATGAACATATCAATATATTCTACAAACAAGCATACATGTAATTTTACCATTTTGCTAAAGATGTACTAATTCACTAATGCAATTGTTCGAAACCATCTAAACCATCCTCAAAGCATTACTGTATTTATAGCAGTTATGAAAGTAGTTTCATTCAAAATTGACATATATTAGAAATACCAACAGAATTTGTGCCAACGATATCATCATAACAGTTGAAACACTTGAGAAGGTGGCTACTCCACAAAGAGACGTATACTCCAACTTTTATTCCAAAGAGACGTTTGATCTCAAAGCCCCCTGTAAATGCATTTACAAACAACAAAACAAGAATAGTTAATCAATGAATCTAACCAGGGAATATATAAACCTGTTGCAATGCACAGAACTGTGAAACGTTTATTTTATACCTAGCTAATCATTATCACCTCACAATTCATCATTGAGACCTACTTAGAAAAAAAAAATGTTCCACCAAGTTTCTAGGACAGGGAAACGCGGGAACGGGGATACGCACAAGGGGGACGTATATAAGCAACCCCACAATTTAGGGAAATTTCAGGGAAACGGGGGGGACGCCGGAGCCATAAATATTATAAAATTATTAAAAATTTAATATATAAAAATAAAAAAATAAAATCCCAACAATATGTTAATAACTAATTTAGTAGATAGTAAATCTTATTAATTATGAAATGCACATCTAAATATGATCTTCATTTTGTATTAGACTATTGTGAAGTAAAATTATCATTTGACATTTCTGCAATCATCAATGTAAATCTAAAAATAAATTACTAAATTGAATCTATCATTTGACATTATGCAATGTTCCATCTAAATTCATCATTTGGCAATGGGCATTAATATTATGCAAGGTACATCTAAATTAAATTCATCATTTGACAATTGAAACTACGCAATGCACATCAAAAATTAAATTCATCATATCACAATGACATTTGTAGTCTAATACAACCATAGAAAACTGAACTAAAAATAAACATAGAAAGCAGTGAAATACAAAAATTGTTATTAGCGAAAAAAATTCGGGGGACACGTCCTTGCATCCTCCCTGCATCCCATCGTCCCCCCCACAAGGGAGACGCATTTCGTCGCCAGAAAAATGTTGGACATTGGGTTCAATGCTCCCCGTGTGTTTCGCGACATGGACTAACCGCCTCTCATGGATCCTAACTCTGGTGATTGTAGCAGAGACTAACACCTATGGGTTTTGGTCTAACGGCAATCGAGATTCCAACAAGTGGTATTAGAGCGACAGGTCTCGAGTTCGAAACTCACCCAACTCGCGTTGGGGGGGAGATTGTTGGACATTGGGTTCAACGCTCCCCGTGTGTTTCGCAACATGGACTAACTGCCTCTCATGGATCCTAACTCTGGCGATTGTAGCGGAGACTAACACCTGCGGGTTTTTTCCTAACGGCAATCGAGATTCCAACAAAAAACACCCGCCTAGAGTTTCCCCAAGTTTTCCAAAAAAGGGGATGTGGAGAAAGTTTCCCAAAGATTTTCCCCATCTCAGGAGCGTGGGGGAGCAGGGAAGCACGTCCCCCACCCTGGGGGACGCGTCCTCGTGGAACACTAAAAAAATGCTTTGGCCCTCCATTTTCTGGCTAAAACTCATTTCCCAAATGAAAACATACCAGGTCCTGCCAAGAAACCTCTCAATGTTTTGTGAGCCCATCCATTTCGGAGAATGTCATTGGTTTTCAGGCTATTTCCAGCCTCGGAAATCTAAACCACATGACCATGGGTCTCACAGTGGCCCACATATGATGAAAAATATATAAAAAAAAGGCTTATAAATTCTTAACAAGAAAAGAGAAAAATAAAAAATGAATCTTTGAGATATTTGATTCTTGCTGCATCAAGCTAATATGAATTGTATCACACTGTTGAAGCAAAGGCTATGTAATCTTCTCTATGAAGCTTTAACTGTTTTTTGTTGGGTGCACGGGACAAATGCCTCATTGCAATTCTCTTAATGGTGATATAAAAGTAAATATTCCTTAGTCCCATAGAAAATGTGTTAACTCATTAATTTCAGTCTTCCTCGGTGGATGACATCATTCAATGAACATTCACTGACTATCATTGTGTGTGTGGATGTGATATTTGTTATTTATCTCGTTGCATTGAGCTATGAACAATTGCATGCACACCCTCATATATACATGCATCCATATATTGTTGTCATTTCCCTGCTTCTAAATTTTGGTAATGCTCATTTCTGAGAACATTTCTATTTTGAAATCTTTTGTTATATTCCCATTTCAGGCAACTTAGATTCAAGCCCAAGAATTCTTCCAGTCGGTCAACATACCCATTTAGTAGGACATTCATCAGGCAGTCAACATACCCCATCTAGTAGAACATACATGCTTGTTTGTTTTGTTATGTCCCTTTAGATATTATAGCATTTTTCTTGCTAATTATTAGTTATCTTTCATCTCAAAGAAATTGGACTTTAATTTCTTTCAGCTTTAGTGTGGATTTGAAGGAGAGACTATAAGTACAGTATCTGTTCATTGATACTGTACTTATAGTCTGTCCTTCCAATTCCAGGCTAAAGCTCACAGACAGAACAGCAAGCAAAGAAGCATCCCTTGCCATAATCATACAGAACCAATACTGACTCAGGTGCATGCTGCAAGTATTTACTCAACCATATCACACTGTATCCATATGATTATACATTTCAGGTTGACTGAATAAGTTACAAGTTAACCACCTTCACCCATTAGTATCATACTGTAAAAACAGCTCCTCACTTTAAAGCCCAAGAACCTCCAGCAACTTAGATTAAAGCCCGAGAATTCCTCCAGGCAGTCAACATGTCCCATCTAAAGGAACATACATGCACTTTTGATAATTATCTTTCATCTCAAAGAAATGACAAAAGAATAGGAAATTAAAATTCAATGTCTGAATCAGCTATAACCTGTTTTTGATACTGATAGTCTGTCCTTCAGACTAAAGTTTGCAGGCAGAATAGCAAGCCTTGCCATAATCATACAAAACCAATGCTGAATAGGGCGCATGCTACAAGTATGTACTCAACCCTATCATACTGTAGCAGTATTATCAGACATCTGAATCTGGCATCTGCTGTAATCTGTTTTTTGATACTGTACTGGTAGTCTACTTCAGACTAAAGTACACAGGCAGAACAGTAAGCAAAGAAGCACGCCTTGATATAATCATACAGAAACAATGCTGAATCGGTTACATGCTGCAAATATTTACTCAACCATATCATACTGTAGCCATATGATTGTATATTTCTGGTTGACTAAAGAGTTTATAAGTTGACCACCCTCACTCATTAGTATCATATTATAAAAATGGCTCCCAAAAGGATCATATACTCTACATGGATCATCATCATTTATATAGGGCCCAAGATATGGCAGCATTAATATTAGAAATTTATTTGATCTCAGACTTTTGTGATCCATATTGATTTTTGCAACTGACTTCCGGATAAATCACATTCTAATAAGGTTCACCCTCGGGACCTCATTAGAAGGTTTGAAACGTCAACCATCAAATATTGCTAATGTGATTTATCCGAAAGTCAGTTGCAAAAATTAGAACTTTATATCATGACGTAGTTTTCTTGTGTACATGAAATGTAAATAGAATAAGCAAATTATAGCCGTAAATACTACATAATTATTCCCAGGAGTCCACAGTGCAAACCAAACAGAATCGATATGAAGTGCTGGAATGACCCCTCACCATAAGCATGGAGATAAGTAGCAAGAATGGAATTGGCAGTGTAGCCATCTTTCTATGGCATCCTATACAAGACACAGTAAACTACCAAATGCACAAAGCCCATTGAGCTAACCATAAAAGTTCTGTGATTAAAACAAGAATAGGTATAATACCCATTTTAAATCATAAATTGGTTTCCCCAACTCATAGTACCCATGTTAGAAAAGAATTGAAAAAAGGTTGAATCAAAAAATGATGGCATTCTGTTAATCCAGAATCCAGAACATGAATGCATGAAAGAATATGGCGTTGCTCAAAATTATATGCATGTTGAGATTATATTCTGAACATCCAATATTCTTTATTTCCCTCTCATATTCTTTGTTTTCTTTGTGACATTTGGGCCTAATGGTTAAGAACATGTGTTTCCTTGTAAGAGGCCACAGGTTGAAATCCAGAGGGGTATAGACTATGTACACCTCCATGGACTTTAGTAGTCAAATCGTTGCGCATAGGGGGTCCCTAGTCCCACAAAAAAAGGGGTCTCATACACGAATTTGGTGTTGTTGAGAAATCTATAGGGCAATAGTTAGGATGATTTCTCTTATACTTGATAACTGTTTGTGATGTCTTTTTACTTTTTCTTACTTATTTCTTCTTGTATTATTATGAGCCTTCCTTTGACCTTCTTTCTGTGCTTTCTCCAAGTTCAATCCTGCAAAAGAAAAACCCTAGCCCAGCAGCAAAAACCCTAGTCTCCTTCCTTCGCACGTGTGAAGAGAGAGAGAGAGAGAGAGAGCAATAACCCAAACACTTGTCTTCGTCCTTCTTCCTTCTTCGTTGGTATTCTTCTTCTTCTCCTTCGCTTAAATGATGAGAGGATGATTGATATCCTAAGGAGGTCGAGTTCCCTCCTATATATAGAGGCTCCAAAGGTGAACGAAATACCCTAGAATAGGCTGACTTCTTAACTGCCAGGCCAACTTGGTCTTGGAAGGTATCTTAACACTTTAGAATACAAAAAATAATTATTTTTACAAGTTACAATGTGCCTAATGGGGTCTTCCTTATATGACAATGACTCTTTTGACTTTTTGACCCTAGAATAAATCCTAGAAGCACCCAATGGGTACTTGACCTCTAAAATAAAAGACCTTGAGCATGAAACCCATGCTTCAAAACAACAATAATAATTTTTCTTTCATTTTACAATATACAAGAATCAAAGGTACATTTCATATTTATGAAGACCGAACCTAGTTACACATTTTTCAACAGGTGTTTGGCCTGGCCATGAACTTAAATTATATTATTATTATTATTAGTAGTAGTAGTAGTAGTATTAGTATTATTATTATTATTATTATTATTATTATGAAGTTGGTTAGCAATATAGGATTGTAAATAATCATAGGATCACAAACAGTGAGTAGGTTAAGATAATTAAAAACTATTGAATATGAAATTTAAATATGCACGATGTTACAAGCATTAAGATTTTCAGATTGATGAAGAAAAATATGCATATGTTGGCCCATGGGTCGACTTACAGTATATCAACAGAAAAGAAGCACATCTTCACTCTAACAAAAAAACAGATTGGATTTTCTAGCATTTTCTAGCATATCATAAACAAGACATGCCCTAAATGCTTGTTCTCCTTTCATTCCCAATGACAACTAATCATCTCAACCCTACAAAGTGCATATATATGCAATTTATCCCTGTCAATAGCTAGCACCTCTGAAATTTGTTTCCTATGTTGGTAAGGCTTCAAAGAAACATGATACCTACTAGTTTTTCCATATTTAGAGTAATAAGCAAGAAGCCCCATATTTGTACTAAAGTTTTCAAAACATGTGAAAACAGAGATTAGGCACACTAGCTGCCTAACAATATGCGTTCCCCCACCTGTTGACGGTGTTGGATGTCGCCAACATTGTAAGGGGATCTCCCCGATGTGAAGTCACAATTAGACCTCAAACTGTTTGGTGTAGGAGTCCCATCCGGTCATACAGTTCAGCTACCATTGGAATGATTTAAGGATATGCCAATAGTACCAACCAACACAAGAGAACACACACTACTTTGGGGCAGCAAGAATGTGAGCTTTGTGAGACATCCAATGTAAGGTATACGAGGGAGACTTCCACAGTTGCTGAGGGAAACGAGCCACCGGTTAGTAAAGTAACAATACTATCCTAAAGGGGGACCCGAGAATAAAGAGAAAGACTTGTTGAATACCTGCAGTAAACAACAATTGTTAAAGCATAACAGCATTCATTCAATAATAGCCATAGCTAAGCAACAAATTAGTTCATTAACCTAATATGTAAATGGAGCAACATATACCATAAACATAACCAGAATAGTCCAACTACATCTACGATACATGTATGAAGGAATGTCAGCTCATTGAGCTTATGATTAAAAGTGTAAGATCTGAAGTAGACTGTTACATGAATGAAACATTGTATCCACTAGTGGAACACGAAGCCACAACTTGATCCTCCAAAGAATGATCTATCTCCTATGTCTTACAAGAGAAGACAAGGCAAGACCTCTAGAATCTAAAGCCTTCCAAAAGCCCTTTTATTGAGTTATGAGGAGATATTTATAACAATTGACTATGACCTTTGAGCTTCCTCGTGACTCTTTGATTCCTATGGCTGTTCATATTTTACACATGACTCATTACATTTCAATGTGTGGCTTTTAATATTCCACATGTGTCCCTTGGACTTCATTACATAACATTTATTACATAAGACAATTTACAAATGAGACGGTGGCCTAATAAGATAAAACTGAAAATGGGACAAAGACTCATCAAATGGATAAATCATTTGCTTCCTCATGGAGTTCACTTGTAATGTAAGTGTGCCATGCTCTAAACTCCTTCGCGATGTCTTCGACCCGAGTTGGCAAGTCCCCTTTGTAGCGCATCTTCACCTCCAATGCCTCCATCAATATGTTCCATGAAGCATGAGAGCTTCATGGGTGCTTTGATTGGTGCAAAGGCATATTGCAAAATAATGTCTTTGGTTACCTCCAAGCCTTCCCGTTTCGTTGCATGCTTGATTTGTTCAATATATTCCCTAATCTCTTGGAAGATGACTTCTCTGCTTCTTATCGCTTCAAGAGATCTGATGGCGGGCATCCCATGTTTCTGTGTAAGAGACCTGAACCCATTATGCAATCAGTTATATGCATCCATAGTACTAACCAACTGTGCTCCAAGGTGTGAGTAGTTCTGTAGGTGGAGTCTCAACTGAACTGTGTCTATTTCTGTAGCAATCTTGTCCTTCTTTTCCAAATGTTGTGGAGCATCCGCATATTTGGCAGTCCACTCCTACATCTGGTTGGCTGCTCTGTTTGATATCTTCAGGAGTTTCACCACTTCCTGTGCATTCTTCCGAACGCCAATGAGAGGAGCCATGACCTGTTGTATAAGTATCATCTCATCATTTAGTCTCACCATTGTATCCTTCATTGGCCTCAGCTCTTCTTGCATGGCTGACTTCCATTTTGCGGTGTTCAAGTTTTGTGATGACAGTCATGGGTTCTCTGCTGCAAGATGCTCTGCCTGTTGCTTCACCGCAGCAAGTTCTCTTCTCAACTTGGCATTCTCGATCAACAAGTACTCAAAGTTATCTTGTGTCGTTGTAGCAAATGCAACATTTGCCGCCATAAGTGCCCTCATATTTCTTCTAGTGTTGGTAGAGATCACCTTCTTTGTAGATACTGAGAACCTGAGACTTGATTTTAAGGATCTTTTGAAAAATATCTATACCTTTGTTGCACGATCCTTTTCTTCAGTTGATCGAACGTTACATTGCATACCTCTGTGACTATGTCTGCCAGTGGAGGCGCGATCCCCATCTCCCCAAATGAATTATGACCACCTGTGAGAGGATGTTCTTCTGGAGTATTTGGTTCTTCCTCCATTGGCTGGATGGTATCTTCTTCCTGGAACTGCTCCTCTTCCAGCTCTTCAGTCAACTGTTCTTCTTCCAATCACTGTGTTGCTTCCTCCCCCTGGGACTACTTCTGCTGCTCTTCTTCTATCCTCCTCTTCTCTTCTTCTTCGGCTTGTTGCTTCTCCAGCAACTCATCCTGCTGACTTTTCCTCTGTTCTTCTTTTGCTTCTCCTCTCTCCTGCTCTGCTAGGATAGCTTCTATGTTTAACGAATCAGCCTTCCATTTCTTGTTGCTCCCTTCTGTCGAAGAATATCTTATCCTTTTCTTAGGAGCTAGTTTCCTTGCTTGAGGTGTTATCTCCTCCTCCTGCACTTGCAAGTCTTGAGCCGGTGGATCGCAGGGTGAACTAATCTCCATCAATGTAAGTGTCTTCATGTTGGCATTGTACCAGTTGCTTATCTTCTCATCTTCTGTTGTGGACATTGATAAGTACCTCGTATTGTGACCGATCCTTTGATAATGTTGCCTAACAATCTCCCGGGACCATATCCATGGAAGTCTTTATTGGAGAAATATAGACGGTCAAGCTCTTGTATCTCTATTGTCGTAGCCTTGTGACTCTTTAACTAATACAGTCTGATCCTTAGTGGAAAGATAAGCCAAGGGGTTTTCTTCCTTCTGTGAAGAATTGCTGACAATCCTTTGTCCAGCTGACGTGCAACTTCTTGCATGACCACTTTGTTGGTCACATATCGCGACATAAGATGAGGGGTATCTGACAACCAAAGCACCTGATGTATGTACCCTCTGGAGTTGCAAACCAGTCTGCGATATCTCGAAGTGACTCCTTCACTTGATCTGTCATGCAAGGAGGATCGATCTCAAAAATCATGTGAAAAATGACTGCAAAGAAGTGTTCAGCTAATTTTTCATATACGCCTCTGAAGCTTGTTTCTGATAACACTCTGCAGTGGAAGTAAACTGGGAACTTCTCCTTAGGAGTCCAGTTCCAATTCATTCCTGAGAACGCATATTGTGCACAGATTCTATCTAAGAGAAACGCAGACATGTAGAATTTTGGTGCCTGGTTCGCTCGTAAAGATGCTTTCGCCTACCTAACATGATGTTGCAGCTCCAATGATAAGATATCCACCCAATTGAAAACTTTCAAACAGGTAACTACTATATTGAGCATGTATATCCAATTCTCTTGGAACACCTCAGTGTTCTTAAGCCCATATAACCGACATACATGGCTATCAAGTACAGATAAACATCTCTGATGATCTTTGTTGGATAAACTACAGATGGCCGATGACAAAACTTGGCAGGCTTTCAACACCATGTTTTGATAACATCAGTAGTGTCAAGGGTTTCCCATCTCGTGTAGAATTTATCATTTGCATATTCACTAGGCTTGAGCATCTTATAATATGTTTGCATGTATTCATCAGAATACATGGCAAGTTGACCACCACTCTCACTGCGTAGCACAATGTGAGAATCATCCATATGCATAATGATCCATTCAATTACTTTTGCACATGGCATGACCGGGAATCTGCATACGATCCTACGCATCCTAGACTTTTTGATGTGGACATATGCATGCAAATCTTCTAAGTCCCCAGGAAACCTCTCTTGCATGAATGTGTTGTATATTTTGCTCCACGTGACCTGCGTATCTTTATCAATAAAGCACTGAGTATCTGCGTAAATGGGAATATTGGGCCTTGTAACTCCCACAATTTCACCAGCACTTGCTTCTGAAAGTTCTTTGGAGGCCACTTTGCGAGGCGACATGTCTCCCACAGATGACGACAAAGTGGTAATACTTGTAGCACGAACACATGTTTGGGGCAACACACTCATAGTGACAATATTAGCTTAAAACAACCTAACTATGCAGCAATACTTGTACGTACAAAGAGCCATCAAAGATGATGGATCATGGAGAACTATGAACGACAGCATAAAATAACTTGCATACATGAGAAAATAGGCATGCAAACTAGGAGGGCGCATTTTCAAAGCACGAAGTGTTGAAAAGTATAACTAGGTCAGTCTTCATGTTGACTATGTAATTATATTCTTATGTAAAGAAGAAGTCAAAAATAATAAGATGTATTTAAGAGTCATGTTCATGAAGGATCTAGTCAACAATATACTCCAAGATCTTGGCAAAATACCATGAAGAGATGACTCCCAAAAGATGCACTAAGATAATCTTATAAACGCTGAATTATCTATTCTTCATGTCGGCCTATAATTAACCATAAAAGTCGGCTCCCTATTCTGCTGACTGGTCGGCCTAAAAGACAGTTAGACTGTCTATATGAATAACCTCTCTGCAGCACATTTGAGGAGCAAGTTTTCGGTGAACCAATTGACTGTCTGCGGATTTGAGACAGGAAGAGCAGGTTGGTTTAAAGAATTGCGGATGTCTCTGAGAACATTCCAGCGTAATGAAGTTTGGTATAAATACGAAGCAAAGCAGTGTTGAAGTATGTTAAATTGAAAATCTGTTTGGAGAAGTGATTGCGGACTTGTCTAAAGTTGTACAGCGGTTAAGAGGAATGCGAATTCACTTGAAACAGAAGCAACTGAAGGATAGAAATTGCAGAAGGAACTGAAGGTATAGAAACATAAAGGTATAGGCTGCGGAAGTAATTGAAGTCTACAGATTACAGAAGAAACATAAGAGTATAGACTGTGGGTTGATAAAGCCGGTTTGAGAAGAATACAATGTGGAGACTTACAAAGTTGCAGTGCAGATATCGCAAGAATTGTAATGAATTCTGAAGTGTAATGAAAGGAAGGTAAATCTGAAGGTAAATCTGTGATTTACCTTCCGACAATAAAAGTATTACTTCTACATAAAAACACTTGTGTCATGTACATTTTGGTAATTGACTTGATGAAAGATTAACTAGGAAGAATACATAAGCAAACAAGCTCACAAGTAATTATCAAGAAGAGAATTTATAACCCCTCCAAATTCTCAACATGGTCTCGGAGCTATGGCAAAAGATGATCACCTTATAGGCAAGAAGATTTTGGAATTAGAGAAAAGTTACTGTCTGGGATCAAATTCAGAGAGAAGAAGTTTGGCGCTTTTACAAAGAAGAAGTTGGGTGTTATTGCAGAGATACAAGCTCAGTGGTATTGATACAAGTTTGATGCAATTTCAGTGATACAAATTCTCAACATGGACTGCGCAGAAAAAACAGTAAAGAAGTTCTGATTGGTCTGAGATTTTCGAGAGATAACAGTCAGATACTTTTGTGAAGTTCGGATCAAGTTCTCTGATAAAAGATGTGAGTTAAAGTGTCTGTTTTGGTGTGAAGATACAAGACTGATCTGCGAAAGGAAGAGAGGCATACATACCTCTAATTTTGGTCTACTCTACCACGCATGTTTCAGGCAAGTCGAGGGTTGTCTTAATAAGAGACAAGTCTATAATTGTTGCAAAGAAGCAGTGCGATACACAGCAAAGAAAGAAGCTACAAAGCATGCGAAGAAGAGATCAAGTCTAAAGCAGAAGTGCGAAAATAAGGTCTACATTCAATGCAAAGGAAGAGGCAGGTCTACAAGGTTTCTTGGTCACCACAGTTCAGTCTGGAATACATCAAAGGTTTGTTCTAGTGCGAAGTCTGGAGGGTAATCTACTATGGAAAGGGAAGGACTATAACTCTATTGCTTGAAGAGCAGCATCACTATAAAGGATCTCAGACTTGGTCAAGGAAGCATATTGTCTCAAGACTAGGAACCAAGCTTTCCTAGGACTGGTGCAGAAGAGTGCAGAAAAGAAGGCTTTATCATCATTACAACAAAGATCTAATCCTTACCCTTGAAGAAGATCATTCAAAGAGAAAGCACTGACACATCTTTACTCCACTGCCATCGAAGAAATCAAGCTGAAGACTTTATCTTCACTTATCAAGTAATTATCTTTCATTCTATAATCAAATTTGGTTAAATGACTTTGTTTTTACAGGGAGATCTATAAGCTGGTTGGGTTATCAAGATTCCTTGCATGAGGAGAATAGTCACAGTCCTTGAAGAAAGTAAGGTTATGTCACTTAGACCAGATTTACACAAAATTGAGGTATCAAAGAATGAAGGGATATCTTCATAAGATCTCAACTGTGACATCTGGAAAAGATGATAAGATGGCCAGCGTAACAAATAGACAAGAAAATTACCTCACTCAACTTGTGGTTTCCATGCTAGATGGAAAAAGACAATCAAGGGCAAAAATGTTGAAGGATAAAAGAATCAAACATTTGCAGAAGGAAAAAAAAAAAGTTTAGGAAAAGTGGAAGACTTATGGACATTACAAGAAATTTGGTCCTAAAGGGACAATCTCAATAGGAGAAAGAAAAGAAGATTAAAGGAAAATCACACAAACTTATGAATAAGGAATTGGATTCTGTTGGTTATATGATAGGAAGCAATGTAGCATCCTGATCTAAGCATGGCAGGAGCTCCTGGTGAATTAGCTCCGGGAAAAACCTCTTTGACAAACTTTAAGAAAGTAGTCATCAAGAGAAAGGGTCATCATTTAAACATACTTCTGGGATGTGATGAAATATTGATGAAACAAGCCAAGGGAATGAAGCTATTCATTCCTAAAAATTTCTATAGGATGACTCAAGGGAAAAAGGTATGAGGTATGTATATATTTATATGCTGACATTGGATGCTGTGATGTCATGCTATATGGTTTCAGGTAATGAACTTATGTATTTAAAAGTATGATCTATGGAGTGCACAGACAGATGAAATCAACATAATATGTCCTCATGGAATATGAGGTGGTTGTATATGAACTAGAAACCAGAAAGGTTATAAGTTCCCAGGAATAAAGAATGTGCAGAAAGGAAGAGATCATGACATGAAACCATGTCAAAAGGTTGCTATCATCTAAAAGACAAAAAGATGTGACTAGGAGATCTCCTAGGAGGATATGTAGACTCTGACAGAAGTCTGGTAAATAAGAAGACTCTTGACAAAACATATCCTTAGGAGATGTGTCAATATGTATGAAGGATTTCGATACCTATAGGAAGATGTCATGGTGAAAGATCATCACTAAGGTAACTTTTGTTCTAAAAGTTCATATGTATATGTTCATCTAGATAAGTTTGTGCAGGGCTTCCAATCATGAGAAAGGATGTATTATCCTTGGAAATGATTCAAAGGAAAGCAAAATGGCATAAAAATGGACCAGATAAAGGAAGTCTGATGAATGACTCTCTGATAGCTGACATGAATTGGGATGAAAGTGATGGATGCTCTTTGCCCTATGAAGCTAAAATTTGGAGATTCCTCAATATCAAAATCCATGACATCGAGAACATGATTTCTTCATGAGCAAATTTCGGTATCCAGCTCATTGACATGGATGTCCCAGTTAAGAGGAGTTCATTGCAAGTTTTTACGAAGAAACTTGGTAATTCCTAAGGATGAGCTTAGGTACATTCTTTGTATAAGAATGAGTACATTCCCTTGTGGAATAAGGTCCTCCCTGGTTGAGAGGGAGAGATAGACACATCATTCTGGTCTTGGGAAGACAGAATGGAGGATTGGGTAATCATCTGGCATTCGATACTCTTTGAGAATGTGATAGGGAATTCAAGATAAGAGTAGTTGGGGACCAATATTCTTTGAGGGCTAGCTACCCAAGAGAAGAATAGTCCATGAAGGTCATATCAGAACTATGAGCAGAGGTACTTATAGAAATTATACAAAGGTGTTCAAGCCACCCCATATTTGTAGCCCATTGTCTCGTTAAGAGATGCGGCTGTTAGTCAAGGCCTTGCACTAGGACAATGCTAGTTGATATGATGCTATACAAAATGCTTATTTACCAATCCTAAGTTTCTTATGGGATTTTCGCTAAAGGCAACCATGTACTCAGAAGGAATACCTCCTGTCTGAATATATGTTGAGCAATAATCATTTATCTGTTGACTTTGAATATTTATTCTGTAAAGAAGAAGTCAAAAATAATAAGAGGTATTTAAGAGTCATGTTCATGAAGGATCTAGTCAACAATATACTCCAAGATCTTGGCAAAATACCATGAAGAGATGACTACCAAAATATGCACTAAGATAATATTATAAACGCTGAATTATCTATTCTTCATGTCGGCCTATAATTAACCATGAAAGTCGACTCCTTATTATGTTGACTGGTCGGCCTAAAAGACATTTAGACTGTCTATATAAATAACCTCTCTGCGACACATTTTAGGAGCAAGTTTTTTGGTGATCTAGTTGACTGTCTGTGAATTTGAGATCGGAAGAGTAGATTGGTTTAAGGAATTGCGGATGTCTCTGAGAACATTCTAGCGTAATGAAGTTTGGTATAAATACAAAGCAAAGCAGCGTTAAAGAACGTTAAGTTGCAGATATGTTTGGAGAAGTGATTGCGGACTTGTATGAAGTTGTACAACGGTTAAGAGGAATGCAAATTCATTGGAAACAGAAGCAATTGAAGGATATAAATTGCAGAAGGAACTGAAGGTATAGAAACATAAAGGTATAGGCTACGGAAGTAATTGAAGTCCACAGATTACAAAAGAAACATAAGAGTATAGATTGCGGGTTGATGAAGCCAGTTTCAGAAGAATACAATGCGCAGACTTACAAGGTTGCAGTGCAGATATCACAAGAATTGTAATGAATTCTGAAGTTTAATGAAAGGAAGGTAAATCTGTGATTTACCTTCCTACAATAAAGGTATTACTTCTGCGTAAAAACACTTGTGTCATGTACATTTTGGTAATTGAGTTGATGAAAGATTAACTAGGAAGAATACATAAGCAAACAAGCTCACAAGTAATTATCAAGAAGAGAATTTATAACCCCTCCAAATTCTCAACACAAAGGGGACATGCAAGGTCATTCGGGACTTCATAATGCGCTCATGCACTCAAGCAAGAGGAAAAAAATCGATCAACTTAGGCGCACTGTCACACCCTGAAGGGTCGAAGGGATGGAATAAGGGGCTTTCAGGTCTTCCCCATGCGCCCATGCGCTCAAGGAGACAAGGAGGGCGCATTGTCGCACTCCGAAGGGACGAAGGAGAGGGTTAACAAGGCTTCGAGCCTTCACAATGTGCCCATGCGCTCAAGGCAAAGGAGGGCACTGTTAAATTTAGACAGACATGGAATGTTCTATGCTTAATGCAATTTTACTTCAATCTTTCTTAGGCCCAATTCAATTTAGCAATCACATAAACATGAAAGTAAAATGCTTATAGCACACAATAATAGATCAACAGAAGACAAGCCAATAATATAGATCAAATTTTACAATTCTTCTTGTCCAGCAAAGATATAGAATAGTGTGTGTTACGGCAATCAACAAGATGCATCAGCCAGCAAAGTATTTCTCAACATCAAATCAGCCAACCCTCCAAGTGTCACACACACCCCTCAAAGACAGCTCCTCAAAAGTCAACATTGGTCAACAGAAAGTCAACACTGCAGTTTTAGGGCTTCGGTCAACAGGCTCCTTTTTCCTTGATTTTTGTGCCCTCAAATGTGGCTTCACTAAATCGAAATTTCTGCAAAATTTGGAGGTCAAAACACCAAGGGTTGACCACGGTCAACGTTGGTCAACGCATAGCAAACAACCCTAAAACCAGTCTGCACTTTTACCCAAATTCAACTCTGCACGTGTGAGAGAGAGAGAGGCCTCCAAAGGCTGATCGAACCAATCAAATCACAAGAGAGAATGTGTGATGAGTTGATGAGCAAATGATCTCCATGTCTCTCCAATTTATATCAGTGAGTGAGGGTGTGTGACACATTTATTAGGCTTGTGAACCTACATTACAAATCTAGCCGACCTTGCACATGTGTGGAAAATAAAATCAAAATATATGTTCTGCTCATCCAAACAAGATGTCTTTAGATCAATCTTGCACCTCTCCGAAAGAGGAATCCAACAAAAATATAATCATCATCATATGAGCAGTGCAACATGGAGTTTAGACCTAGTTGCCCAAAATTAACAGTCCCTCTCAACTAGGGAGAACTCCATCTATCCACTTGTACCATCCAGAGATCAGTACCATCGTGTACTATCATATAACATAGTGCGCCATCCTGTCATAACTTGCTTTGCTGGCTCTTCTTCACAAATAGAACAAAAAGTGAGTCACAAAGACATCACGCTCTGCTAACCCGAAGTTAGCTTCGAGGTTAAAACCTCACTTGGACTCAAAAAGAGTCTCATAATAACCCGAAGTTAGTTTACTGACCCGAAGTCAGTTTAGAGGTAAGGACCTCATCAGACTTGATCCTAGATCAAGGTGTTGGACACATGCCATCCTAGACATAGAGAGTATGGCAATCTTCAATGCATCCATCGGTCTTGCTATTGGTCTCTATCCATATTTCCCACCTCATTGGCCAAATGAGAGGTACTTCCCATGAGTCCAAAACTCCATGGGTAGGATGCGTGAGGTGCATATAGATCAAAGAGAGGTCAACCAGCTCAATATCATAACAGTGGGGCAGAAGCACAACAAGGTTCGGCAAGCCTAGCCCTGTGTGTGCTTATAGCTCTAAGAAGCTATCCCCAAGCCCCCTAGAGCTCCCAGAGCTCATAGTCCAACTCGAGCAGGACCCTCAGAATAGGGTCTTTCCACGATTCCAAGCTTCTCACGAAAGGTTAAGAATTTGACCTTCCCCAGGTGCTTCGTGAGAATATCCGCAACCTGCTCATCAGTCCCAATGTGATCAAGCCTTATGGCGCCTCGTTGTACCATATCCCAGATAAAGTGGTACCTAATATCAATATGCTTGGATCGATTGTGGAACACGGGATTCTCAGAAAGACGAATCCCACTCTGGTTATCACAAAGGATAACGGTTGTATCTAGCACATGCCCAAACAAATCACTGAAGAGCTTTCTCAACCAAACAGCTTCACAACAGGCCATACTTGTTGCAATGTATTCAGCCTCAGCGGTGTTCAAAGCTACCGACTTCTGCTTCCTGCTCATCCAAGATATCGAAGCAATACCCAAGGTGAAGCAACATCCAGATGTGCTCTTGCGATCCACCACACTGCCAGCCCAATTGGCATCAGTATATCCATGGAATCTCAAACTCCCGGCAGTGTATCTCAGCCCATGGTTCATTTTGCACCAAAGATATCTCAGCCCAGCTTCATCAAGTAACTATCTATCCTCTCATACCAAGCCCTGGGGGCTTGCTTCAACCCATAGAAGGCTTTCTTCAACCTGCATACATAGGCGTCTCTATCTTGGACTTTGAACCCCAGAGGTTGCTCCACATACACCTCTTCCTTTAATGAACCATGCAGAAAAGTAGTCTTCACATCCATCTGATGGAGACTCCATCCTTGCGTTGCAGCAAGGGCAATAATAGATCGGATGGTGGTATAGCAGACGACAAGAGCAAATATATCATCATAATCTATGCCTTCTTTTTGAGAGAAGCCTCGGGCAACAAATCTTGCCTTATACTTTTCAGCACTACCATCAGATCCATGCTTGATCTTATAGAGCCATTTCGAGGTGACAACAGATTTGTCCTCCGATCTCAGGACCACTTCCCATACATCATTTTTCATAATGGACTCATATTCTTCGAGCATAGCATCCATCCAAACTTGATGCTTTACAGCTTCTTCAAATGATCCAGGCTCGGATTGTACAATTGTACTCATGGCTGCTAGATACCCTTAGTATCTATTCAGCTTCTTGCTTTCTCGAAATGTCCGCCTTAGGGAAATATGTCTCTCAACATCTTCGAAAGTATCCCTAAGCCATGAGGGTCTTCTCTTATTTGAAGGAGGTGGATCAATAGGGTACATAGGTCCTTCAACATCAGGCATCAATTCATCCTTCAGCTCTTCCTGCTTCCCTGCTTCTTCATCTTCTTTGTCTTCCTTGGAGCTAGGAAGATTTCTTACTTTCTTGAGGGCAGCATCTTCATCAAAGGTGACATCGTGGCATATCTCCACTTCTCTTTAACCAGGCACATAGATTCTATATGCCTTCTAAGTTTCACTGTAGCCCACAAATATTCCCTTCTTTCCAGAAGCATCCAACTTGCTTCTCTTTTCTTTCGGCACATGAAAGTAAATAGGACAACCAAAAACTCTAAAATGTGAAACATCAAATTTCTTACCAGAGAAGACTTCTTCAGAAATCTTGAAGTCCAGAGCGAAATGTGGGCATCTATTTTGAACGTACACAGCAGTGTTCGTAGCTTCTCCCCATAGAAACTTCGGAAGACCTTGGTCACATAGCATGGCGCGGGCAGCTTCCACAATGGTCTTGTTCTCTCTTTCAGCAACACCATTTTGCTCAGGAGTATACATAGTTGTGGTCTCCCTCTTAATGCCAGCTTCACTGCAAAAGTCATTGAATTCATTTGACTCATACTTAGACCCATTATCAATCCTCAAAACTTTGATTCTCTTCTCGGTTTGATTTTCCACCAAGGCCTTGAAGGTACGAAACCATTTGAATGCTTTGTCCTTCTTCTTCAAGAAGTATATTGAGGTCTTGTAGGAGAAGTCATCTGTAAAAGTCATGTAATAGGAACATCCTCTTAAGGATGTCACGGGCAGCACACCAGATAAATCAGAATGTATCAACTGCAAGATAACAATTGTCTTTGTGAAACTTGAGGGGAATGGTCCCCTTGTATGCTTCCCTTCGCCACAACCCTGACATATACCTTCATGATCATCTTTAAATTCGGGCATCCCTGTCACCACCTTCCTTGCTTCGAGAAGGGCTTTGTAATGAAGGTGTGAAAACCTTCAGTGCCATAACTCTGATTGAAGGGTTGTATGACATAGCCCCCAATGGACTTCCTCCAACCTGGTATACTGTATCAACTCTAAAACCAATAGTAAGAGCTTCCTTGAAGTTCTTCTTCTAGATGCGTACCTTTCCATCAACGAATGTCATCTTGAATCCTTTGTCTTCCATTGCCGAGATAGACACAAGGTTCTTCTTCAAATCAAGTACGTACAACACATCTTGTAAACGGAGGACTTGACCTTGAGATAGATGAAGGGTCATCCCTTTCACGAGATAGGTGGCATTATCTCCGAGGATAATATCTAGATTTGAAACCTTCTCAATCAAATCAAAGAGGGCTTCTCTATAGCCAGTGAGCTGCCTTGAAGCACCACTATCAATCAACCAGACATCCAGGGTGTCGAGAAGAGATGCCGCAGAGAGGGAAGATACAAGAATAAATTCATTTTTCTTATTATCAACAACATTAGACTCATCGTACCTGAAATTTCTTGACCTCTTGAAAGGTTACCCATTTCCACTACGATCAGAGGGAGCTTTTCTTTTTCCTTTGAACCTGTTGTTCCTCTGATTGCCACTCCTCCTGGAGTTGTTGTCGTCATCCTTGGGAGAGTCCCTTCTATTAGGGCACTCTTTTGCATAGTGAACAGACTTGTTACAAGTGTAACATCTTCCCTTCCTTCCTTTGAGCCCTGCTCTTCCATGGTTTTGATTTCTCAGACCATCATTGTTCCTCTTCTTTGCATGAGCGGTGAGGGTAGTAGGGTCACCTCCATTTCCATTAGAGGGATGATCTCTCTCCATCATTCTTGTCTCCTCTTGAGTACATCTTGTCAATATTTTATCAAAATCAGGAATCACATTATTATTAAGAAAAGTGGTATTGAATGCATACCAATAATGGGGGAGACCTCCAAGCGCAATGAGAACCATCTCTCAATCAGCTATTTCTTCTCCAATAGCTAGGAGATTGTTCATGATTTCAGTAAGCCTCATAAAATAGGATTGAATGGATTCATCCTTGCCCTTCTTGATATTCTTCAATTGATTCTTGAAGAAAAGAACTTGATTAACATTGCTAGCCCTGAACATGCTAACCAGCTTATCATACATCTCTTTAGACGTGCTCAGCTCAGAAATGTAAGCAACAAAGTGCTTATGAATAGAATCCTGGATAATCATCTTTGCTTTGATTTCCCCTTTTCTATACTTTGTCTTTGTGGCAGCATGTGCATTTGATGGAGGCTCAAGAATCTTCCCCTGCACATAATCCATGACATCTTGATCTTCTAATGCCAAATCCAAGGACATCTTCCATGTGTGCAAATGAGCTTGAGGTCGCTTCTATTTATAACTTGATGAGGAACCGCTTGGGGCTTTGACCAGATCAACATGCAATTTAACCAACTCATAAAATAATAAAATAGTCCATAACTTAACTTTCACTTAACCGTTTAGAACAATCTATAGGTCAATTTTGATCCTCTTGAAAAGAGGAATCTAATTAACTTGTTATTTTAACCATCTGAGTTAACCAATGTGGAATTTGACTCTAGTTGCAAAAATTAACACTCCCTCCCAACTAGGAAGAATTCCACTTTGCAATCTCTTCTTGTAGATCTCTGCATCAAGGTGCCTTTATGGCTCAACTCAATCTGCTGAAAATTTCTCGAATCTAAGAAGAAGAAGAATCGAGGAGCAATAGCTTCTACCCGCAACTAGCAACAGGATAACTCATCTCACAGGGGAGCACATCTCCGACCCTGGAGTTTCATCAGGGAGCACAGTCTCAACCCGGAGTCACAAAAGCGGAGCAAATCTCAACCCAATCCTATCGCCTATCGATCTTCCCATCAATGACTCTCATCAGTCATGTGGTAGAACACCTGCATCATAATCCACTTGGGTTGTACACCCCGAGTACACTCTCAACTCGTTGGCCAAACGAGTAGCAGTATTATCAACAAGCCCTGCTTGTGATTATGATGCAAACTGGGGTATACTCTGCAAAGACCAGATAGGGGAGCAGCATTCTCCGACCCTATTAAGATAGGGGAGTAGCATTCTCAACCCTGGTAACAGATAGGCAAGTGCCATATTGTCTAGAGATCCCACAACCCCAGGAGCCCTTCATCTCAATTCCTCACCCTGAGAGCTCAAACAGGGTAGGAAGAGCTAGCTTAGTGTCCTCAATCAGCATTGCCCCTTATCCGGAGGGGTTACATCCATCAGTCCAAGCTAATCTCTGAAAACCAAGAACTTCCCTTTTGGTAATGCCTTGTGAGAATATTTGCAGTCTAATCATTAGTCGCAATGTGTTGGAGTCTCACAACTCCTCTCTACACCATGTCACGTATGAAGTAATATTGAATCTTGATATGCTTGGACTTGTCATGAAATACAAGATTTTCTACCAAACGAATCCCACTTTTGTTGTCACAGTATATCACAGGAGTGTCCAACACTTGACCAAGGAGCTCACCAAAGAGCTTCCTTGACCACGCAGCTTCATAGCTTGTTGTGCTAGCAACAATGTACACTGCTTCTGTGGTGCTTAATGCATTTGACTTTTGGTTCCTGCTCATCCAGGATATCATGGCAGAACCAAGACTGAAGCAGCATCCAGATGTACTCTTTCTGTCATAAACATTACCTGCCCAGTTTGCATCAGTGAATCCATGAAGGTGGATATCTTCAACAGAGTATCTCAAACCAAGTGTTATTGATCCATGTAAGTATCTCAATACATGCTTGGCTGCTATCCAATGCGAATGAAGGGGCTCAGTCATGAACTGACTCAATGTGTTGACAGCATAACATATATCTGGACAGGGGTTCACAAGGAACATCAGAGCTCCAATCAATTGTCTATACTCGGATGGATTCACCAGATTAGGTCCAATTGATTTACCACACAACTACTTGAAGTTCATTTCCATCAGAGTGACCATGGACTTGCAATCGATCATACCAAACCTTTCCAACAGCTTTACCACATACTTTCCCTGTGAAAGAAAGATTTCACCAGGTCTTTGCCATACCTCAAGACCCAAAAAGTAATGCATGAGATCGAGGTCTTTCATCTTGAATTCAAAGGCTAGCTTCCTCTTGCATTCAATTGTTAATGGTTTGCTTACAGTTAAGAATAAATCATCAACATATAGAACCAAAATTAGAGGCATACCATGAACAACTTTAAAATAGAGGTTGGGATCAGCACTGCTTCTAGTGAAACCCAGTTTCATTATATAGTTGTCAATGCGAGCATACTAAGCTCAGGGAGCTTGTTTCAATCCATACATTGCATTCTTCAACCTGCAAACATGTGATATGAAATCTTCTACTTCAAATCCCTATGGTTGTTCCACATAGACTTCTTCCTGCAACATACCATGGAGGAAGGTTGTATTTACATCCATCTGATGAAGTTTCCATCCTTGACTGGCAGCAAGGGCAATTATCGAGCGAATAGTTGTATATCGAGCCACAGCAGCAAATATATCATCGTAGTCTTCTCCCTCTTTCTGAGAGAAACTACGAGCTACAAATCTCGCTTTGTACTTCTCGATGCTACCATCGACACCATGCTTGATGTTGAACAACCATTTTGAAGTCACGACTGACTTCCCATGCAATCTCGGTACAACATCCCATACATCGTTTTTCACGATTGATTCATATTCTTCGCTCATGGCGTCCTTCCATGCTTGCTCTTTGACTTCTTCTTCAAATGAAGATGGTTCATCTTGAATCATAGTACTCATGGTTGTTAGATAACCTTGATACCTACAAGGTTCCTTCCTTTCTTTGAATGATCAACGAATAGGAACATTCATTTCACTGTCTTACAGTGTGTCACGAAGCCAAAGTGGTCTCTTTCTTGAATGCGGATCACTGGGAGGTGGATCTAACAGATCCATAGGTTCCATGGGTGTATCATCATTTCCTGACTCGGACATAGACAGGATATCTAGAATATCCTTACCAACATCATCTTCCTTGGGAGGTGGAGGAAGATCTCTTGTTTTACAAAGTGTTGCATCTTCATCGAAGGTTACGTCTCTGCTAATTTCAACCTTCCTTTGACCAGGAATGTATATTTTGTAAGCCTTGGAGTTTTCACAGTAACCCACAAATATGCCTTTTCTACCTGTAGCTTCTAGCTTATTCCTTTTGTCTTTCGGCACATGAAAGAATACAGGGCATCCAAATACGCGTAAATGGCTGATGTCTGGCCTGTTTCCTGTGAAGACTTCTTTTGGAGTCTTATTCTTCAATGCTTGATTAGGCACTCGATTCTAAACATAGACAACAGTATTGACTGCTTCAACCCATAGAAAGTTTGGTACCTTTTGATCATGTAGCATAGCACAAGTAGCTTCTAATATAGACTGATTCTTTCTTTCAGCAAGGCCATTCTGTTCTGGTGTATAAGGTACAATAGTTTCCTTCTTGATCCCTTCCTTCTTGCAAAATGTTATGAATTCTTTTAACATTTACTCTCCTCCATTGTCGAATCTGAAAACTTTGATCCTTTTCCCGGATTGATTCTCAACCAATGCTTTGAACTCCTGAAATTTGTCAAAGGCTTCATCCCTGTGCTTGATGCAATATAACCATGTCTTTCTGGAGTAATCTTCAATGAAGGTAATGTAATAGAGATGACCACTAACGGAGTGCACAGGCATCGAACCACATATGTCTGAATGGATGAGATGGCGGATGTCATATGTTTTGTTCTGGCTTGAGGAGAATGGTCCCCTTGTTTTCTTTCCACTAGCGCAACCAGGACAAACTCCCTCATGTTGAGCATGTACATTAAGAATACCAAAAACCAGTCTCTTCAATTTTGAAAGAGCCTCATAATGTAAATGAGCCAGCCTGTGGTGCCATAATTCACTAAGATGATTGGTGTTATGGGCCAATGCAAAGAGTGGCCTTCCTGCGACCTTGTAGAGTCCCTCAAATCTCAGTCCTAATGTAAATGCATCTTTTATATGACAGTCAGCAAGCCAAGTTAAAACTTCCCCATTGATGAAGGCAACCCTCATCCTTTTATCTTCTAACGCAAATATAGAAATTAAGTTTTTCATGAGTCCTGGTACATACATAACATCATTTAATAATACAGATACCCCAGTGTCTAACTAAAATTTAACTAACCCAAATCCTTTTACAGGATGAGTGGAGTTATCTCCAAGAATTATCCTTAACTTAGTCTCCCTCTCTACTAGATTGGAGAGGACTTCTTTATAACCAGAAAAATGATGGGTGGCCCCACTATCAACTAGCCAACTATCCCGTGAATCTGGTGGAGAAGAACTAGTAAGTGCAGAAATAAGAATATATTCATTTTTATCCACAGTATTACTTTCATACCAAGAAGCTTTTGGCCTCTTCTGAGATGGACGGTCTTCTTCACAAATGCTTGATGAATCTCTTCTTCTCCTCTCATACTTTTTGTCATGGTTGATCCTTGGGTTGTCTTTTCTTCTTTTATCATAGTGGTTGTAACGTGGCTTCTTTCTCTTTTCTGGATAATCACTGGCAAAGTGACCTTTCTTATGGCAGTTGTAGCATTCAATGTGAGCAAGTGATCTATCATTTCTTCCTTTTGAATTCTGATGAGGAGGCCTTTTAGATGGGCCTCCTTTAAATTTATATATTTTGTTATGGGAAACATACGCAGCAGACTCTCCTTCTTCATGTTTCTGAATCCTTCCTCTTGCTATCATTCTTGATTATTCATGAGTCAACTTCCCAACGATTTCATTAAATGAAGAAATGATATTGTTGTTACTGATAGTAGTAATGAAGGTTTCCCAAACAGGAGGGAGACCTCTGAGAGTCACAACAACTAACTCTCTATCTGGCACATCTTCACCAACCCTCAACAGTTGATCTTAAAGACGAGAGATCCTCGTGATGTAAAACTGAACAGTCTCGCCTTTGTTCACCTTTACTTCTTTAAGTTGATTTTTCAACATAATAATTTCATTCAGATTGTTAACTTCATACATGTCGGCTACCTTATCATACATATCTTTAGACTTTTTCAAATTCCCAACATAAGCAAGTGAGATCTTGTAACCCATCAGCTAAGATTTGTTTTGCTTTAGACTCGCCTTTCTTGTACCTGTTCTTAATGACCGCGGATGCATCTTCTGAAGGTTCGGGTATCTTTCCTTGAATTCTAGCACATCGTTGTTGTCGGCAATGATCTCTAATCTGACTTTCTATGCAGCAAAGTTTGAAGCGTCACCCAGCTTCTCATGTTCCTTGAAGGTAGAGGAAGACATCTCGACCTTGACTTGTAGATCTGCTCTCGGGCTTCCTTTCTTATCTTCTCTTGGGCTTGTCCTTCAACTTAGCTCTGAAACCATGTTAATTTTTCGATTTTGTTCTATCTTGTATCAATTAAATAAACCCAAATTAGATTCATATCAAAAATATATTCAAATATGTGCAATATAAATAACCATAAACTGTAATTGAAGATAGACCAATGCATAAAACAGAAAAGAAGACAATACCACAACCATGAGACACAAAAAATTGGTCCAAGACCAGGGAAAAACCCCACTATGGGGGAAACCCTTTTAGATCTTCTTCCATAAATTGTCTTCAAAAGATTTCAACGGAGAGTACAATGAGCCCAGTACAATAATACAACGGATAATAATCAGATCTGATCTAATCTATAGATCAGCAAAATACAAACTCAATGGATCACTGATATTAAGTGATCTTAGCTGCCCCGATCTAGATCTAAGTCTAGAAAACTGTCAATAATTGATCTGACGTTGATGTGACTGCGTGATGGAAGACTAATGATACTGCGTGAGCAACTGACAGAATACCGAATCTGATCTGCCCAATAACTCACGGAGTCGCGGCCTTAACACGCCCTGCACGCGACTATACCAGCTCTGATCCGCGAGCTGGGAGTTTTATGCCCACGACTGAGGGCCTGAATACCTTAGAAACTTGGTCATGCCCTGAAGCCTGCCTCCATGCGACTTTACAGGCTAAGCCGCAACCACAACAAGCTTAGCCCACAGTTGAAGCCCAGCAGAGCTGCTACCTCTAGTTCTCCTGCCCGCAGCCCAGATCCAAAATACCCAAATCTGAAATGTGCCTCTGTTTGTGATCCCAATCCACCACGAGAACCTCTTTCAACGTACTTGTGCAAGCCAAAAAGCAAAAATACGACCAATAACCAAAGCATCATGAAGAACATCTCATGAGCAAATGTGTGCAAATGAGCTTGAGGTCGATTCTATTTATAAACTGATGAGGGACCGCTTGGGGCTTTGACCAGATCAACATGCAATTTAACCAACTCATAAAATAATAAAAGAATCCATAACTTAACTTCCGCTTAACCATTTTGAACAATCTATAGGTCAATTTTGATCATCTTGAAAAGAGGAATCTAATTAACTTATTATTTAAACCATCTGAGTTGACGAATGCGGGATTTGACTCTAGTTGCAAAAATTAACACAAGTCTCTCACGAAAGGTTAAGAATTTGACCTTCCCCAGGGACTTAATGAGAATATCAATGACCTACTCATTAGTCCCAATGTGATGGAGCCTTATGACGTCCCGTTGTACCATATCTCAGATAAAGTGGTACCTAATATCAATATGCTTGGAGCGATCGTGGAACATGGGATTCTCTGAAATTTGAATCCCACTTTTGTTGTCGCAATAGATCATGGTGGTATCCAGTACATGCCCAAACAGCTCACTAAAGAGCTTCCTCAACCAAACAGTTGTTGGACATTGGTTAAACCAATGCTCCCTGTGTGTTTCGCGACATGGACTAACTGCCTCTCGTGGATCCTTATCTTTGGAAATGCGATCGTTGACAAACACCTACGGGTTTTGGTCTAACGACAATCATGATTCCCAACAAGTGGTATCAAAGCCAAGTTCACGAGTTCGATACACATCCGGCTAGCGTTGGGGGGAAGATTGTTGGACATTGGATAAACCAACGCTCCCTGTGTGTTTCGCGACATGGACTAACCGCCTTTCGTGGATCCTCATCTCTGGCGATGCGATCGTTGACTAACACCTGTGGGTTTTGGTCTAACAACAATCGTGATTCCCAACAACAACGTCACAACAGGCCATACTTGCTGCAATGTATTCTGCCTCGGCTGTGCTCAAAGCAACTGACTTTTGCTTCCTACTCATCCAGGATATCGAAGTAAAACCTAGACAGAAGCAACATCCAGATGTGCTCTTACAATCCACCACACTGCTAGCCAAGCCAGCATTAGTAGATATCCATGGAGCCTCAAATTCTCGGCAATGTATCTCAATCCATAGTTGATTGTGCACCAGAGATATCTCAAAATATTCTTGGCAACAATCCAGTGTATGTGATGAGGCTCGACCATAAATTGACTCAACATATTCACTGCAAAGCATATGTCCAAACCGGAGTTCACCAAGAACATCAGGGCTCCCACGAGTTGACGATACTCAGAAGGAATTACCAAATCAAGCCCAGCAACACTTCCGCATAGCTTCTTAAGTTGAGTTCCATTGGAGTAGTCACAGACTTGCGGTCCACCATCCCAAATCTTTCAAGCAGTTTCACAATATATTTTCCTTGAGAAAGGAAAATCTCGCCTAGCTTTTGCCAAACCTCCAAGCCTAGGAGATAGTGCATCAAGAAAATCAGAAGCCAAATCCCCCTTACATTGATGAATGAGAGGGTCTGCACCTATCAAAAAAATATAATCAACCTTGAAGTAAAGGTTCGGGTCAGTTTCACTTCTTGTAAAGCCCAGCTTCATCAAATAGTTGTCGATCCTTTCATACCAAGCCTTGGGGGCTTGCTTCAACCCATAGAGGGCTTTCTTCAACCTGCATACATGTGTATCTCAATCTTGAACTTCGAACCCCATAGGTTGCTCCAAATAGACCTCTTCCTTAAGTGAGCCATGCAAGAAGGTGGTCTTGACATCCATTTGATGTAGATTCCATCCTTGTGAGGTAGCAAAGGCAATAATCGAATGGATGATGATATATCGGGCAACCGGTGCAAATATCTCATCGTAGTCTATACCTTCCTTTTGTGAGAAGCCTCAGGCAACGAACTTGGCCTTGAAATTTTTAGCACTCCCGTCAACTCCGTGTTTGATTTTGTAAAGCCATTTCGAGGTGACAACAGACTTGTCCTTTGGTCTAGGGACCACATCCCAGACATCATTCATCTTGATCGATTCATACTCTTCGTTCATTGCATCCTTCCAAACTTGGTGCTTCATGACTTCTTCAAATGTTCAAGGCTTAGATTAAACAATGGTGCTCATGGCAACTAAGTACCCTTGGTACCTATTCAGCTTCTTGCTTTCACGAAATATCCCCCTTGGTGCAATATGTCCCTCGGCATCTTCGAGAGTATCTCTAAGCCATGAGGGTCTGCTTTTTGAAGAAGAGGGCTCACCAGGAGGTGGATCAATGGGATCCATCGGACCTTCAACATCGGGCATTAGTTCATCCTTCGGTTCTTCCTACTTTCCTGCATCTTCGTCTTTGTCTTCTTTTGAAATAGGAAGATCTCTAACCTTCCCAAGGGCAGCATCTTCATCGAAGGTGACATCAAAACTTATCTCCACTTCCCTTTGACCAGGCACATAGATTCTATATGCCTTTGAAGTTTCACTATAGCCCACAAATGTTCCCTTCTTCCCAGAAGCATATAACTTGCTTCTCTTTTCTTTCGGCACATGAAAATATACAAGACTTCCAAAAATTCTAAAATAAGAAACATCAGGTTTCTTACCGATGAAGATTTCTTCAAGAGTTTCGGAGTCCAATGCTTGATGTGGGCATCTATTTTGAACATACACGGCAGTGTTGGTAGTGTCTCCCTGTAGGAACTTCAGTAGGCCTCGGTCATGAAGCATGGCACGAGTAGCTTCAATGATGGTTCGATTCTTCCTTTCAGCAACTCCATTTGTTCGGGAGTATAAGCAGTAGTGGTCTCCCTCTTAATGTCAGCTTCCCTACAATAGTCATTGAACTCATTTGACTCATATTCAGTTCCATTATCTCCTCAGTGCTTTGATCTTCGTCCCTGTTTGATTTTCAACCAAGGCTTTGAAAGAGCATAACCACTTGAACACTTTGTCCTTTTGCTTCAAGAAGTATATCCAAGTTTTGCTAGAGAAGCCATCCACAAAAATAGCATAATACAAATATCCTCCCAAGGACGTTACGAACAAGATACTAGATAAATCAGTATGAATCAATTGAAGTACGTCGGTAGTCTTGCTATCACTTGAGGGGAATGGTCCCCTTGTATGTTTCCCTTCGGCACAACCCTGACAAACACCTTCATGATCAACCTTAAAATCAGGGATACTTGTGACCATCTTCCTAGCTTTGGGAAGAGCTTTATAATGAAGATGCCCAAACCTTCGATGCCATAATTTGGATTGAAGAGTAGTGTTGCATGTCATGGCTCCCAATGGACTTCCTCCAACTTGATAAAGAGTATCAACCCTGAAACCAAGAGTGAATGCTTCTTTGAAATTCCTCTTCCAAACACATACCTTTCCATCAATGAAGGCCACCTTGAATCCTTTGTCTTCCATCGCCGAAATAGACACTAAATTCTTCTTCAAGTCAGGAACATATAACACACCTTGTAGATGAAGGATTTGACCTTGATTTAAGTGAAGAGTAATTGTCCCTGTCCCTTTCACGGATAGGTGGAATTGTCTCCAAGTATAATCTCCAAATTGGTTTCCTTTTCAATCAAATGTGAGAGGGCTTCTTTGTATCCAGGGAAGTGCCTTGAGGCACCACAATCAATTAGCCAATTATCCAAGGTGTCGGGAGGAGAGGCAGCAGAGAGGGCAGATATAAGAAGAAATTATTTTTGCTTGTTATCTACAACATTAGACTCATCATACCTGGAGTTTCTCGATCTCTTGGAAGGTTGACCATTTCCATATCATGCAGCAGGAGCATCTCTCTTCCTTTCGTTATTGAACCCGTTATTCCTTTGATTTCCATTTCCCTTGAAATTGTTGTTGTTGTAATCATCATCTCGTGGTGTACCCTTTTATTGGGACACTCTCTAGCATAGTGGCCAAACCTGTTACAATTGAAACATCTACCCTTTCTTCCTTCTTTGAATCCCAGTCTTCCTTCTCCTTGTTTCCTTGGACCAGCATTATTCTTTATTTTAGCATGAGCGGAGAATGCAGTAGGATCATTCCTATTCGAAGGCATGTCTCTCTCCATCATGCTTGTCTCCTCTTGAGTGCAGTTAGTCAACAATTCATCAAAATCTGGAACCCTGTCATTGTTGAGGATAGTGGTATTGAATACATACCATGCTCGGGGAAGACCTCCAAGGGCAATAAGAGTGAGCTCTCGGTTGGCAATAACCTCTCCAATAGATAGAAGATCATTTTTTATTTCGATAATCCTCATGAAGTAGGATTTGATGGACTCTCATCTATCCATCTTGATGTCCTTCAGTTTGTTCTTGAGAAAGAGAATTTGATTTGCGTTGCTAGCCCTGAAAATGCTAACCAACTAGTCATACATCTCCTTAGATGAGAGCAGCTTGAAGTTGTAAGCAACTAAATTCTTGTGAATAGAATCCTTGATGATCTTCTTAGCTTTGTTTTCACCTTTCTTGTACTTCGTCTTAGTGGCAACCGGTGCATTTGAAGGAGGCTCAACAATCTTTCCCTGCACATAGTCCATAGCATCATGCTCCTCCAAAGTCAAGTCCAGGGACATTTTCCATGCATGATAATCAGACTTATCATTGAGCTTGTCATCAGATTTGAAGTAAGATGTGGAAGCCATTGACCCTTGTCCTTGTCCAACAAATCTCAGTGATTGCTCTTCTCACTCTTGCTTGGGCTTTATCTTCACCTGGGCTCTGATACCATGTTAATTTTAGATAATAATGGTATGTTCTATGCTTTAGAGCAATTTACGTCAATCTTTTCTTATTAGCCCAATATCAATTTCCAGATTAGCAATCACATTAACATTGATAGTAAATGTTGATATAACATAAACAATAAGTAGAAGACAAGCCAAGACAAGAGGACACAATATTTGGCAGATGCTAGGGAAAGACCCCAATGCGGGGAAAACCCTTTGATCAAATCTTCTTATTATTCTTCAAAAATTCAGCAGAGAGAGAGAGTACCATATACAAAATACACTTGCCCAATAGTCCAATCAAACAGCAGTCAACAAGATGCCCTAACCAGAAAGTCAACGTTGGTCAAACCAGCAAGAAAACTTCTCCAAATCAGCTCGAACAAACCCAGTGAATGCGGCCTCCAAAGGCAGTCCAAATCAGCCCAAAACAGATTCGAAAATCTCAGTCAAACTCAATCAACAGAAAGTCAATGTTGCGATCAACGCTGGTGCGGCCAATGTTGGTCAACGTGCCCAGAATTTCTCAATTTCTGCGCTAGAGGATGCGGCCTAGAAAGATCAAACTATCTACCTGAAAAACGCAGTAAAAGGAGCAAGGTTGGCCCTTAGTCAACGTTGGTCAAAGCTTTGTAATTCATCCCAAAAATCAATCCTAAAATATGTCCTAAAATCCACCCTTCATCCATACGTGCGAGGTAGAGAGAGAGATGTTCCAAGTGTTGTACGAACCAATGCTGAGAGGAGAGAGAGATATGTGATGAGATGATGATGTCCAAAATGAGGAAGAGGTCTCTCATATTTATATCCTTTGTTGAGAGTGGAGACACATCTATTGGGGCTTATGAGCCTATATTAGACTTCTGGCCGACCTTGACAATTTACACGTGTGAGAGAATAAATCCAAAATCTCACTTCTTCTCATCCAAACAAGATGATCTTTAGATCAATCTTGCACCTCTCGGAAAGAGGAATCCAACAAAAATATCATCTTCGTCATAAGAGTTGTCCAAGGTGGAGTTTGGCCCTAGTTTCCAATTTTAACATATGCGAAGTCCTCATACTTGTATATATAGTTGCTTGTCCGTCATAAATGAGCTAACATGAACATATGAAGAGATGTGTCACTGTATTAGGCTGACATGAGTTCTTTTGAGGGAAGCCGACTTGATGGAGACTTGAGGAACAAGTTGACTTGATGAAGGAGTCTTTGACCAAACAATAAATGACTTTGACAACAACCTAAAGCCTACAACGGAGGCTTGAGCTATAACAATTGACCCAAGCATGAAACCCATGCTTTAACAAGTCAATTCAGTAGTAATAAAAATTATTTTTTCTTTTCTTTTGACAAATACATTTCATTTTTTACTCAAGTACAATTTATGAATACCAAACCTTCTTACATTCTTCAACAGTTAACTCGGCTCCTATTTTCTAGGAGTGCGCCCACATGAAACAAGGTTGGCTCATCCATGCAACTGCAAGGTGCAGTTCTTCGACACGAAGAAGTGCGCTCATGGAGGGCGCATTTGTTCAGCATGAAGGAGTGCACTCAAAGAGGGCGCACTCCTTCAGGCCGAAGGAGTGCGCTCAAGTTGAGCACATGTCTTCATCAACTTTGAGTGCACTTTAGATTTTCTAAGTGTTTTTCTTGCTTTTTGCTTGTTTTTTCGTGCTTTTGTGTGCTTTTCAAGTGTGTGCATGGCGATAAGGAAAGTTTCTAAGTTGAGAAAGATCACGAGTTCACCTAACCAAGGACTAACTAACTCAAGCGCTTATAATGATTAAGTGACGACGCTTAAGAAACAATGACTTGGGGGAATGGGACACTAGGAGAGAACACATAGATAACAAATCAAACAACATGACGACTCAAGGGGGCTTGAAACAATAGTTATCATAGGCTCCAAAATCGACATAGCCAAAAAATTTGGACGGTCAACACCACCCTAATATGTGTTGCATTTTCTTAATATATATTTGAAACAATATAAAAACATGTGGTGTAGACATGCACAATTCTATTAGTCACTACCAAACACATTTGGAATGCATGACTTAAAACAACCACCCATCAAACCATTAGCTTAAACGAATGCATATATATCTACGCACATTAGGCTTGTTACTACTTATTTCTCAGTAAAAAAAGGATGGTTTTGCCATGGGAACACTCGGGGACTTTACATGTTTGAAAACAAACCACCAACCAAAACCTAACCACTTATAGGAAGAACATGATGCCCCTTTAGGTACTTACAACAAAAGGAGTTGATAACTCAGTCTACTCACTATCTCAGATAGCAGAGACATATATATTGATATTGTTGCTTAAGTAGAAGAAATGCATAATATCATAAAGAAGCTTTGTTGGCTAATAGTGTCCAAACCATCATGCCATCAAATTTGAAGCAACACTAGATTCAAATTTGGTTGATACCAGAAGTCAAAATATGTTTTTTAGCAAGGATATAGTGTTATGATCTTTAAACATGATTCACAAAAAATATATATTATAAATGCTCAATACTTTATTTATCCAAATACCCTCATGGTAGGGCAACACCATACAATGATCGTATATGAAAGGATAAACTCCGATACACTCGCCTCTTCGAGGGGGCAACCCTCGAATTAGCTAAACTCCAATATATGCTTCATAAGGACTCCATACGAATTTATAGCTAGCTAGAAAACCCTAATCATAAACAAATGCTACCCACCTAGTGAAGCATTTTTAATGAGGTCACATTACATTCTTCCATGCTAACTACCATGTAGGGCTTATTTAATAAAAATAACAATAGTGGAGCCAATGCAGTTTATATTGAATGGTCACCATAACTACACTATTATTACTCTAATAAGCCCTCCAGCCCCACATTACACCCATGTGGAGCATCACAACACACCAAACCCCTTCCAAAGGGGTTTCCTTAACACTTGCAATGAAGAGGTACAACCATAAACCAAGGTCGGAAGTATGACTGTTGACCACCAGAAGTAGTCTAGCGAATCAAAGTCCCATGTACAAGAGTTTCCACAGCTTAGAAGTAATCCATAAACTTGGATCCTGTTGAAAAGTGTAACTAGGTTTGGTCTTCATAATGACATGTAATTGTGACTTTTGTAAATGATGTAATGAAGAAAATAAAATTATTATTGTAAGCTTTACTTCATGGGTTTCATGAGCGAGACATTTTATTTATTAATGGCTCCCATTGCGAGCCTTAGGATTTATCATTCGAGTCAAAGAATTAATGTCATGTATGAAGAGCTCTTCTTGAGCATGTGTCAATGTAAAATTTGGACAACTAGGTCGAAACTCCATGTTATGATGCTCGGATTAAGAGGCTAATATTTTTGTTGGAATCCTCTTTCGGAGAGGTGTAAAATCCATATATAATATGTCTTAATCCAATGAGCAAAACATTTATTTTGAATTTATTATTCTTAATAAATTATATGTGCAGGTCGGCCTTAAGGTTGCACGCCCCCAGCAGATGTGTCACACGCCCCAATGATGGATATAAATACAGGAAAAGTTGGAGAGCATTTCATCATCATCACAATTCACATCTTCCTCTCTCATCAAATAGTACGAGCTACCTAAAGGACGAGTTTCAGCCACACGTGTGAAGGAGAGAGAGGACAGACCGTACGGCTGAGCTGAAGTACGATTTTCTGCTGCTAGGGTTTCGCAGAAAGTTTGACCAGCGTTGACTTTGGTCAACGCATGGACTTTGGTCAACGCATGGTCCAATCAAGCTGAAAACTTGTGGAAGGTTCGATTTTTGAAGGCCGTACTACCTAGCACAAAAATCGAGGTCAAAGGGTTGACCGTTTTGCTGCTGCGTTGACTTTTAGCTTGCTGCCCTGCGTTGACTTTTTCAGGACAGCGTTGACTTTTGCAGAGTTGACTTAGGTTGACTCATTTGCTGATTGGAGGACTGTTGTGACACATGCTGGGCTGGCTGACCAAAGGAGACTTTGCTGGTTGAAGCATCCTGTTGACCGCCAAAACGAACACACACATTTTTCCTGTTTCTGATTTGTCTTCTGTAAGATCTACTTATATGTTCTATCTGCATTTTGCTTAACTACTTGTATGATTGCTGTGAGAAAAGTGAAATTGCTCCTAGCATAGAACATCTACAAAACTTTACATGGTATCGGAGCTGAGGTGAAGACAAACTCTATCTATAGCAATCATCACCGGAAGAAATGGGTTCCACTAGTCTTGAATTCAAGGAGAATGACAAGCTGACTGGAAGTGATGACTTCCATGCCTGGAAGATGATATTGGATCTCAAATTGGAAGATCATGATCTCCTGGATCATGTGACGGGGAAGATTCAAGAACCTCCATCCAATGCCTCTGCTGCTGTTAGAAACAAGTATAAGAAGGGAGAAATCAGAGCAAAGCTGCTGATCAGGGAATCCATGAATAAGAGTCTGGTTGCCTACATATCTGAACTAGGTACATCCAAGGAGATGTATGACAAATTGATACTTATGTTCCAAGTAAACAATGTGAACCAAGTGCTATTCCTCAAGAACAAGTTGAAGAATATGAAGAAGGGCCGAGATGAGTCTGTTCAAACTTTCTTTCTGAAGTTGACCGAAACCAGGAACAATCTGCTAGCTATTGGGAGACAATAGCTGATCGTGAGATGGTTCTCACCGCACTTGGAGGACTTCCATATGAATGGCAAGTATTCACAACTACCATTCTCAACAATAATACCATTCCTAACTTTGATGAGCTTTTGTCAAGATGTATGCAAGAAGAAACAAGGATGAAGGAATTTGATAATGAAAGAAATGCTGCCTATGGTGCTCATTCCCGAAAGAAGAACTCTGGTGGTTCTAAGGACAAAGGAAGGACTAAGACTCAAGAGAAGAAGGGTAAATGTTTTACCTGCCATAGGCCTGGACACTATGCTAGAGAATGCCCCTTCAAGAAGGATTCTCCCGATGGTGACGATAACAACAACAACCGAAGGAATGGGAATCGAAGAAATGACAAATCCAATGGAAAGAGGAAGGCTCACTTTGGAGGAAACCATCAACCTTCTAAAAGGACCAGAAATACCAGGTATGAGGAGTCTAATGTTGTTGATAAAAGAAATGAGTATATTCTAGTATCTGCTCTCTCAGCTGCATCTCCGCCCGACACTATGGATGTCTGGCTAATCGATAGTGGTGCCTCGAGACACATCACCGGATTCAAGGAAGCACTTTCTGACATGGTTGAAAGGGATACTAATCTAGAAATTATCCTTGGGGATAATGCCACTTATCCTGTGAAAGGGACCAGGACTGTGACCCTCCACTTGTCCCAAGGACAAGTCCTCCGTTTGCAAGATGTACTCTATGTACCCAAATTGAAGAAGAACCTTGTGTCTGTATCTGCCATGGAAGACAAAGGATTCAATGTAACTTTCTCTGATGGAAAAGTGCTCATGTGGAAGAAGAGCTTCAAGGAAGCTATCTCAATTGGTTTTAGAGTTGGTACACTCTACCAGGTTGGAGGGAGTCCGTTGGGAGCTATGACTTGTGATACTGTCCGTCAAACCGAACTATGGCACCGAAGATTTGGACACCTTCATTACAAGGCTCTTCCCGAAGCAAGGAAGGTGGTGACAGGGATGCCTGATTTTGGAAATAACCATGAAGGTGTATGTAAGGGCTGTGCTGAAGGGAAACATACAAGGGGACCTTTCCCCTCAAGTGTCACAAAGACATCTGATATATTGCAATTGGTTCATTCTGATCTTTCTGGTATGTTACCCGTAACATCCCTGGGGGGATGTTCTTACTATATGACATTTACTGATGACTTCTCTCGCAAAACCTGGATATACTTCTTGAAGAAGAAGGATGAGGCTTTCATGTGGTTTCGTACCTTCAAAGCCTTGGTGGAAAATATGACCGGAAAGAAGATCAAGATTTTGAGGACTGACAATGGCACTGAATATGAGTCAAATGAGTTCAAAGACTTTTGCAGAGAAGCTGGCATTAAGAGGGAGACTACCACTGCATATACTCCTGAACAGAATGGTGTTGCTGAACGCAAGAATAGGACTATTGTGGAAGTTGCCCGTGCCATGCTATGTGACCAGGGTCTACCTAAGTTTCTGTGGGGAGAAGCTGCAAACACTGCTGTGTACATTCAAAACCGATGCCCTCATTCCACTTTGGACTCCAAAACTCCTGAAGAGGTTTTCTCTGGTAAGAAACCTGATGTCTCACATTTTAGAATTTTTGGATGTCCCGTCTATTTTCATGTGCCGAAAGAAAAGAGAAGTAAGCTGGATGCTACTGGGAAGAAAGGAATGTTTGTGGGCTACAGTGAGACTTCTAAGGCATATAGAGTCTATGTACCTGGTCAAAGGGAAGTAGAGATAAGCCATGATGTCACCTTTGACGAAGATGCTTCCCTGAAGAAAGTAGTAGATCTTCCTAGATCTGAAGAAAATCATGAAGAAAGACCTGGAAATCTGGAAGAACCCCAGGATGAGACTATGCCTGATATTGAAGGGCTAATGGACCCTATTGATCCACCCCCTTCACTAGGAAAGAGACCATCATGGCTCAGGGACACCCTCGAAGATGCTGAGGGTCATGCTGCCCCAAGGGGGACATTCCGAGAAAGCAAGAAGCCGTGTAGATACCAAGGGTATCTAGCTGCCATGAGTACTATTGCACAATCTGAACCTGGATCTTTTGAGGAAGCCATCAAGCATCAAGTCTGGAAGGATGCTATGCATGAAGAATATGAGTCTATTATGAAGAATGATGTCTGGGATGTGGTCCCGAGACAGAAGGACAAATCTGTTGTCACCGCTAAATGGCTCTACAAGATCAAAAATGGATCTGATGGGAGTGCTGAAAAGTTTAAGGCAAGGTTTGTTGCCCGTGGCTTCTCTCAAAAGGAAGGAATTGACTATGACGATATATTTGCACCTGTGGCACGATATACCACCATCCGATCAATCATAGCCCTTGCTACTACGCAAGGATGGAGTCTTCATCAGATGGATGTCAAGACCGCTTTTCTGCATGGTGCAATAAAGGAAGAGGTGTATGTAGAACAACCTCTGGGATTTGAAGTTCAAGATAGAGACACTTATGTCTGCAGGTTGAAGAAAGCCCTCTATGGGTTAAAGCAAGCACCCAGAGCTTGGTACGAGAGGATGGATAGTTACTTGATGAAGCTAGGCTTCACTCGAAGCAATGCTGATCCAAACCTTTACTTCAAGGTTGTGGAAGGGAAGCCTCTCATTCTGGTGCTGTATGTGGACGACCTCTTCCTGACAGGTGATGACCCTCTCATTCATCAATGTAAGAGGGAGCTTGCTGCTGAGTTCGAGATGAAAGACCTAGGACTGATGCACTATTTCCTAGGCCTGGAGGTCTGGCAGAGACCTGGAGAGATTTTTCTTTCTCAAGGAAAATATATTGTGAAGCTTCTGGAAAGATTTGGGATGGTGGACTGTAAGTCCGTGTCGACACCAATGGAACTCAACTTTAAGAAGTTGAGTGGCAGCGCTGTTGGGCCTATCTTGGCCAATCCTACTGAGTATCGTCAACTCATAGGAGCTTTGATGTTCTTAGTGAACACCCGACCGGATATATGTTTTGCAGTGAACACTTTGAGTCAACAGATGGTTGAGCCTCATCACTTTCACTGGGTTGGTGCCAAGAATCTTCTGAGATATCTTCGGGGCACGATAAACCATGGGCTAAGATACACTGCCGGGAGTGTGATACTCCGTGGATATACTGATGCCGATTGGGCTGGCAGTGTGGTGGATCGTAAGAGCACATCGGGATGCTGCTTCAATCTTGGTTCTGCTTCGATCTCATGGATGAGCGGGAAGCAGAAGTCGGTGGCTTTGAGCACCGCGGAGGCCGAATACATTGCTGCTAGTATGGCCTGTTGTGAAGCAGTTTGGTTGCGGAAGCTCTTTAGTGAGCTGTTTGGACATGTGCTAGATACCACTGTGATACTCTGTGATAATCAGAGTGGGATTCGTATGACTGAGAATCCTGTGTTCCACGACCGATCCAAGCATATTGATATCGGGTACCACTTTATCCGGGATATGGTACAGCGAGGCGCCGTAAGGCTCGATCATATAGGAACTGATGAGCAGGTCGCGGATATTCTCACTAAGCCCCTGGGGAAGGTCAAGTTCCTAACCTTCAGTGAGAGTCTTGGTGTCGTGGAAAGACCCTATGATGTGGGTCCTGTTGGACGATGAGCTCTGGGAGCTCTGGGGGGCTTTGGGGATAGCTTCTCGGAGCTATAAGCACTCATAATTCTTCTGCCCCACCCTTGTGATTATTGAGCTGGTTCGCCACTCATTTATCTGTGCCCCGTATGCATCCTACCCATTGAGTTCAGGGCTCATGGGAAGTACCTCTCATTTGGCCAATGAGGTGTGGAAAAGCTAGAGACTAGTAGCAAAGACTGATGGACGCATCAGAGATTGCCGTACTCTCTATCTAGGATGGCACGGTCCAACCACTTGATCTGGGATCAAGATTTGTGAGGTCTGGGACCTCTGGACTGACTATGTCGGTCGGGGGATGATGTCTTTGTGACTGACCCACTTCTGTTCTGAAATAAAGAAGCCAGCAAAGCAAGTTTCGGCGGGATGACGCACGATGTTGATTGCACTGATAGATGGAGTTCTCCCTAGTTGAGAGGGAGTGTTAAATTTGGACAACTAGGTCCAAACTCCATGTTATGATGCTCAGATTAAGAGGCTAATATTTTTGTTGGATTCCTCTTTCTGAGAGGTGTAAAATCCATATAAAATATGTCTTAATCCGATGAACAGAACTTATATTTTGAATTTATTATTCTTAATAAATTATATGTGCAGGTCGGCCTTAAGGTTGCACGCCCCCAGCAGATGTGTCACACGCCCCAATAATGGATATAAATACAGGAAAAGTTGGAGAACATTTCATCATCATCACAACTCACATCTTCCTCTCTCATCAAATAGTACGAGCTACCTAAAGGACGAGTTTCAGCCACACGTGTGAAGGAGAGAGAGGACAGACCGTACGGCTGAGCTGAAGTACGATTTTCTGCTGCTAGGGTTTCGCAGAAAGTTTGACCAGCGTTGACTTTGGTCAACGCATGGTCCAAACAAGCTGAAAACTTGTGGAAGGTTCGATTTATGAAGGCCGTACTACCTGGCACAAAAATCGAGGTCAAAGGGTTGACCGTTTTGCTGCTGCGTTGACTTTTAGCTTGCTGCCCCTGCGTTGACTTTTCTGGACAGCGTTGACTTTTGCAGAGTTGACTTGGGTTGACTCATCTACTGATTGGAGGGTTGTTGTGACACATGCTGGGCTGGCTGACCAAAGGAGACTTTGCTGGTTGAAGCATCCTGTTGACCGCCGAAACGAACACACACATTTTTCCTGTTTCTGATTTGTCTTCTATAAGATCTACTTATATGTTCTATCTGCATTTTGCTTAACTACTTGTATGATTGCTGTGAGAAAAGTGAAATTGCTCCTAG